>OZ010728.1:65131225-65474559 GCA_963932275.1 Andrena praecox
AAATGATAGTTTGCAAACACGTATCCTGTTTTCGAGCGATTTAGAGTAATCGCCGGTTTAACAAACACTCGGGCATGCGAGGCCCTCGGTGGTTCCTCAGCAACTTGTGAAACGAAAAGCTCGTGGATTTATTCGATAATAAATAGCTAGTCGGAGGGGAAGTCGTATGCTCGACTGAACGAAACGAGGAAGAGAGGTTCGTACCTGAAGGATCGAACGATCGTCTTCGGTGTCCCTAGAAAAGAGGAAACCGAGGGGGCAGGGACGCGACGTACTCTTCCAACGAACCAGTGATAATATCTATGTACAGAAATTACGGTTCGAACGAGCGGACGAATCACGCGTTCTCCTCTTCGGGGTGTCTGTCGCGCGAGAATTCTCTACAACCTGCCAGCACGTTCGAGAACGAAACACCAGGGACTTAGTTTCTAAGGCTACGGGTAAGGGACCGAGTGTCTTACTTGTGCTTTCGACTGGTCGAAGCAGGAGTCAGGAAGAAAGGGAGCGGGTTTGAAGGAGAACCGTTTTCGAGCGTCGCGCGCGATAACAATCCTTGCTACGCTATGTACACGGGGGCTATGTACAAATCTTTATAATTCCGCCCGGACAGGCGAAACCTATGTGATAAATAAAAGTCAGGCGCCTGGGCGCCCAGGGATGGGGTAGAACTGAAGCGTTCCGATTTCGTTGTTACTCTCAACGATCTGCACCGTTGCTGGCCCTATACTCACCCCGCAACGGGGGGCGGACGCTTTCCATCGCTGCTGGGCCCAGTGACGAGGTGCTCGTCCTTTCGGGTGTGTTCCTCGATGGGTTCTCGATTCTCGAGGTGTCAGGGAGATTCTTTAACTCTTGTCCACGATCTACAACGGGAGGCTATCTAGCGACCACTTTCTTTAATCACTCTGTACCAAAACGCACGGATTTAGTGAATCTGGGAAAGAGCAGACTTGTATCAGGGTTTAAGCCTACCTTTCACTTCCAGTCAAACATTTATCCTCAAACTACCATTTGCTGGCTATTCCACTGTCGTAACTTTATTCCATACTCAACAACTACCATTCCAATCGCAATAAAACTTCCACGGTGTCCGCAAACAAGAACAAGAAACCCTCCCTGAAGCCTCATCGTTTTCACGAACATGCCACACCAACAGATTCCTTGCTGCTGAGAGGGCCTGGCTCTCCTTTCGTCGAAACGACTTGCGGGTCTTCGTCGACGTGGACACGTTTCATACCCGAACACCGCCAGAACGTCGCACTATCGGACTGGGCTCAGGGCAACTGCTCCTCGAAGATGGATCAGAGCTACGTTCGATCGGGTCAGAAGATGACAGTCAAGGGTCGTCGGAAGGACTCGTTGCCAGGTGCAGGGGCGGTTTGGTAGCCGCTGTACTGGCCCATCTGTGGTCCCAGCAGGCCGCTACTCTGAACGGGGCCAGGGTAGTAGGCGGGTAGACTCGCCCCGGGGCTAGCAGCCGAGGACGTGGACGTGGAGCTGGCGCTGGACGAGCCTTGCTCGGTCCTCTCGTGCTGTTTGCTCATGTCTGGGGACTCCGCCGCGGGCGACCTCGTCGAGCCACCGCCGCCGACCACGCTGCCGGGGCTGGACTCCTCGTACAGCTTGTGCTCGTAGCTGGGTCGGTTGTAGTCGGCTATAGAGGGCTTCTGGTCCATGTAGAGCTTCGACTGCTCGAAGTACGCCTTCGCCGAGTCCAGGTAAGTCCGGTCCAGGTACGACTTCGGACTGGAGTCGAGGTACTTGGGATCTGAGTACATGCTCATCGCTAGGGTGCTGGGCGGCATGTACGCCGCGCGGTACTTGTCGGCCTCCATCGAGTACTTCATCGCGTCCATCGAGCTCACCACCTGCAACATCGAAGAGGAACGGTCGGGTTGACTAGAGTCGCTTGCAAGTACGCGCCTATTAATTTTCATGCTCGAGGAGATCGAAGACTTGTTAACTGCGAACGCTTTTAGTATAGTCATAGGTGGTTGCGCAGGTCTGCGGTTGGAGCAACCTCGCGAAAGTAGGAAAAGACGCCCGCCTTCTGCGGACTCCGGTTGCACTGAATACAAGGTAATTATGCGCGGCTGAATGGAAGAACGGAATCTAAATTTATCCAAGACGAACGGTACCATTCTAAGCATTCGCCTTCTCCCCGTCCCGCTTCGTTCCCCGCTACCCCCTTTCCAGCTAATGGAACCTCTGTCACCGTAACCCGTCCGCCAATCAATTATAATAAATCCATACGATATTCGTACGGGTTAGGTTCATTCGTTTCGGGGGAAAAAAAAAGAGCTACCCGAGCGTCCCACAAAGGAAGGACACCAAAAGGGGTATCATTCGACTCGGTTCGGCTGGCAAATCGCGAAATCGGCGGATCCGCGACGGCCACTTTCTGGGCCCCTCTGGAAGATTTGTTCTATCCAGGAGGACAAAGCTGCCAATGGCTATAAATTTCGTGACGTTGTCCCGCCTAAAATCGCCGCGAGGCCTCGAGGTGGACGGTCCCGCCCGCGTGCAGCCGCGACGATACTTAAAAAGGCGAGAAAGGGCCCCGCGGGAGGAGCGCGTATTCCCGATTCTATAATTCGTGGACCAGCGCGGGACCCTTTGTCGGATCGTTAAGCGGCTTTGTCCGGATGATTTACATCCAGTCTTAGCCGCCTCGCTCGTCTCTCCTCCCGGCTACGTCCAATTGATTACCGCTCGGTTCCTCTCGCCTCAAAATCCGCCTGCGAGGGCCCCGCGAATCGGACACCTCGCCGCGATGGATCCGGAAATTAAGTGTTCCCCTGCATTCCACCGCCCTTTGTCCGCCGATGGGAACACGAAGTTCCGGGCTATTTATAGAATTACAGATGTCCAGGTGTTATTAGCCGTTCGGTTTAGCGGTCAAGGCTCGCGGTGTCCTCGACATATATCCCCGTGCGAGCCCGTTTCTTTCCACCTCGCCAACAGTTGCCATCGTTCACGCGCAACTTGCCTTCGGAAATATCTATCCCCGAGGAGTTATCCCCTTCGTTCACCCACATCCGTGTTTCCCGATGCCACGGCGACAGTAGCTAGCTACACCGGGGCCCCGAAATCTTCTCGCAAAAATACCGTTTCGAAACGGGAGTATGTACTTCTGCCCACAGCATCGCCTGTCCAATCTCCATTCGTCATCGAGAGCAAAGTGAACCGAGGATAGGCAACGCGGACCAGCCCAGCATCGGAACCGTGACAAGGTTCCCAGCGAGCAGCAGCTCACCCAGCAAACTTTCAAACTACCAGCGAGAGAGATTACTCCCCCGGAGGAAGTTGCCCGAAGCTGCGGCGAGGGGGTGGCCCGGGCGCACATAAATCCCAAGAACAAAATCCGCGTTTCAATCGACTGGACCTTCAGCGGCGACGCGGCTCCGTAGCGAATTCGTACGGACGCGATGTAGGTGAAATATCGACGAGCCGGTGCAACAATGACCCCCGGTCGAGTTTCTTTCTCCAGCCGAGCTTCCTGGTCGGAGAACTGGGAGAAGCCATTTCGAGAATAAAGTGTGCCCGTAGCGAAAGACATTCCACGCGTCTCGCTCGCTCCTCTCTGCTCGTCCCTTCGCCTCTGACGACACATGGCAGCGCGGAGAATAGGCGCTTTTGTGAATGAAAACAGAAGAGAAACGGCACGCCGCGCGTTATTGTACGCTTGAACGGGGCGACACCGTGGTGGTGCAGGATAATTAAGTCTTGCTAGGCGAGGGCTAGACCACGACGAAGAAGAACGCAACTGGCGTTTTTTTTTTTTTTTATACAGCCACCACTGTTCCGCTTGGGTGGTCGCGGAGTTCATCTGTCGAGGACGCTTTGGTACGAGTTGCGATTATTCTAGCCAGTTTTTCGCGGAGTCTCCAGCGAGTCTGCTCGGAGACTCGGAGCAGTGTCTTTACGTCGACTCGATCCTGGGGAACCGAGCCCTACCGCCAAGTCACCCCCGTTTGTCGCCCGAGTCGCCACGGATCATCCCGGTCCTAGATAGACAGCCGGGCAATGACGAGATCCCGCGACGGCGATGACGATGCCGGTTTCGTCCCAAGGGACGATGATAACAGCGCCGCGTTGGAATTCTTCGCTCGTGCTCGCTGGCTCGCCAATAATAGTCGCGGCTGTATCGCGTCGGTGCGTCGTTCCAGACGCGTCGGCCATTCAGCCGTTGAATGCAGAAATAACTAGCTATCTGTTTGTCTCCCGTACCCAGCTGCGGAAATTCATACACAGACCACGGTCTCCGGTTTCTGTTTGCGAAGCCACCCGGGGGCCCCTTTGTTGCGACAACGAATGAAACGTACCTACGCTCTCGCGTCCTCCGCATCGTCCTCCTCTTCTTTCTCCTCTTTCCTATATCCACCTCTCGCCGCTGCTCCTGCTGCTTCTCATCAGCGATCTATCTCCCCTTTTTTTTTTTTCTCCCCTAACCCTCCTCCCGCCGCCCTCCCCCCCCCCCCCCCCCGCGCCCCTCGCTCTCGTCCTGGACCCCACGGGCGATCTAGCGAGCGTTTCGGAGCGCAGAGGAGGCGCAACGATCGAACGGCGATCGACGAGCGTAACCGAGCCACCCTTGAGCCTGTTTGGAGTTCCCGCGCGGATGATTCTCCGGGGATGTTTGGGAACTTCTGGTTGCTCTTGGGTGTAAGTGGAGCTGCGGGCGGACCCTTTGCCTGATTTCGGTGCCACCTAGTCATATCCCTCTTTGATTCACGGTTCTGCTATCATAGTTTGCCGTGTCGTTAATTCAGTTCTCGTTTCACCGATCCTCTCGGAAGATTCTAAACCAAGTTGGAGATATTGTCGAGCCCGAAACTACGTGACATTTATTCCCAGGCAAACCAGAGGATCCGCGCTCGAACAGAGGGGGTTAATAAAACTTTGCTCGTCGGGGAGAGGCGATCCCGAAGAGACGCGCGAACACAGCGATAAATCTCGAGATTCCCCCGATCGGCTCTCTCGACGTCAGATTCCGCTGAATAGGGACGCGAAAGAAATAACCGCGTGGGTGGGTCTTTTCCTCCGCCATCTCGATAACGCTCGTTCCAGCGGCCCGGGTCTCGCGCATTTTTCGTCCCTGACAAATCGCAGTCGTCGATGCTCACCCTTCTCGGCGGATCGACCTCCCTTCCCTAATTGAATCGCGCATTGTCGTCCCGTGCGCGATTCTCTTTCAATCCCCCGCGGACGATGCCAACGAAAGTTCCACCGCGAAACTGATGCCTCCCTGTTTACACAATTCTACGAATACTCGTGACAGCAACCTGTCGCCAACAGATCGATTTATTCAGAAGTCTGGTGCAACGTAATGGCATGCAAAAGTCGCCGGGACTTAAGAAACTGACTGCCTACGCATTTCTACGTGCTGCGTTTGGAAGGAAGAGCGCCGAATGGTATTCGTCGGCGGAAGCACCACGCGGCTTTCCCCATTTTCCACGGCGCAACGCGTACGGCAAGCTACCGATTGTGCAAGACGAACGTGCCTCCGCAGGGAAACGCAGCGTGCCCCGAATCCGAGCACAGCGCAAACTTCTAGCGCGATGATGCTCGCTTAACAATGCGCAATTAGGATTCCGCGCGACTCCGCCCGCTTTGTCGCAATCATCTGAACCACTGTTCCACCGTGCCGTCGGGCATCGCTGGCATTCGTTCGAGGAAGGAAACGCGAGCCACGCCGCGGCGTCCGACTTTCGTTTCGCCTCGTGTCGCGAACAGTGATCGTGATTGATATGGAAATCGTGACGCGACCGATTTCGAGATAGCCAGCAGCCTTTCGCAGACGCGCCGGGCGCGTTCCGGGCTAGCGAGGCTGAGGGGTTGCGCGGATGAAGCGTCGGGGATATTGTAAATGGTTCTCGCCGGGGGAAACTGGTGTTTGTTGATAAAAAAAAATCGTTGACTCACCTGACCAGGTGCCGCGAGACCCGCGGACATCGCCGCAGCAGACTGCTGTGCAGCCGCGGCCGCGGCCGCGGCCATGCTCGCCGCGGAAAGTGAACCGTAGGCTGCCGCGGGACCGTAGTACGAACCCATTCCAGCCTGTCCCATGCTCCCAGCCATCCCTGCAACAGAGTATTTAAAGGGTTATGAGAAAGCTCAGCGATGGAACTGCGGTGGAAACTTGGACTGGGGAAATAATTAATAAACTGTCCGATAAGATCTATTAAAATTACTCCAAATATTAGCTTATCACTCCATCGAGTTAGCGCCGAATCACCCTTTAACATATTTAAATTATTCTCAGAATCCCAGTCTTTAACCGGAGAGAATTTCCTAAAAGCCACCCACACCGAGCTGAAAATGCGCGCATCGAGCCGCGAGACAAAAGCAGCCGGTTTTCCGTAAACGTGCCGCGCCGGTGGCGGACAATATGCCGCAATCGGCGGAACCGATCGTTCCTTCATCTTCGATTTCAGCCTCCCGACGATCGACAATGCCAATGATTAACCGAACAAACGAGCGTTTTCGTCGAGATTAATATCGTTGGGGGGCCCCGCGCGTAAGAAAGCGCCGGCTTATCGATCATCGTCGTCGAACGACGGAAACGCGGCGAAAGAATGTCTATAGCTACGGAGCCGGCCATTGTCGGCGCGTCGTGGATCTGCACGGTGACGAAGAAACGTCGCTGGCCGGTCCGCGGAAGAAGGCCGTGGATGATTGGCGGCGAGATTTATGACCGGCAACGAGGAATTCACGCGCATCCGATTATTAATCGCGATTTTGTAACCGGCGCGTCCTGCGGCCTTCGCTCTATGGAATTAGCAGCGGAGTGTTCACGTTCTTTTTTTTTCTCCTCCCATTCGAAAGGAGCTGAATTCCTTCTATCCCGTGGTATTCTTATTAATCGCGCAGGAAGCTTTCACTTATACCTGTGTTACTATTCCCTGTTAAGAGCCTGGCACAATACTCCCGATAATTGTACACCCATCGTCGCTACGAAAAAAAAAGGTAAAAATACAAGTCAGCGAACGGGCAAGCAGAAGGCGCACATGTAATTTTGCTGACTGTTAATTTCAAAATTAAAATGACAACGAAAGGAGAAAATTATAAAATATTATAAAATGTTGGAAACTTTTTATGCCGAAGTTGATCTCCAATACCTGTTTCTCTTTTACCAGGTTTCACGTCTTTATAACCCAACAGATGCACATTTATTTTTTATATCTACGTAATTAATAATAGCTACTAATAATAACGATAATGATTATAGATACGCGCGATTATTATAGAAATAGAAATTAAGATGTAAAATTAGATAATTTAAATACATCTGAAACACCAATAACAAGTGACACGTGTGCTGGTGGCGTGACGGTTGAGAAAACGTCGCAGTCAGCTTTTAGTCCGGTCAAAGTAGCCCAAAAAATAGGGGTAAGGTTGCATAAATTCCCATAGAGCTGAATATTGGTACGAATGTTTGGAATACCATTATCAATGAAGTGTGAAAAGTCCCCATCGATCCCGCGTCTGCAAAAAAATTTATTCAAGGTCAGAGTTCGCAAAAATGGGTTTTTCGCGTTTTTCAGCCAAACGGTAAGTTTTATCATAAAAATAGTTCAGACAAAAATTGTAGTTCGTGTAATTGTCTATAAAAATTGTCCCTATACTTTTTTTCGTAAGACTCACCGTTTCCGAGATATAATCATTCAAATAGTTGAAAAAGCTGTGTTCTTCATAAAATGTCTCCTCGCTGATATCGTATGAACCCCCTTCTGATGGCGATTCAACATTGGAACACGACTGGCCTTGACAATTTGTACATGCTAATGAACAAAACAATCCAACTTTTTTGCAGCCACATTTAGCATTACATCCCTTTTTACAATTGCAAAAAGTTGTGTTGAGGAGTTTTTCCGGTGCAGGTGGGTGTAAAGTCTTGATTGGTTCCAATGTATTGCCGATCAACTTCCTACCCCAGTCTTCCTCCAACCTCAGCTTCTGCCCAACAACATCTATTTCGGGTATATTATCAAGTCCAAGTGTGGCTTGGTAATCAACTAGATCCAAAAGACTGGGGTTGGAAGTTGATCGGCAATACATTGGAACCAATCAAGACTTTACACCCACCTGCACCGGAAAAACGCCTCAACACAATTTTTTGCAATTGTAAAAAGGGATGTAATGCTAAATGAGGCTGCAAAAAAGTTGGATTGTTTTGTTTGTTACGAGCCGAGGCTGAGGGCAATCAGAATGGCGGCTGCGAGGCCGAGGATTGAATTTGTTTAGAGTTTGTTAGTAGCGGACGAACCGGGGTCTGGTATCCCCGGGAGCCGCTATAAGGAGGTTGGATGTTGTGGACAAACCGGGGTCTGGTATTCCCGGGAGCCACTAGGAAGGTAAGCTTTCACGGACGAACCGGGGTCTGGTATCCCCGGGAGCCGCTAGGAAGGTGGATATCGTGGACGAACCGGGGTCTGGCGTCCCCGGGAGCCACTAAGAGGTAGGATATCGTGGACGAACCGGGGTCTGATATCCCCGGGAGCCACTAGGAATGTCAGTTTGCCTCGTAACTTTATAATATGATACACCTTGAGCGGTAAAGGAGTATCTATGTGGGTTGGTCTCGAAGAGGAAATTCAGATGATGATTGATTCAAATAAAAGAACTCTGAATTAGAAATAACTAATTATATTCTATAAGTTCAATCTTTTACAATTGTTTCAGTGTTTGTTTGTCGCGGTACCTAAGTCCACCTCTCGGTTTTAACGCACTGAGAAATGCGGGGGTCTCAAAGAGTTTAATGATTACAACACCTATCAGCAACTCTACGTACTGTATGGTTAAAGTTAATACTTGAAGGAGAATGTTACTCGATCCCGTAAGACTCTTTCGTCTAAACGTACTAAACTTGAAATGAGCCCCCGAGTGTGGATTCGTGGCCCTTTTTATATTAGGTTTTCGGGGAAAACTCAGTTGCATCACACCACTGCAGGAAACGGTGACCCTGCCGGGTCACGTGCATTCCGGACACCCGAAAGGGTTAAAAAGTCAAAGATAGATCTGCGTACGTAACAGTTCATTAGCATGTACAAATTGTCAAGGCCAGTCGTGTTCCAATGTTGAATCGGCATCTGAAGGGGGTTCATACGATATCAGCGAGGAGACATTTTATGAAGAACACAGCTGTTTCAACTTTTTGAATGATTATATCTCGGAAACGGTGAGTCTTACGAAAACAGTGTAGCGACAAGTTTTATAGACAATTACACGAACTACAATTTTTGTCTGAACTATTTTTATGATAAAACTTACCTTTTGGCTGAAAAACTCGAAAAACCCATTTTTGCGAAATTTCACCTTGAATAAATTTTTTTGCAGACACGGGATCGTTGGGGACTTTTCACAATTCATTTATAATGGTATTCCAAACATTCGTACCAATATTCAGCTCTATGGGAATTTATGCAACCTTGAATGTCTATTTTGACCGGAGTATTTCCCATGAAAGCAGCATGGTTGTAGCGTAATAGCAACTTTCAATATTTAAACAGTCGAATGTGTACGGTCACAGTCGAGGGTCCATCTTTTACGACGTGAAAGACGTAATATTACGTCACATGATCGCGCGAGTGCCCATTACCGGGGCCAATCGCCCGGACTCCCCTTTCGCGGGATCGTCAGTGTCAATCGGAGTCAGGCGCGTTTTAATTACAAAATCGGCATCTGTCGGATTCGATCGCCTCGTCCCTTATCACCGTTCATCGTCAAGTCTCCCCGCGGAATCACGGGAACAGATGTTCGATGAATCGCGGCGCACGTAACCCGTTGCCCCTTCGGTTTGCACAGATTTGTTTGACGTTCCGGCCTCCCCCATTGTCTTCATTGTTTCCCGCCTCGCACTGGATTACGTAATTCTGAATTTCTCCGGCGCGGTCGAATCAAAGAAAAACGGAGGCGAGCGGCGGAACAATCGCGCGAAATTATGCCGGTGAATGGCGGATGGCGGGGGAGGGCACGGAGGAGGGTAGTCCAAGGGGGTGGCGGTCGGCGAACGAATATTCGAGGCACGAAATTTCCATTTAGCTGTCGGCCGGCAACAAATAGTTGGCGCGAAATCGATGCCGCGACCGGAATATTTCGAATCCGACGAATTTATCGAGATTCCGGGTGATTGGTTTCGTTGCGCGCCCGGGAATCCCTGAAATTGCTCGCCTTTCGCTTTTCGCTCGACTTGCACAATTCGTACCAGAGCAACTGCGTGTAAGGTGTAGCCAGAGATCGCGGCGCCTTGGCCATGTGGGATTACGATTGAAAGAATCGAGTAGTCGCGCGACGAGCTCCGCGTTCCTTTTCGAAAGGAACCCGGGTCAAAAGGTATCGCGCCAGCCGGTGTCTCGACCTCGGTATCGAGCCCCGAACGGCTCGAGATATATATATCGTCGAATAATTCCCTTGGGCGCGGAAGGGCAGCGCTTCGTGTCGACGATTCATTGGGTGTATGCACGCGAGAGCATAAACATGTCGCTCGCTCATTATTTATCGAATTGTCTTAGCCCCCGCGCTATTACGCGCGAGCTCGCGCGCGATTGCGCCCGGGGCGCACTCGACGGAAGCACGTGACCGCCCGCGGGCGGGTTATAAATCCATGGTTGAGGGGGGAAAAAAACGAGGGACACGTTTGGGGGCGATCGGAGGAGAGATTTGAAGAGTTTGCACGAGCACTGTCGCGCCACTATCGTGCCCGATTTCGATGGAAGGCACGAGATTTCCATCTGCACGCTTTCCCCGCCTTGGCGCGATAATGTAGCTTGGTCGATAGTAACGACATCCCCCGGTAGCTTGCAGATTCGATAGATATTAACTTTAATATAAGGACAACTGCTGCAAGATATACGGGAGTGTGGAAGAGTAGTGGAATGCTATTATGCAGAAAAGTGGTGTCAAGCCAAGAAGGGATGCGTGGAACACGTTCACAAGCGTACATACGTATTTGCAACCTTTCGAATAACCGGACAGAAATGTGTTCTCGAGGCAGCAACACTATTTAATGCGAATAAGGAAGGATGTAAGTAGCAAACGGGGCCGAAAGTAGAATCGGCGTTCCCCCTTAACTTACGTCCTTAAGCTCGCGGCTCGCTATCTGCGCGAGCGGAAACCGCGGTCAGAAATTCCAGCCTAAGCCGATAATTTATCCCAGCCACCCACGCACTTGTCTTATGCGCGTGCCACCGTGCGAGGACGTGCTCGCCAACCTGGCCAGCCAACGGAGAAGGAGGAAAAAGGGTTTATGTAGCAGAGGAAGGTGGGAGAGAGAGAGAGAGAGAGAGAGAGAGAGAGAGAGAGAGAGAAAAGGGAGTAGAATCGGTAGCTGATTCCCTTATCGCGATCTCAGAGTTCACGTGGCACCTTTCTCGCCCCCGTGAGTCGCCGTGTGCACTGGCTAACAAGATATTTCGAACGATGACAAAACGTCCGCGGGATCTGCGGAACTTGAAAAAACTGAGCCTGCATATTTGTAGGAATTTCGATTCCAAGGTGCTCCGCAGTGTCACGCATTAGACCCGCCAACCATAATGCGCGAATTTCTTGCCGCCACGTTTGAAAGGAACTCGCGAGACAAAGCACGTCGCGCGAAAGTAGAAGGAGCACGGGGTAGAGAGGAAATAAAAGGAGGGAGTAAAAAGGTAAGACGGGAGGACGTAGAATACGACCGATAAATCGAGGATTACCGATCACCGATCGGGGAGTTTCGCGGTGTCGCGTGGGCGGCGTGATAAATTCTAGCTTTAATCGGGCCGTTGCCATTGCGGGAATTAATAATTTTGTCCTGTTATGGCACGGGGTACCGTAGTGGAGGGATCGTGAATGAACGACGGATACCCGGCACCGAAGAATATCCGTGCGAGTTACGGGTTTCCTCGATCCTTTCTAAAGCTTTCTGGAATTACAGCCAAACCGTAATCCTTCTGTAACTCGTTACATAGTTATAGTTATTTCCAGACGATCGATCTCTAAATGCCCAATTAAATAAGCTACACCGACTTGGCTCTTTCATATTTCTCGGAGCACGGAATATTTTGCTGCAGAATGCGCGGTGGATAAAACGTGGGACGCTCGTTGGGGCGGCTATGCGCTAGTCGCTTGATCGCGAAGTAGTGGAGGATGGTGATGAACAGACAGACGCCTGTCGGCAGAGCTGACCAAACGCGACGACATTGATGAATGCAGTGCGGTCGAAACGCAAGTGTTAGTCGGCCGACTGTTTGCCCAAGTGCATCGGGCACTCGCGGCGATAACTGGATGACGAAAACGGGGGAAATACGGCCGGCGGAACGCGGGCCTTTGACGCGCAGCGGGCGACGCGCGAACCATTAACGAGACGCCGGAGAAAATGGCAGAGGAAACGAGAGTCGGGCGGACCTCGAAGAAATCGCCATTATAAGACTTCCGACCACGGATTCCCGGGGGCATCGCCAGGCAACAATGCGGCTGAAACGCGAGCCGAAAAGATAAGAATATCAAAGCCATACCAGACGAACTGTTCTTTCCCCATTGTGCTCGGCCGCAACTCGCGCCACACATACCTTCTCTCCGTGGCAGTCCCTTTGGATCCGCAGGGATCGATTCCACCCTTGTCTTTTCGTACCATAATCGTATTGTCTCTCTGGTATCGCGACGGCGGGCGAACCGTCGCGGGAGAAACAATTGAACGGGACTTAAGAGCCTCTGGTGACCGTGGTCTTGAGAAACTCCAGGTAGAATTGAACTTTCAAGTGTGTGCTGGCACGAGAGAAGTGGAATGTTTTTTTGGGGAACCGTGGGAAGCTCAAAAAGAAAGTGTTGGAATATTGAAGAAAATTAAGAGGTACTGGTAAAAGAACCTACCCCCGCATGTTATGATTCGGTGTTCACTATTTTAATAAATTTTAGATTCTAGTAAACTACTAGGGGAGAGGTTTGCAGGTTGCCACTGCTTGCAGGTTGCCACCCCTGCTGTATTTCGACTTTCTAGCAGTGTCAAAACCTCAACTCTGACTCACATCGACGTTAAAAGAGTAGGTGTCACTATTTTATAACCTCTGGAGCGGACAGACGCAATAACGCTGTGTTTGCTGAGAGAAGGGAAATATAGTGTTTGTCAAGAAACTGAATTATTGAAATTGTGTGCTTTCCTTGTGCTCGTAAATTGAACATTTTCATCGACAATTCAAGATAACTATACGTACTGTGTTGTCTTTTTTTATCTAATTTACATATGCCAAACAGATTTCCAAACATATCATGAATTGACAATTTTTTCTCATATTTTCCTAAAAATGCGTCGGAATGCAAGTTGCCTCCTTTTTTGGCTCGCAGGCTGCCACCTCTCTCTTTCCCGCTTGTTTACACTCAAATGTCATTGAGTTTGAAGTGAAGTGTTTTTATTGCATTTTAGTCATATTTTGGTTTATTTTTTACATTTTTATAAATTTTTAGTATGGCAGCACGCAGGTCAAGAAAATCTGAATAATATAATTTATTAATAAAACTTAATAAATTTTGAAAAGTTTTCTGAATCAGGTTTTTACTTGAGTTTTTTTACACTTTTAGCAATTTTTTGGGGTGGCAACCTGCGAGCCAAAATTTCAAGGAGACAATTTTAGATACTTTCGATAATTTTTCTTTTTCGAGAGTTTGTATGATTTGTAGCTCAGGATTGTAGCTCAACACTTCCTCTTTCCAACTTATACCATAAATCAACGATACGTTAATTTTATGACGAGTTATGATCAAAAAAGCTTAGGGGTGGCAACCTGCAAGCCAAAATTTCAAGGAGACAATTTTAGATACTTTCGATAATTTGCAGTATAATTTTTCTTTTTCGAGAGTTTGCATGATTTGTAGCTCAGGATTGTAGCTCAACACTTCCTCTTTCCAACTTATACCATAAATCAACGATACGTTAATTTTATGACGAGTTATGATAAAAAAAGCTTAGGGGTGGCAACCTGCAAGCCTCTCCCCTACTGCATTCTACTAATTTTAGTGGGTGAAAGGATTGCCTCACCAGCTCGGAGCGCATCCATGGGCACGCTAGGGTACGGAATGCTGTAGGGGTAGCCTTCCTTCCGCAAAGTTTTCGGCTTTCTTCTAGGCCTGTACTTGTAATCGGGGTGTTCCTTCATGTGCTGCGCCCGTAACCTCTTCGCCTGATCGATGAACGGCCGTTTTTCGTCCTCCGTCAAGAGTTTCCATTCAGCGCCTGGAACAATGAGTCGTTTCGTTAGTTAGAATCGGCGAATTAACGAGTTCGAGTGCTTCGGTGTCTTGATTTCGCTGAATCACTTCAATCTTTTCTTTAACAAAACTAAAACTACCGAGGACTGTGGAAACATTCAGAGGATCTATCGAATATAGCACGTTCAGGAAGCAATCTTTCTGCTTCCATAAAAATATGGTATGCATAACAGTAACAATTTAACCAAACGAAATAAATTTCGGGAAAAACTTTGCTCCGCATTTTTTATATATTCTCGGCTGCAAAATGAGTGTTGGATGGCCAGCATAGAGATCGATCATCAACAAACACGGTACAGAAGACTTTTGCAGTCGCTCGACGCAAGAAGAGCGACGCGTCGCGATCGGGTGGCTCTCTGAACCGCGCGTTCGCGGCCCGTATAAAGCAGTTTGCAAACGAACGATAGGCACTTGGATAACGCGTTCGATCAATGAGTATAAAAGGCATCCGAGCGCTGTGTTTACACGGTGAAACGGCCGCGTTGCGTGCCACCGCCGGCAGAACCAGCCGTTATGGCTGAATTATCGACGAGCCGTAATCGCGCCTCATTTAAATCCGCCTTGTCCGCGATCGTCCGCGCGGAAAATTGCGTTTTTATTTTCCTTCGCGAAACCCCCGGCTCGTTCCCTGTATCACTCGGTAGATAGGGGAGACCGGGGCAAAATGAACCTCGGGGTAAACTGAGCTTTCTTAATTTATTCTTTAACAATAGAATATATTTACAAATTTTGATGACGTAATAAATGTGTGTAATACCACAATGATAATTATGCACATTCAGATATCGAAAAATGGAAATTCGTTTAAAAAATTAAAAATTAAGTTTTAGAGACTTCCGATTGGTTTTCTTTTCAATTTAGCTTTTTGGATAAATGAGTGTTAAATGTGTTATTTTAACTCGAAATTTTTTCTGCGTGTTTATAACAAGCTTATAAACATACATGTACACGCGTTTGAGAAAACATTAATCCTAACATTATTAAATAATTAATTTTCCATCGAGTACATATTCGGGGTAAAGTGACCGGGGTAAACTGAGCTGCAAATGGCTGCAAAGAACAGATGCGCGAGTGATGTGCGCAATAGCCTAACCTGTCAGCTGGCTAGAAAGCCACGCGGCGTGGTGGAACAGAAACTAACCTAAAAAAAGTTTCCATAGTTTTTGACAACCACGGTGCAAAAAAGACAGAAGCTGCCGTGCTACACACGTCATTCCAGCGCAAGGGGTTAATAATTAGCTGTATACTTAATTAAAGTTCTTCTTTCGTTGCAGTTCACTTTACCCCGGATAGTAACTCACTTTACCCCATATATGGGGTAAAGTGGTGTGTTTTGGCTTTATCGTTTCAAGTTGAATTTTAATATACTTTAAGTTTATTTTAAGTATCGCTATTCGTCATTTACCAATAGTAATGCTCAAATTATATTATAAATCTATTTCCACGCATTTTTATTGTAAGGGAAAAATTCTATTCGACTTCAAACTTTTTTCGTCTCACTTTGCCCCGGTCTCCCCTACGGTTGCTTTCCCCTCGCAGCGATCGCGGTTCCTTGGAAAAAATCGCGATTACGAATCGTCTATGCCCGGAATGCACAGAAGAATCTGGTTTTGAAGTTTGCTCGGTTAACGTTCCGCAGCTCTTGTAGGATCGTGTCTAAAAAGAATCCTACAAGGCAAAGGCCGTTTTTTGTGGAATAACATCAAGTAGAACTGGAATGAAATGTACAGATAGTCAAATGGAGCACGTAGCTTTTGGAGTCAGGCAGCATATATTACATCTTTCACCGCAAACTTCTCAGATCATCCAGGAGTAGTAGGTATATTCTGAAGCCTGCGTCGAAGTTGTACAACTCTCGAATAAGTTATTCAAGAAACTTCTAACGCGTAGAGTTATTCTAGAGAAGTAGATACATCGATGCATAAAGAAACCTGTTACAATTGCCTCCACGAACCCGCAGGGCCCAAAGATTAACACTTGCCAACTGCACGCTCGACGAATTGTAAAAATCCTCCTAACGAGGCTCTGATACGAAACGGCACTTAACAAAGCACTGTGGAATAGCAAAAACTCCAACGCCCCCCTGGCTGAACACTATTCGAAACTGCTATTCTACCGCGATTTCATTTAAATTCGGGAGCCCGTGCACGGAGAAACTACCTGAGCTGTACCGAAACTTGCCCGGAACAAAAGCAGAGACGTAGGAGCCGTCGGCGCAGCGCGCCAGGCCACGTTTCGAACAACAGAATTTCGCGTTTAAACTGTTTTACGAGCGAGCGGGTTGCCTCGAAGGGAGGACGCGGCGCAGAAAAGGGAGTCGTTTGCGCGAAACAACCAATGTTTTCGCGGCAAAACGCTTCCACGTCCCGCACACCCTTCTCTCTCCTCTTTGGCGTGGTTGTTCCTTCAGCGGTAGCAGGTCGATTGTTTCCCCGGAGAATTAATTACCACTTGTTGGGCTGCTGGCTGCGGCTGTGCGGACACAAAGCGCGAGGCGCTGGCATCCTGGAAACGGAGCTCGGTTTAAAACGACGCCAGTGCGGACGACGACGACGACGACGACGACGAAGCCGACGCTGAGACCGCGCGAAGTCCGTTCTTCGCGGCTCCAGCGACGAAACAAAGGGCGCAGAGGTTGCACCCAACCTCGCGGTGGAACAATGCCTGCCGACGTCGAGACGCCAGCCGTCTTTCGGCGTCGATCTTTGATACCGTGTACTTGGGGGTGCAGGAAGCTCTACGTAGCATCGATTGGATGATATTTCATACGGTTGATTAGCGATAGAAACGTTAGATCTTTGGTGCTGATCGGGGTTGCGTAACGTTGGCGCGATGTCGAGTAACTCAGAAACGGGATCGTTTCTCCGAGGTCTCAAGATTGGACAAAGTTCTGGACCACCAAAGCTGCCACTTAGAGTTAGAATTAAAGCAAGGTGGAGCCGAAAGACGGAAAAATCGGGGCAAGAGGCGGAGGGGCAGAGTAATATCAAGAACGAGCGCGTTCCAGAGGACACGGAAGCGAGAGGAGTCGCACAAGGGGGATGAAAGTTCTCGATACAGAGGAGGAGATACACTAGCGGAAATTCGAGGCGCACCGGAGCAGATAGGAGCCGCGGGAGAGAGGATGGGATTCACGTTCGCCCGATGGATCTTTTACTCTCCTCGTTATTGTTGCTGACAGCAGGCAGCAACAATGGAAAGAGTTGCTTGGTATAGTGGAGCGCACCGAGAAAGGGAAGAAAGGAGTAGAGCGAGCTAAACAATACGGACACGTGGTGCTTCACAATGAACTCTTCCAGGAACGTCGGGAGGCAGAGGGAGAAAGAGGCGGAAACACGGAATCCGAGATTTTTGTCTTCCGGGACAATGCGGAGCGCTGATAACACATTCGAGTCTCGAGTGGTTGGTGTTGGACCATTCTTAATCCCTTTCCAAGGCATTCTGGGCGCAGTTCGGTACAGAGATGGGCACCCCATTTCGAGCTTCACTCGCATCCACCGGGTGTCTACAATAAGAATCAGTAACGACGGGTTAATCGACTGCAACCACTACTCGCACTTTCATTTCTCCTTCGACGAATGACTCCTCCACCGAACCTCCGTCGCCCCCGAATCTACTACTTCAACAGCCGACCCCGAGGAGCAACCCCCGCCGACCTCCTCGATCCCAAGGAGCAAGTGTGGCGCGGGCGTCGATCGATCCCCGAGGACGTCCGGTCGCACGTGCAACGAACCAACGAAAAGGGGGTTTCCTTCGCCGCTATTTACATTATAGGCTGTCCAATCGATACACGTTTTCCCGTCTAAAAGGCAGGTGGCACGGAGGAACAAGGGCCGGGGTGGGAAGGACGGGGCGAACGGGGGTTGGTCTCGGGGGTGGGCCGGCGTATTTGTTTAGAACAATGGCTTGCCAGCACCGACGGTATTAGTAGGTAGGTATTCTCGGCCAGTACTCCTTCCCTCTCTTTCCGTGCTTTCGGAGGGGGGCCACGACCACGACGAGGACGTCGACGTCGACGTCGACGTCGACGACGACGATGAGGACCGAGCTTAAAGCACAATGGCGCCTGCCTTTCAGTCCTTTCGCTGGCGGACAATGCCGTTTATTTAACATCGTTTAAAAGTACAAAGCCTGTTAATTAATGGACGGGGGTAGGGGGTGGGTGGTTGGGGGTCGAAGGAGAGAACCGAAGGCCGTGGAAAGAGGAACCGGAAGGCGGAGAGGACAGCCATGGCGACGGAGGAGCCATTGCCAGTGCGGCTTTTACCACACCACCGACGAGCTATTGCCACGGCATTACTATTTCTGAAGGCAGCCGGCATTAGTCCGCTGCTACCAAGCCGCTGGCTGCCTTTCCACCCCATCGTGCCCCTCCTTTTTTTACTCGTCTTCATTGTCACGCAGGGGAAAACTGGGCTACTACCGCCGCTACTACCGGGCCACTGTTATTCTCTCCTCTGCTTCTTCGTTTTGTCCCTTCTCTCGGCATTTTCTTCCACCCTTTCTCTCGCGTGTCTTCGTTGTCGGAAGAATGGGGCGTCCTGCGCGCGCGCGCGTCAATGTCTGGTTGACTGAATGTCCCCGCGTGTTTGGGCTTTTGAGTCCAAGGGGAAGAACCAGCCCTGGGGTTTTTTAGATCGTTAATTAGTCGGCGTAGATACTTCGGTCTGATAAATATTCTGTTGCAACTCTCATTCTTAGACAAAACGTAACACGTGGACAATGTCTCGAGGGATGGTTGGAATATAATCGACAATACGGAGAAACGCGATTGAGGATTGTGCTTTGAAGACAACTTTCAGAGAAACGAGGTTCTTCTTTATGACGCAAACATCAGGCATTTCGCGTCGGAACACTCGAAAAAGGACAGTCGTTGGTTTCGAATGGAGTTTTTTTTTTTATTAGGTCTTACTAGTGATGGGACTGATACCAATACTATTGATGATATTCAATCAATTCGATACCAAAGTACTCAATAGGAAATATCGATACGCATCGAAATGCTATGTACTTGGTATCAATCATCGATACCAATTCTTCTTCAACCTATACCATATCAATACTATACCGAATCAAAACCGGTTTGATACTTTACGATATTATCGATACTTATTTGATACTTACGAAATTATCGATACTTGTCTGATACTGTACGAAATTATCGTTTTTTATTTGATAATTCTGTGATCAGATGGCAAACCTGTTATGATATCTATTTGATACGAAAGTATCGGTTTCGATTTGCAATTTACTAATTCACGAAAATAGTATTTATTACCAATCATGATTTGATAATATAACTAATGAAGTAGGAGTTGGAATCAGTATCATGAACTACCTATATAATTGAATTTTAATTAATAAATGATGTACATATACATTATTCTAGAATGAAATATTTTGTTGCATTTTGCTTCCAATAAATAAGACGATTTTTTATGGGTAAACAACTTTCTTTAAAAAGGTTATCTAACTGTAATTGTACATCATTACCATCTAATGAGTTTCTATTTCTGCCTTCGATATAATTATCAAATGAAGCCCAAAAATTAGATTCATTCTCTGTCAGTGGTGACATTGATGTTTTGTGGTTATATTGCATATTGATTGAATTGATTTGATTTGTGGTTACCAGGCTGATTTCAAGTCGTTTGGATTTGTGGTTATGGGTTATATTTATTGATGACAGGGTAATTCTATCTCCCCTTCCGTTTTTTTCTTCATAATTCTGTATTATCATCATAACTGTGCGCGTCTGCAAAGTTTCAAGACAATTGGATTGGTGGAACTGGGTTAAATAGGTATTCCGTTTTACCCCAACGAAAGGTGTTCCGTTTTGCCCCACATGCAGTTATTTGGTAAACATTTAATATTTACACTTCAGCGTGAGGTAAATATATTGCAGGTATCGATATTCTCGTATAGGTATCAAGTAGGTATCGATATTTTTGTGTAGGTATCAAACAGGTATCGATACATTCTGATATGTAAGTATCAAAGAAGCATCGATTCCTTTTGATGCCTTTGACTTTGATATGTATCAATACCAGATTGAAATTTGTAGAAGGGTATCGATATGTATCGATACGGTATCAGTCCCTTCACTAGGTCTTACTATGAAATCGGAAAAACAAGCGACTGCGAAGCGTGTCGCTGGAGCGGTTGCTGCATTGTCGATCGATCGGCGGGCCCGCTGTACCTGGGGAGCAGCCTGTTCCCGACAATGAAACGTGGAAATTGGAAAATGTTTCCCGAACTTCCTGCCTGCGCGGAGACGCGTCGCCGCGCCTAGGAGAAACGAAATTATACTTGGTGCTGTGCCGTTGAAAAAACTAAATGCAGCGCTGCCTTCTCGTGTAACTGTGCAGCTGTGAAATGATATTCCAAGGTCCACTGTATCTTGTCGGTCATCTGAAATAAATGTGCCTCGAAAAATTGGAGAAACTCGTAATCATTTCCCCTTTGAAATGAGAGTTCAGACAACTTAATACGGCCGTGTTCGCATTTTTCCCTCGCACAGCACGCAACCCAGTCGTAATGTCGTATTTGCCAGCGGAAGCCAGACAACTCGTTACAATTAGATTCTTTGTGTACCAAGGAAAACCACTCTGTTACACGGATAATAAGGCAACCTGTTAATCTACGGTGCATGCAGCTCATTAACACAACCAACATATCTTTCATATCGAATAATAGATCGTTAAGGTCGATAAGCAGGGCATTGTTCCTCGCCAGCGACGCGAACCACGTGGACCTGTCATCGAGATAACGTTCCTCCGGGCGCTAATTTACGCGGTGCAAAATTTCCGACCCGTGGGTGAGGCATGAATTCGAAAACCCGACGCTTACAGCGACACCAGAACGGAGAACCAGTCTGGCGACAAAGTGGCAACTAATTTCTATTCTGTAGCACGATTTTCTGTTTGCCTCGTAACGATTAATAGATTCGTTAATCGACTCGTCCTAATTAAGCTTCTACAAATAGGAGAAAACCACCTTCACACGTGGAACCAATTGTAGGGGAGAGGCTTGCAGGTTGCCACCCCCGCTGTATTTCGACTTTCTAGCAGTGTCAGAACCTCAACTCTGACTCACATCGACGTTAAAAGAGTAGGTGTCACTATTTTATAACCTCTGGAGCGGACAGACGCAATAACGCTGTGTTTGCTGAGCGAAGGGTAATACATACATATAGTGTTTGTCAAGAAACTGAATTATTGAAATTGTGTGCTTTCCTTGTGCTCGTAAGTTGAACATTTTCATCGACAATTCAAGATAACTATACGTACTGTGTTGTCTTTTTTATCTAATTTACATATGCCAAACAGATTTCCAAACATATCATGAATTGACCATTTTTTCTCATATGCGTCGGAATGCAAGTTGCCTCCTTTTTTGGCTCGCAGGTTGCCACCTCTCTCTTCCCCGCTTGTTTACACTCAAATGTCATTGAGTTTGAAGTGAAGTGTTTCTATTGCATTTTAGTCATATTTTGGTTTATTTTTTACATTTTTATAAATTTTTAGTATGGCAGCACGCAGGTCAAGAAAATCTGAATAATATAATTTATTAATAAAACTTAATAAATTTTGAAAAGTTTTCTGAATCAGGTTTTTACTTGAGTTTTTTTTACACTTTTAGCAATTCTTTTGGGGTGGCAACCTACGAGCCAAAATTTCAAGGAGACAATTTTAGATACGTTCGATAATTTGCAGTATAATTTTTCTTTTTCGAGAGTTTGTATGATTTGTAGCTCGGGATTGTAGCTCAACACTTCCTCTTTCCAACTTATACCATAAATCAACGATACGTTAATTTTATGACGAGTTATGATCAAAAAAGCTCAGGGGCGGCAACCTGCAAGCCTCTCCCCTACTCTTTTATCTGTTCTACAATGAATTCCTACTGGCCGGGCAAAGTATCACAGCTCGCGAACAATAAAGTAACGCACCTTTCACCCAAGTGTAAAAAGTGTTACGCGCTCGGTGAGCATAGAGGAACCACTAACCAGCGATCGTACGTGGTGTCACGCCGCGATGCGTATTAGAAGCGATTCACACCGACGAATATTCCACCAAGGACACTCCTGCGCCACTTTGCAGGGACATCTCCGTGGACGGTGCACGATCCGCGGCAAGTCGGCGACAGGCGCGGATCCAGCTCGCAGGAGGAGAGAGCTTTCAGCCTCGGGAGCTTAAAGCTTGCACGGGGACGATCATTTTTAATCACGCGGAGGCAGAGAACGAGAGAGAGAGAGAGAGAGACAGAGGGAGGAAGGGTAGGAACGGGAGAGAGTGGCGGCGCGTGTACCTGTGTGCAGGCGTTTTGTGTTCCCTCCTTTGTCGCGACGACGCCATTGTTCCCCGCGATTCTATAGGATCGCGCAGTGTCGGGGTCCTCCGCGAATTGTTTTCTTCGCGAGTCTTGCGCGAGATTCCCTCAGTGTCCTAGGCACGATCGTGTGTCCACTTTCTTCGGGATTACGAGGAGGACCCGGCCCCCCCGAAATCTGCCCCGTGGCCCTTTTGTTCCTGCCACGACGTTGCTCGCGGTATTCAATTCAGTTTTCCACCCGTTAAGGGAAAGCCCGCGTCTCGCGCCGCCGCGCTTCCGAGCGGAGGCGCGACGGGAGCGATTGGCGAAGTACGCCGACAGATGTAAACCGGGGCGAACAGTGATGTAAATTGAACGCTGCGTGGAGATTCGCTTTCCAGAGCTGAGAAACTGCGCGCTAAGCGGTCTAATCGTGGCGCAATTTTTCTAACGGAACAATCCACGGATATATCGAGCGCATCTGTACGAGAGGAAAGTGTCGGAGCACCACCCACGATCTTCCTGAAACGATCCCCGCGACGTTATTCCGCTGGCCGGGCCCAATTACTCAGAACTCATCGCGAGGACATCCAGAAGCGGCGAAGCGGCGATCCAGCCTCGTTCCCAGCATCGATCGCCGTAATTCCCCTTCACGCGCTGCTGTCCGTCCTTTTCCTCTTTTCCTCTTTTCCTCTTTTCCTCGCCCGTCGTCTAAAATACCCGGGAACCCATTGTTGCCCGGTAAAAACGCCACGCACTCTTACGATGCAAAACAGACAGCGAGAGGACGCGTGCACACGCACACACACACACACACACACACACACACACACACACACAGAGAAGCCTGCACGGGCACGTCGACGGAACGAAGAAAGAGGAAGAAAGGGTGGCGGGGCGAGGTAGAAAGAAAATCGACAAAGAGGAGGAGGTGGTGGATGCGGCGTGTAGGTAAGCGCGGTGTGTACAAACACTGTGAAACAGGGATGCAGAGGCATCGCGAGGGCGGAGGAGATAGAAAGGGATGGGAGGAGGAGGCTTGAGAAGGTTGGAAGCGAAGCTTTCATCGTAATGAAGTATTTCTGCCCGGTTCCCGTAGCCTCTCTCTCTCTTCGTCCTCCGAGGTTCTTTCGCGTGCGTTAAAGAAACGACTTGTCGGTTTTGCGCGCTCATCGACGTTGAAGCGAATAGAGTACGCCGAGGGAGAGGGCGGGAGAGAGAATATTCATCCTCCCGCGAGGCGAAGGACAACCCTATTTAACCCTTCGAGGCCGTGGTAGCGAGCGTTCTCTGCGCGCTTCCCTCCCCAACGGGGCCGCGTCGATTTCCCTTCTTCGCGCGTACGAGCCAGCTTTCTCGAGCTTTCAAATTGATTCGTCGTTTTCTGGCTTATCTCGTTAAACCGAGGGGCACGGTGTCGAAACGGGGGAAGCTTGACGCCATTGTTTTCGCATTCTCTAAATGTTACTTAGTTCGGCACAGTCTAAGCATCCCCTAACAGAGTAGAGCAAGAACGAAGGGAAGAGTTAAATTCATTTACCAAAGGATGAATCTGAATTGCCTCGCCAGCGTGCGAGTCGTCGCGCACAAGCAGCCCAATCGATTCTTATTCAATTAACCGCCAAACCCTAAGTCGTCTCGCTGGAAATACGCCCGGCGGGACTGAACAACCCCTTCCACGCGTCGAATCTACTCCAAGGAACGAGAGTCTCTCGGCGAGTAGAGAAAGGACGCCGAGCAGAGAGGATCGAAGAAGTTTTCGAGCACGGACGCGTCGGTTACAGGAGCATCCAATAACCAGATTAGCTTCGACCATTTCCCAACGGACCGCTTACCCGACGCGCAAACCCTCCCTGGATGCACCCTCAATCTCGGTTCCGTTACAGTTTTCGCTCGGGGAGGATCGTGAAACGTGTCCGACTACCCGACTGCGAGATAAACGCGGCCGGTCATCTGCTAATCGACGTCGTAAAATTGGCATTGGACGCGCGGCTATCGGTGACGTTTCATCAGCGCCGTCCACGTCGAAGGAAGTCGACGAGGAATTGCACGCGCGTTTCGCGCGAGATATCGAGTCGGCGAGGAAGAGTACCTGGCGAGGCACTGGCACCTTGGCTGCAATATTAATTACGGCTGGTGTTTGGTTGCATTGATTCTAGGCGTGGAAGACGCACAGTGTTACGCGTATATGGGCGTTCGGGACAAAACTCGTAACTTCTGAACTAATCGGTTTTCGTCCTAAGTACCCTAATACTTTTTTAAAGAGAATATAAAAATGCATCGATTCGTGTGTAAAAAAATATACAGTTCCATTAAAAAAATTAAGCCGATCTTGATTTTTCAGTGAGTAAAAGGTTTTTTATTAATATTTACTTTTGCAATTTGTTGTCAACTGAATACTGACTAACTTTTGTTCGAAACATTTTCTTATCAAATTATTTTTAACACGTGTATCGCGTTTGACTGCTATTTTAAAACTGAAGACAGCATCCAGGATGGAAAAGTCATGGTAGATATCGTATAAACAATTGGAAAAAGCATATCGGATGTGTAGATTCACATAAGGGTCTTATGCACGCGGAGACCTAGAGACTACGCTAAGGGCCGGAGCGGTGAACGTCTTAATAATGATTTTGGCTATTTTTTCTGTTTCGTGCAAATTCGTGCAGTTGAAATTGACGTTAATATAAAGTTTAGTGATCCCTAAATTTAATATACAAAAAATCAGGGAGGTATTTTTTGGTGTTTATTTTTAAAGTCCCATCGAAGTTGATAAACATTTAACATAAAGAATTAGTACAAATTGTTAGTATTGTAAAAAACTGACTCGGCAGTTTTGAAGGTATGACAGTATTAAACACAACTTATAAAAAGCAAATGAAAAGCACAAACATTCTGCCAATGGCACGTGTTTGAAAAAATGCACCGAAATTTGTAATGAATTTCTAATATCACTTTTGACAACAAATTAGTAAATTCAGCAGAAGTTATGGGTAACATTGAAACCTACGTTCCTTTATTAACATTATAAGATACAAGAATCTGTGGATCAAACACTTCGGATTCTTGACTTTTGTCCATTACGCGTAACACTGTGAGATAGCGTAGCTTGACTTGGACAGGTAAGAATCCGTACTGGACGATGGAAGGTCCATAGGTGTTGCGATGCGAGTGCATTTGTTAATTTCAACTGTAACAGCGCGAGTGCTAAGTAGTATCGAGTCCTTCTTCGATTCCAAAGAGCTACCTGCAATGTTGGCGAAATATGGAAACGCACGTCCCAAGAATAAGGCTCGCGTCTGGAATCGTCGGGCAGTGTAAACTTCATTTTATTTGCTCTTCAATAACGTTATATTAGGTTGCTACGAAAGCTGTGTCCGTTTCTAACTACAGGCGAGGAATTCCTATCCCCGGCAACACATTCTACTCAGAATTAAATTGTATCCCGACCGGCCAGACTTCCCTACACTTTGTAGACAACGTTCTGCGGCAGAAGTCGCTTTCAGAAGCGATAAATTCGTTACTTTATATCCAAAGAGATGTTGGTGGACGCACAAGTCTCTAGCAGAATTTTCGTCCAACAAGAAAGCTTGAAATTACCATTTAGAAGCGGTTTCAGGCCAGCTCGTGACCGTCCGTTTGCTCAGGCTTGGCAAACACCGTCAACTTTCAGCTGGCCGACTGTTCAGTTGGATCGGAGCAGCGCGTGCATTCAACTAGTTAGTCGGGCAACTAAAAAGTTTGCACTCCGTTGCAAACCGTGGACAACTAAATGCTCGGTCAACGGCGGTGCAGCATTTGGACCTGAGCGCCTACGCGTGTCGGGGGCGGGGATAATAATCGAGCGGAGCACGTGTCTCGCTACCGGCTCCGGTTAGGGATGAATCGATACAAGTAAATACAAGTAAAGTATCGATGCTTTCGCTTCGATACCAAGTAATTTTAGCATCGATACCTAGGGTTGCGATACCAAGTAGGTATCGATTAAAAGTACTCGTATCGAATGGGACGAGTATCGATATTCTACATGAAAGATGAAAGCAAACACAGATACACTTGGCCCAAAAATATTGTTCGAACTACTCCAGATGCACGATACAGAGCATGATGTAAGGATTTACAGCATGATGTAAGGATTTACCTTACATCATGAATTATGATTTACAATATGATGTAGAGTGAACTAACTTAACACAGTTAGCATCTGCTCTGCTCACATCCCTTCTACAATGTTTTGTGAATATGGTGAATAAAATGTATACAATATTCCTCTTAGAATACGGACGAATGAATTAACGCCTGGTTGAATTAAACACACTCTTTATTTCTCTGGTTATTCGCTTGTAATGGCTAGATTTATACTGAGATGGAATGCTTCATTCCAGCACTTCGACCGTGCCATGGTTTTTTTTCTAGGTAATCCGCATTCCGCGCGCTAACGCCTCGGGTCATGTGTTGCGTTAGCCTTTGTTGATATATGTATATATATATATACTCATTATGATTCGATACAAGTAGGTATCGATACTTTTGTGTCGATACCGAGTAAGTACCGATACTTTCATTCGATACAAGTAATGAGTAAAAGTATCGATACTTTGGTGGTATCGATTCATCCCTAGCTCCGGTGTAATTTCACCGCTAGGCGATTCTTAATAAGTCAATCGACTCAAGTAGATTGCCAATGTGCGTGGAATCCTTACGCTCGTCTATAAACATCGTTATAAACGATATATCACATGGAAGAAGCAACGGACACGCTTCAAACAAACCTCCATTATCATCTCGACCATTAGGTAAATAGGTCGGAAGAAAGTACCAAGTCTCTACGATATGAAAATAACCAAACAACGAAGGTACAATCCTCAACAACTACCTCTCACGACCGAACACCCTATTTTCACCGAACTACAATACGTTACACCCTCTCGCGTCTCCAGTCCCCTGCGTCAGCGCGGAACCCTCTCGCGAGTTAACATTTCTCCCCGGAAACCGCGGGAGGAGTGACGGAAGAAAGCGGACCACGGCATTCCACGCTAGATTCCAGCGAACGAGTCGAGAGTGCTCTCTGCAGAGTACATCGGTTCCTCGGATCCTTTTGTCGTCGTTCGGCGACTGGGGGGTGGGTGGGTGGGTGGGTGGGTGGGCGGCGGTAGGGTGGATCGCGCGTAGGAACGAGCGATCGCGATGGAGGAGAGCCGCCGAAGAAGAGGAGCGGGCGGGTGGGTGGGTGCAGCGGGGTTGCAGGATGAAATTTGCAAATGCTCGTACAAGCCAGCGACGAGAGGGGGTTGTGGGGGTTGTAGGTATATATGAAGCAGAAATATACGCGAGCGCCGGGGATATGGCGGTAAAAGAGCGACGAAAAAGTGTCGCTTCGACAAAGGGTGCAAGCTGGAGAAGAGAAAGAGGGGGGGGGGGGTTGGGGGCGGCGGAGGGAAAGAGGGAACACGAGAGGCGGGGGGTGGAATGCCGCGGCGGAGGGAGGTGGGCTCGAGCGTGCGCGCATCATTTTTGCCGGGGAGCAGGCACTTCCCTTATTCGTCGTCGCCGGGGGAACGGGAAACGGGAAACGGGGGCGGGGGTAGAAGAGCCGTGGCGAGGAAGAAAATGACGGATAAAGAAGAAGCTCCGTGGGGCGAGCCGCGGGAACCGGGGCTTTGTCGATTCCCGGGTATTTAACGGAAATACCGGCCGGAATGCCTTCGTCCCCGTTCGTCTTTATCCCCCTTTCTTTTTTTCCCTCGGTACACCCTGTCTGTACACCGGCAGCAGCGAATAATTCGAGCGTGTGTCGAGCCGCCGGACCGCCGCCGCGCAAAGCCAGGAATTTTGAAAGGGGATTGAATCGCGACGAGGAACCTCGCGCAGCCAGCCTGCTATTTCAGATTAAACGACCGCGCGCGTGTTCGAAACGGGATCATCGCCGCGTTTGATCGCTGAAAAACGCGATTAACGCTGCGTTTCTTTCTCGCCCACCTTTCTGGCGAACGAGCTTCTGCTGTTTCATCGGGCGGGCAACATATTCTTTGAAAGGGTAGGTACTGTTTCATATACAGTAATTCGTCGTTAGAATCACGACGATCGGGGCTGGCAGCGTGATACTAACGCGATGCGGACACCATTCGTAGCCGGCGACAACTTCGTGTCGACTCTTTTGTTCTCTCGCACGTTCTCGGATTCTCTCACTCTCGACTGAAGGATGGTGGGGATAGTGAGCGTGATTATAGCGCATGGTAAAAACTAGAGCTCTTACTTTTTGACCCGTCGGGTACCCGGGTACCCGGACATTACCCGGGATAACTTCAAGCAATTGAATGTAGTATTGTCTGTGATTGTCTGTGGTATAGTCTGATGTTAGCCAAAAATGATCGAACAATACCACATTCAACGGCTTGAAGTTGTTTCGGGTAGACGGGTACCCGACGGGTCAAAAAGTAAGAGCTCTAGTAAAAACGTGACACTAACGACGAATTACTGTACCAATAAACTGTATTCTAATTGTGTTCGGGAGGCTGAGAGTTGAGCGTGTTAAGGAATAAGGCGATATTTAAATGGTCGCTTTCGACGTGGTCGCGGTTAAATTACCGCAGGTTTAATCGTACTGAGCCTGTCGCATACTTAACGGTAAATGGTCCACACGGGGGTAATCTGAATTGCGCTCAATTAGCACAAAGTTCGATTCTCGTTTGGCACATATTCAATTAGGAGGCGATTCCTCGTGGTAAATGAACAAGTAAAGAGTATCTGCGCACAGAGTAAAGAGAAGAATCTTCCACGAGGAATCACCAGGCCTCCTAGTTGCGCCTGGATTTACCAGACAACTTGTACAAATTGAAAGGGGAGACTCACCGAGCCTCTTGGAGATCTCGCTGTTGTGCATCTTCGGGTTCTCCTGCGCGATCTTCCGTCGCTGGAGCCGGGACCAGACCATGAACGCGTTCATCGGCCTCTTAATGTGCTCCACCTGCGGCTTCTTCGAGGTCGGGCCGAGAGGGCTTCCGAGGCCAACCCCCATGGGGCCGACACCCGCGCCACCAGGAGGCGACGTACCCGACATACCCTGCATACCGCGCAGGGTCTCCGTGAAGGAGCCGTCGCACATGTTGCCGCCGGCTCTGTAATTAAACGCAGCCACCAATTAGTAACCCCAGCGGGCACGTTAATGGGACACGCCCACGTGAAAACAGCCCGCGACGACCTCGAGTCCGAGTGACCCGAGGAGAACACACCTCGAGGGCATCGTCGAGTGGTCTATTGTTTCGACACACCGAGGAGTCTCGCGTGGCAGCCACGCATGCCGTCGGAGACGGACCCGTCCAACCCTCTGATTTACGACCTCGACGACGTTATCTGGGATACTTAGCCTCCCAACTGTAAATCGTGGGAGCTAGTGGACGCTGAACATCCTTCGCCAGGTGTAGTCGAGATCGTTTCCGAGATGGGGGTAGTTTTCTGGGATTAGGTCGGCTGAGTGCTTGCGGGATTGTGACATTGGGACAGTTAGAGGTTCTCTACGCAGTGTTCGTGTCCTTGGACGTCGTTGAGAGAGTAAAGAGTGAAGACCAATGTAGCTACTAAGTTAATCATGCTCAAGCAAGGATCAATCACGCAGAAAGATATGATAAAATGTGTAAGACGTTAATGAAACACTCCGCAAAGTGCAAAGTTCGTTTACGTTATAGAGTCTCAAAGGAGTAGAAATTATGATAGAACAATCTGAACGATTCCCTATAAACTTTTTCACATAACAACATCTCCATGTACTACTTCAATTAAACGTCCAATAAAAGCACTATTGTACCATGGAATTAAAGTAATCTTCAGACTATCTTCGCGATTAGACCTGACCTCCCAATTATTTTGATCCTTTCAATTGCCCGGACAATTTCCTGCCACCGAAATCCTGGCGATGAAGTAAATATCAAGCGGCCGCACGGTGATTTCCATAACGCACGCATTCCTCCGCCTAGGGGTGGCTTTTTAATTGTGCGCCAACGACACGCAGAAGAAGCGTGCGAGGGCACTCGTGCAGCCACTCCTCACGGTCCCGGTAATTGCTTATTCGTTTGCTCTTTGATTCACAAGCAAATTAATCTTATCCTTTTCTCGTATCAAAGCCATTAACCAATCTCGCCACGTTCCTGCCCTCCTCTCACTCTTTCGCCCTCCTCCTCCGTCTTTTTAACCCTAAATGTCACCCTTCGTTTAGGGTTTCTCCCTCTTTCATCATTCATCCTCCTCCTTTCCTTCCCGGAACCACGGCTCTCGCGTTCTCCGTCTACGTTTCTCCTCTCGAACTAATACAATTACGGGGATCTCTCCTTGAGCATTCATTAAGAAAAAAAAAACCTGTAGTGGTTGAGGGAGTTAACCCCCGGGGTGGGTGGGGGGGGGGCGGGGGCGGTAGTTACGATTTTGTAGGGTTAGAATCACCCTCGGGCCACCCTCGAGTGTCATTCAGCCTGGATTAATAGATACGTTGGTTAGCGACGATGGTGGGGCACGAGAGGGGGTGGGTGGAGGGTGGAACACCAGCGTGGTTGCTTACGAGAGACCCCAAGGGTGCTCGGGGGTGGTTCACCGTGGAGAAAGAGAAGATGCTGGAAGTAATGGCTGTTGACAACGAGCGACGGGGGCTTAGGAAGTGCTAATTGAATGTTTAGGCCCCGGCTCGAATGGCGCACGAGCCTGCACGCAGCAATTTATTGCTCTCCATTCGAGGATTTCTATCGCGACAGTACGGCCGACGGGATCCGAAGGATTCCTCCACGGTCCTTGAAAATAGTCCTCGGCGACTTGGGGGTTGAAGCGGGCAGGAACGTGAGAATAAGTCGTGTTACGTTCCAATCGGGGGTGGCGAAATCAATGCAGCATCTTTGGTGGAATTAATGACGAACGCTGGTAGTGTCAGGTTTAAATCGTTGTTGCAATATAATGTTTTGGGAAGCAAAACTTGTGAAGAAGCGGGAGGAAATTCGTGTTAACATTGAAAAAAAAAAGTTGGTCCCTTTAAAATATATGAGGGATAAATGAAATTGTGGGGCAGGCAGATGACTACGAATTGATTTTCCTGTAATATTCTGTGTGGTGTTTTCTCTCAGCGTCGATGAAGGAATTTTGGAGCAAAGATGTATCCGAAGATATTGACAAATACCTAACCAGCCGTGTTTACACTCGCAAGCGAGGATCGAAGTGCTAATATTCTACGCAATGTCGTGTTTTGAGGCAGTGGAAAGGTGAAGATAAGGGAATCGGTTGAAAATCGTACAGGCTTAGAAACTACGATTACGCAGGTGTTCAAAAGTAGGTACTTAATGCTAATAAAGATTTCTTATGTGTACTCTTCACGATTGAATGGATTAATTAATCGCTGAAAGACCAAAAAGTCAAAGCACAAACTGGTTTGCCTTCTAAATGAACCGAATCTTTTAGACCAAACTATAACATTCTAATGAACGTTCAAATACACTACATACGTATACGCTAACACCAGTCGCTGTCAAAATAATCAAAGAACATTGTCAGCCGAATCGATTGCTAACTTTCCCCCTCTCTAACCGTCAGATAAAACCACCACCGTGCCCGAAATTCAAAATTTCAGCTCCCCAAACTGAACAGAATTTCACCACGCACGAATTCTCGGCAGAAACGACCCCCAAAAACCTCCCACCTTCGACACATTCAAACTCCACAGCCGACCCTGAGGATTCAACAAGTATCCCCCCGAAAAATGATACATCCAGATGGAAAGACTCACCTCATAAAGTGGCCGGCGGCTCGTTGGTGCAAGTCCAGCTCAATTTTGCAGCCGTGGTTGAGACTTTCGTCTCACCAGGTCCTGGAGGATACCGCGGAGAAGGTGCGCGACGCGACGAACGAAGATGGAAACGAACAACCAACAACAACAGCAGGTCACTGCACTGTCATACCAGCCGATCCACTTTTTTTTTCTTTCTTTTTTTTTGAGTCTCGCTTTATCACTGTGTTCCACCGGGCACTTTTGTCGTACGGGGCTCGCTAGCGATCAGACGTCCGCGTCGCGAGACCGGACCCGCTCGGACAACGTCATCTTCGTGGGAGCCAGGGCTAGGGTCGGCGACGAGGGTGGCGGACTCGCATGGAAACGGAACAACCCAGGGTATATCGCGATCAATGACGACACACGAGGATGAACGCGGCGCGCACAGCGTTCAATGTGCCTTCGCGGACGATAGTTTTGGGAGTGTGGCCGCACGACCCGACGCCCCGAGCCGATCCACGGATTCCCTCGCGCCAGCGTTCCCCCTCCGCCGCGGTCGAAATGAGAAAAGAGCGAGGGGGCCAATGGCAGGGCTCCGTGGGCGGTGGGTACGAGGTAAAAGCGGTATCGCTCGGCTCTCCCATTGGTCGGGGACCCGAGGCCGTCGATAACAAAACCGACCTGCGTTACCTCACCACCCCTCGCCGCGATCAATCGCTCCGTCTCCCTCTGCATCTCGTTTTTCCATCCCGACTCTTGTCCACCCTCCCGCGTTTTCCTTGTTTCGCCATCCTCTCCGCGAATCCGCGACCGCCGCGCGAAACATCTTCCGATGATAAGCGATACATGGTCTCTTTCACCTTCTTGCCGCTGCAAAAGGCTTTCGGAGTCATTCGACAGCAACTTTTCGGGGCGATGCTTCTGGACGATTTTTGGGGCGCTCACGGCGAACGTGGATAACCGGAGAGTGTGGGAGATTTAAACGAGACGTTCGTTGCTCCCTGAGCTGAGAAAACGTTTCTATCTGGGAGTCGCGTCGCCTCAAATGGGGCTGATTTGGGTAGATGTTCGTCAGTCCTGGGAAAGTGTGTTTAAAGTCTATCCTGGAACGAAACCCTTTCGTGGTCACTTGTAGAAATAGAATCCTTTGCGGGTCACCGTTAACTAACTACATCTATCACTTTGCCATTTTGCATTATACAGTAGCCTAAATAAGGGGTTTGGAGATACACGAAGGCAATCCTTCGAACCCGACAACTCCAAAACCAATCAGCAGTTCGACTCCGAAATTATGGAGAATCCGCGCGAAGGAAATGTGGAAAGGCTCTCCAGAACCCTGGCCTCCAACCCCCCACTTCGGCAGCGCGCGACAAGTCGAATTTCCCAGCAATAATTTCTCCATCCACCGCGATAATGGAGCCCGGCCTGTTCGCGTCCATGTAATACACCGCGTTGCGTCGCGCACCAGCGGATACTCGTTGGGGGTGGGTCATGCCTCCAAGACGAAGAGGGAGCGAGAGGAGGTGCGCGGGGGTGGGCGAGCTAGAGCCAGGTTGAGCTGCCACCTCCACCGCCGACCACGGATACCAACTGATCCAGCCCATGCGTGGTGGGGACGTAGCTGAAGAAGGTGGGACGTCGCGAGATGGTGGCCGCTGGTATTGCCGAGTCGAATTCGAAAGAACGCTGCTAAGAATGGAAATAAGAAAGTGACTTCTCTCTTCGATACCACTCACTGCCTCCCCCTCCACTACAACCCCTCTTTCGGCCCCCCCGCCCCTCGGAACCTTGCCGCCGCCAGCCGGGCTCCTCTTTCCCAGCGGCTGTTCCCTCTCGCTTCCACCAGCAAGAGGACATTGTGCTCCACTCCTGTGCAAAATGGTAGCTCGCGGCGTTTTGCTCTTTTAAGCGGCTAGATGGGGGGTGAAGCAGAGCTTCCACACACCGTGCAACCCCCCCGCTGCCGCGGGGTTAACGTCGATAGGTGGTCTATGAGACGCGCTAATTCGCGGAAACGCGCTCATTTGGCACGAGTGATGCAGCACCTGTTCGCGATTCCGCACGCTGGCTGCCTTCTTGGGGGTGATTTCGGGGGTTGAGGAGGTTTCACGGTACGGCGGCTTGAACGGGCAACAGTCTCGCCCGGGAGGAAGGAGCAGCTCAGGAGCTGACGCGATTTTCGAGTAACAGCGCATTTATTAGTTCAATATATTATTATTATTATTATTATTATTAAACGTCTTTGTTGCAAACAAAGAAAACAAGGCACAGCAAGTAGCAAACAGAGCGAAACATGACAAATGCAAGGGCGGGGTTCAGTTAAAGACTGTTTTTTCAACCCAACCTTAAACGAGAACTTAACCTGGACTTAAAATTAATACAAGAATAGTAAAGAAAATAAAAGAAGAGAAACGAAGAGAAGACGAACCGACCAGATCTATCGCTCGCTGAGTCGGGTATTTGGATGTCTCCTCGCATATGAATCGAGTGGCCGGGGGTGGAAGTACTCCGAATGAATTTCAATTTCGAGCCCCGCGAACGTCCAGACGGCCCAAGTGACGGCAAGTACGATCCATCGATTCCGCCGTTTCCGCGTATAGGCGAAAAGTGGTTTGAACGTAAAATGCCGGTGATTACAAAAGAATTCATAGACCGGTCCGGTTTTCTCTATAGACGCTCGATTACACCCTCCCTCGACCATCGATCGCCTCTTGTTTATTCTCAAGTGGCAATGAGGGTGCCTCGTCAACGGAGGGGGGTTGGTCGCGTTTCGGCTGGCCCCTCTAATCTGATAATTCCATCGCCTCTGGTCGTTTTCCGTGCAATCGACGTCGCCGACGAGTCCTCGCAATTTGCACGGTCATGTAAATACAACGATTTTACTTGGAACGAATTACACGCGCGACGGATTTCGATGCATTAAACGGGATGAGTCGCGAATTCCCGACGCACCGAGTTAGCCAATATGCTCTTTTATAATATACAAGTGTAACGCTCGTGCACGCTTTATTTTTTTTTTTTTTCGCAACGCTCCCCGCGCTTATCGCGGCGCAAGAGCATAATTTGCTTGTAATTCCGGTGGAAAATTGCTGCGCACCGCCTGTTGGCAGCGGCACGAGCGATGGCCATTGAATTGTTTGCGTGTCGCTTGGGAGTAATCGCGTCGCGGCGTGTGCGTGGACGTTAAATGAATTTCCAGACACTTGTTCCCCTTCTGGAGCAGAGCGCGGGGCGGGCGTCCAAGAAGACAGCTTCGAGTCGCCCAGGGGAAAGGCTTCCTTTTAAGAAACGAGGCTGTTAAAGTAACAGAACCGCGTGGATGAAGGACGAGTATTTTCGCGCTGATGAGGACACTCGGCTTCACTGTTTATCGCTGAGAAGATTTATTTCCCCCGGGCAGAGTCGCACGTGCTGACTCCCCATGCACCGACCAGGGTGCGTCGATATTGTTGTACGCGTCGTGGAACATGTAACGTATGAATATCTAATGCACCCCATCCACAATTAAATTCGGACAATATGTTTTGTTTCGGGGAGGGGCACCACCCTCGAAACAGAGGGGTCTGCCGGGCCAGGCTCTCCCTGCTTCACCCCTCGGGATCCTCGACGTTGAATAACGCCCTAAGTGTAAATCTCACGCTGTACACGCCGATATGACGAGAGGCGATAATAACTTTCGGGGCGAATCAGGGCAGACCGCAGCCTCTGCCGCTGGCCGAGTGAAATTCAACACGTCGGCGAACGCAGAAGAAGGATATCCCTCTTATTAATGGCCCTGCTTGGAGCCTCAAGAATGTAATTTATCGCCGCGCGAGTTCCCGATAGCGTGGAGTAAAAGTGCTCGAAATGAATCGTCGGGGAATTGATGCATGAGATGAAGCTTCTTGGAGTGGAATTCGGGATGCTGGGAGGTAGCCCTGGTATCTAGGGATCTGCGTTGCGGGAATAGTAATAAATCGAGTGGAAGCTGTAGACGGGACTACCCTGTGATTAGAAGCTGATAGGCGAGGTATCGACGAGCTGGAGGAAGGAAAAGATCACCCTTTTATCGCGAAGCACGGCAGCAGCCGCTCGGTCCCAGATACATCACCATCCCTGTGGACTCTAAAGACTGTTGCCTCACCTGGCGGAGGCTCGTAGTTGGCCGTGGAAGGTGGGAACAACCGTGTCATCCCCAAACGATTGTCTCGAACGGTTCCTGCAGATTTGTGGTGATGAGTCGGATCGTAAATGCGCGCCTGCTGCGACACAAAAGACGGCCACCAGCTTGTGCAGCAGGCTGATCTCTTTAAACGAGCCTGGCGCGAGATCCAACTGTGTCGGGGCGGGAGGACTCTGTTTAAGGGAAAATGAAAGAAAATTTTATTGGCCCCCGGTGTCGGGCGACTTAAGGGTCGGAGCGGGCCGAGGGGTGCTAGGAAACAGCGGTGGAAATGGTGGCCGGGGCTCCACCTTCGTCGGCGAGCAGCTGATCTCCCTGGAATCGACGATCGTCGCCTCCCTCCGACGGGCACGGCCTTGCCTTTTCGGCATTGTCTTTCTGTTTTGCAGAGGAGCAGGTGTCGCGAAAGATAAGCACAATGGGCGACAATGGGCGGCCACCGGTAAAACTTTGCTCGGCCAAAAGGCTGGTGGGAATTGTCGGCGCGCAGCGGGTCGTCCTTTTTGGCCTATTGCCGACCGGTGGCTTGCTTGTTTCCTCCTTTACAGAGGCCGCGAGCGAGTAACTTGGGTGGGTAACAGTTTAATAAAAATGAGCGGTTTCGAGAGTTTCCTTGTCGAAACGACGGCCCCTGGGGACAGGGAGCTTGGTGGCCCGGCCACTTCGAGGAACCATGGCATTTTCAATTTCAGTAGGGACTTAGCGGAGTCCAGAGTTTAGGGAAGATTGAAGATCTTGTGGTTGGGAGTTAGCCAACCGTTAACGATGGGAACTCGTCCGAGACCTATGAATATTCTAATTCCTTGTAATCTGTTTAAATGCTTCCTAATGGCCACCAACTCTACTACACGATCCTGCGTCGGGAGCCAAGTGAATTGTTCAAATTCTTTCTGTCAAACAGCAGGATCCACCACCGCGACCATCGGGGCCCAAGCATACCCCGTGCATCAATCATAGTCCATTCGTGAAATCTCCATCAGCGTGATCGCCGGGAATCCTTGCAACCCGGCAGATTGACGCAATGTAACCAAACTGAAAGACCGGGGGCCGCGTCATATTGTTCGCAGAAAATCACCTCATTGTCCCGGTAGCTGGCTGAGCCGTTGTTCAGCAACGGCAGAATAATCGTTCTCCTCGTGGCCTACAGGTGTTACGGGGCTCGTGGCCCCGGCCCAGCCGCAAATAATTAATAACAGTCGAGCGACAAATCCCGGGCGCAGCGGCGTGTAGGCATCACGCTGGAACAAAACCGAACAGGAGGGCTAATGCCCGGCTAATGCTCGCGCTAAGCCCTTTAAAAGCGTCCGACGGAGACCCCGGATCCACTCTGCCACCTACTTACATGCGAATTTGCACCTACAAAGGCCACGGCCCCCCTCCGGTGCCGCCGTCGCCCCCGGGGGATCGAATGTTGACGTGTTTTTCTCGGCCACTCCGCGGGACACGAGTGGATCGTTAAAGAGGTCAATCTGCTGGAAGGGAACTGTCGCCATTATCCCCATTATGACGGCCCTCCAATTAATTCTGCAAGGAGAATCGTGCATAATGGCGGGCGGTTTTCCGAGCGACGAGCCGGTTCTCGAGGCTCTTACTTTGCCGGCTGAAAGGGTGGGGGCGGAGAGGACACTGAATTGGTAAATGATGGGCTTCGAATTGAAATGGCTGAGGTGATCGGGAAGGACGCCAGATTTCGAGCAACGGAGAGGGGTAGGTATTGCTGAGGCTGGTCTCGCAATTGTTCGCGGCAGGGCCGTGGTTGTTCGACGCACTGATTGCCAAACCATCTCCAACCACCCCGTGTATTTCTACAGAAAGAGATTACGGAGGATTAGCCGGATGGATCGCGGTTCGCGCCAGCAGAAGAACCATCTCCTATTACCGCGGGCAGGATAGACGACAAGGAATTCTCGTTTCCCCTCATCGGTCCCATTTCCCTCGCGTTTCGTCGAAAGGCTGGGCGGACGGGGGCGGCGGAGGCAAGTTCACCTATTTTCGCGGTACGCTGCGCGAAGAAAAGGGCCGTGCTTGCATCCCGAGGAACACAATGCGGACGCGAATAAACCAGACGAATGGCGACGACGACGGCGACAATGTCGGGAAAAAATCTTCGACTCCCCCCATCCCGCCCCCACCCTCTTTCTCGCCCGCGCTCTTTCGTGATACGTGGAATTGATGGATGAGAATACCGGCGACACGAATACAGAATACACCGCCGGTTGGTATTCCCAGCGCGGAATATACACGACGGCTCTCAAGCTTTTAGCCCAGGCAAATAAATCGCGGGTTGCGAGGAGGCGACGTACGTGGATAAATTCCCGTCTCTCTTCTCTTCGGCTCTTCCACCCTCCTTTCTCTCCCTCTCTCCTTTCCCTCTTCTACGCGCCGCGACACCTTACGGCCCTGACGTGTGCCGCCTACTCGAGAAGAATTCCACATTTGTGTATGCCGAGGTGGCTGGATCCATCCGTCGGTGGTCCGTCGAATTTTCCGCGAGAAAAGCTTTCTGTGTACCGAGGGTGTTGCCGCCACGCGACGCCGCGAAGCTCTCTCTCTTTATCCGAGGCGAATTCGGGGCGTTGCGGCGACGATACCGAGACGCGTGGCGTTTACCAAAGCAGCTTCGGCAGCGCTCGGGTGACAGAGCTGCTGGATGAGTAGGGTTGGAGTCTTAAGAGTCGAGGGGGTGTTCTAAGGGTAGAGTATTGTGAGTAGATTATCTGATTGGTCCAAGTTACTTGTCGGATCTACGTTCTTCTCGTTTGGGGTAGCTTGAATGAAAGTATAATGGACCTTGTGCCGAGACTCGATCAGCGGCGACAGTAGTTCACAGATTAGAGACCCAGGGTTTCGTACACAGCTATCTCGTTTAAGCAGCGAATTATCCCCAAAACACCTAAACTCCGAGTCTGGAGCTTGAAGTCCAGTAGCATCATCGCAGAACGATTCATCCACAGCATGGATTTTCCACGCGCAGATTCTTTTACCATTGTACCCAGCCGATGCCAAGCCTGAGCAGTGCTCAGTGAGCACTGATCAAACTGAATCTAAACCTACGCACCGTTGACAAGGACCCAACCTCGTTAAAAATATTGCCGGTCATCTGGCAATCCCACTCGACATTCACGCAAGCAGAATCCTTCGTCCACGTTCCTTAGAAATTCCATAACTTCACCGTCATTATCCAAAATCCGGGTCCACCTCCGCCAGTCGATGCGCCGTGGACAACAAACTTGCTTCATCGAGGTCGATTTCGATCGTTCTCACGATACACACCCCGGCTCGATTTCGCTACTCCAACGATTCCTGCCGACCTCAACGGCGCAAACATCGGAGCGCAGCTTGTTTCCTTATGCATCCCGTTCACCGAGGGCTCTGAGGCGCGGAATAATAAAAGATCCTCGCAGATAAACACGATAATGATCGCAGCGTACGCTTCTCCGTAATTTCGGCCCCGCTGGCAAACAACCAAGAGAAGGAGAGGCGAATGGAGGCACGATGCCACGGATCATTGCACGTGGATGGGAGAGAAATCGGTGTCCCTTCGCGAGCAGGTGTATCCCCGTGCATTCACGTCGAGCAGACACGCGCGAACTCCAGAAAGAAATCCCGGATAAGCCGAGTTCCTGGGGGTTGCTCGGGGGGATGGCTTTCCTCCTCTTCCTCGTCCATCGGTCACTCGTTCCAGCTCACACGCGGAACCCGCCGTCGGAAGTCCCAACCGTGTGTCCGTCTTTTTGTGCAACGACGGTTTCCAGGGATCCCCCTCGGACGAAATTAAGCTCGATATCCGACGGGATCCTCTTACCACGTTATCGAATCCCGACTGTTCGCCTTGTCCCGCGAACTTCTCTTCCCCTCGGCTGTGTTCTTTGTTGTAGCCGACTGTGTTCCAAGGGCATCGTTCCTTGGCTCCTTCGATCTCGAGGACGGCGACGGTGCTCGTAGGATGCAGAGGTCGGGGACCTACGAAACAGCGCGGAAAATTTTCAATGCATTTCCTCGACATCGACGGGCACCGACATCCGCGTGGTGGTTGCTGAAGCAGCCACCGATAAGTACGCGCAGCAACTCGAACACAGCCAGGCTTCGAATTAAAAATGCCGATTTTTTCCCTCGCGTACAATGGGCAATTCCGAAATATCCGGGCTGTCGAGCGAAGAGCGGTGGAAATGCAAATGGCAGTGTCGCTCGGACCCAACTTTTTTCCGCGGTTCGCAGCGTCGTAGCGTCGAACGAGGAAAGCCACGGAGTGCATAGCGGCTGCACGACAACAAAACCGTCCCGGTTCTACGCTTTCACCGGTTCCGTCCACGTTCGCGTTCCCCATTTTTTTTTTTTTTTTTTCCACCCTGGATCGGGGAAAATCCGATTCAAGGGGCAGGGCTCTGTGTGTGCGCGCGCGTGCAAGTTCGACGCATCTCGGGACATCTCATTACGCCCGAAGAAAGGAAGTCGAAGCCACCGAGAGATCCGCATCACGGCGGTAGCTGAAGGATCTCCCACTGTTATTTAGCCCGTGCACAATGGACGGGCCGTCTGCTATCCGATTGTTTGGTACATTTTTTTTTCCTTCCCACAAAAGGAGAGGCAGGAGGGAGCGGTGCCAGCCGGCGAACAAGCAGGGAGTCAAGCCGAGTCAGTCGATCGCCAATTGACTGACGTTATCGGGCCATCTTCCAGATTAGGAAGATTGCTTAGGAAAAGGCTGCCCTACGATATATGGTGTCTTGCCTTTATTCCTGGAAATCGGGCTATTGCTTCTCGATCGTAATTCGGGGTCAACGGGGGGAATGACGAGGGGGAGGTGGCTGGGAGAGATGCGGGGTGCAATCTGGAGGTTTCCTTGGAGTACGTTGAAAATTCTGTCGTCCGAGCTGATGGGGAGACAGGACAATTTCGATAATGGAGCGCCCACTGTTCTCGAGTCCGTCATGCCATATTTTAGATAAAGGAACGCGCGATGGGGGGATCTCGCGATACTTGATTTCTTTGCACTCCGAAGAGATACTTCGACACAAGCATTCGTCAATTCCCACAACTCGATACTTTAAGGGGACTAGGCAGTCAGATCGCTCGAAAGTCAAGTATTTTTTGCGAATTATTTACAAGGAGATGAACACAAATTGTGACTAGTACGTTCGGGTAATGTTTATTAATACTATAAACAGTAAAAAAGAAATGATTTGAATATTAAATACATATGTATGACAGCGCTACAGTCGTCTGATATGTAGGCGTTTTTTTTTTGGAGCCGCTGTAATTTTGCAGTGATTCTGGCCGTAAGAAATTTAATTGTGAAATATCCTCTGAAATTTATACTTTGCCCTGAACCTATTGAAAAAGGAAAAAAATCAAAATTATAGAAATGGTGGCTGCAAAACGGCAAATTTTAAAGAAACGTCATTTTTCGCCAGGGAAAAGAGCCATTCTATTTTTTTTTTTTTTTTGACAAACCAGAAGTTTTTACAGACTTATGCGTAGGTCCAGGTCGTAACTAGACATGTTTCATATATGCTGAATTTTTTTCAAATCGACTGATACCTCCGTTTTTCCCCAATCACTGCAAAACGAAGAGGAAATATGATTCCGAGAAAAACGCGCTTAAAGTTTCGAAAGAGGAATCTAGTCTACCTGCGTGCGCGCAGAAACGGTTTATGGCGCGCTCGACCGTTTCGGCTGTAAAATCCTCAATTTTGCGAATTTTAACATAAACCAAACGGCATTTTAATCGGGAAGGGTGGTACTTTCGAAAAATGCAACCAAAAAAAATCGAGTTTCTGACTGCCTAGTCCCCTTAAGGGGGGAGCCTGGTGTAACTAGCTGGAAATCGAGCCATTTTTCGGTAATTTTTTTTAAAGAAAGTATTTAATCGATCTTTCTGAAACTTTCAGGATATTGTATTATCAGGTTAAGGAAGACAAAAAAAAAATTTTATTAAAAATGAGCGGCAAATAACAAAATTATAAGGGCTTATGCCCAGTCCGTTGGCGACGCAATTGTTGCACTGCGGGCAACGTAGCGTCTTTTGGTTTCATCTAAAACCAAAAATCAAACAATTTTCGTTTAGTTTAGGAGCGTACGCACAAATCGTATAAATTCATAACTTAAAAGATGCAAAATTGAACGAATGGCGGCCTCTTGAAAAAAAAGTTCACTTTTTCCAACGAAATTTTGCCTTAAATGTGTAAAAAAAGTTATTTATTTAAACAATATCATTATACCAATAACTTACCTCTGTGAAGGAAATGTTCACAAATATCCGTGCACAAGGCCAAGTCGATTGGTTGAATATTTTTGGAGTTACATTGCCCGCAAATTGTAAGACTGTCGTTTCGAGAAAAACGCATTTAAAGTTTTGTGGTAACCTGGCGCTCCGTAGCAAAACCGGCTATATCCGCTTTAATTTTTCGAATGTCGTTTTGCGGCTTTGGGGACATATTATCGTGATGTTCAACTATTGATTTATGCAAAAAAGAAAAATCGATTTCTACGACCCGCTACACCAGGCTCCCCCCTTAAGAGGGGTCTCCCTAGCTTGACGGACGAAAAATGACGCGAAATTGGGGAATTTTTAAAAACAAAACCATTAAATATATTTACTCCCAGCCTTGTGGCTTCATTTGTCAATCTTTAGGGAATATGAAAAAAAAATTGTATACAAAAATAGTGGTTATATCCGGAGTTATATTGCTTCAAACAGAGCGTCTTACAAAGATCATATGAGCATTGTTAGCATAAAATCAGCCGTTGTGGTTGTCTGAAACAGAAAATTAAAAAATTTCTGTAATCTGTATGCGTATGGCTATCGCCCGAACTGGATTAAATGACATATACTGAAAATTAAAAAAAATGGCAGGGTTTAAAACAGACATCGATTTCTGCAAAAAGATTCGTTGGTTCTTTAAGTCGCAAAAGTCTAATTTTGCAAAAACCGACTTAGTTTCAGTACCAGCGAGAATGGGACATCTATTGAAGATATATGCCAAGTTTGAAGTAAATCGGATGATTGGTTTTTGAGATATCATGCTCACCGATTCGAAAAGCATCGTTTAGAGAAAAACGCGTTTAAAGTTTTAGGTACCGTTTTTTTAATTAAAATTTTTGCCTAAACATGTACAAATATAGGCATAAAGTTTTCAATTAATATAATTTCAGGGTTTCTCTTAAAAAAAATCCCAAACATCGCGCTCGTTTTCAAGCCGTCAAGGCGACCCCTTAAACTTTCCACCGTATGTAACGTCTCAGCATCGCGTCGCGTCGGAACTTTTGCTTGGTCGCGTGATTTCGATCCGGGAAACAAAGCTCGTCGACAGCGGCGGTCAATTTAACGCGAAGAAACCGCGCGAAACGGCGCGTCGCGAATCGAGCCGCGTGAAAAGCCGCGGAAGTAAAGGGATTACGGATTGGATCTTGAACGTTAACCCGTGGACACGGGAGCTACCGATTAAAAAGCGGCAGGGAGAAAGTAGGAGGGGTGTAGGGGGCCTGGCGAAGTTTACATGGAAAACGGTGGGCGTCGAGGACGATCTCCGACAATGGCCCCGCGATCGGATTATCCGGTACATACGTTTGTTGCGTTACGCGTAACTTTAAATCGCGAACCAAGGGGGCATAAGCAACCCCCGACGCACGGTCGCTCGACTCGCCACAAAGGGGAAGTTATTCTCTCGTAGATCTCTTATCTGCTTCGATCCTACGGGAAAAGCGTGCAACGACCCGGCAAAGTCTTCTCTTTTGCGGCCGCCCCTTTGTGGCTCTGCTCGCGGTCTCACCCCCCTGGCCGCTCCTGGTTTTTCTAATTTTACTTGCCGGGGGATCGGCGGCGATCGGCCGATACGTTCCTCCGTTCATGGGAATGGAAAGTTCGGTGGACAGATCGAAGTTTAACCATAGGCACCTATGCGCTATGAATTACGAATTTTGAGAAGATGGAAGGTGTGCGCGAGAAATGCCATTATCACCCGTTTCGCAGGCAAACGGATTAGTTTCAGCTTCCAAGAATGTGGCACCGAAAGCTCAACAGCCTCTTCCATCTCGTTATCAGACAGCAGACCACCGTGTCCTTGGAATGTAAATTAAAAGTAGGAAATAATTACATCATCCGCCCAATTCGCTCCTTTTCGCGAGCTCGAAGGTTGGTGTATTGCGACGGCAAACCTCGGAAACCTCGAACACCGAAGATAGCCACCGAGTTAGCCGCTCGAAATTCCATCGTCGGGGATCACAGAAAACATTCGTATCCGTGGAATCTCGGCTCCCCAAGCGTTTCGATAGAAATACCTGTTCCACCGAGGCGTTAACAATCCCGGCCCGGCGAGGCTGAATTCACCTGAATGGCTGGACGGCGTTCCCGCCAAAAACGAAAGAAAAGAAGAGGAGATCCCGAAGGCGCCCAGCGGTCTCGCCGAGCGTGGCGATGGAATCCGGAATGCGCGTGGGTTTGGATTTTCAGGCCATTAGGCCGTTTCTACCCACCGTAGGACTTGTCTCGTTGGACCAGCCACCCTCAATGAAACTTGACGCCTTCCAAGATCTCTCTTCCCTTCCTTCTTCTCTGTTCTTTCTCTCTCCCTCTCTCTCTCTCTCTGTCTCTCCCTTTCGAGGCTGAAACACGCGCGTAAAACGTGTGGCCAGGGGATGAAAAAAAAAGGAAAGGCAGTCAAGGAGACGAAGAGGCGAGATTTCGTGCAGGTAGATCGAAGAAGTTCGAGAACACAATGAAAAGGCGTTTCGTGTCACGTCGAGAGGGCAGGTGTTAGTCAGCGCCCCGACACCCTCGCATAGAAGGCAGGAGCGATGCCTGGACACGATCCAACGATTAATTCTTGCCCCGTTTTGCCTTTCGTTCCGATGGTTTCTCGATGGGACCGAGGCTTCGGGATCTCTCCGAATTTTGGCATTTACGGGGACGATCTGAACGCGGAAACTTTTCTAACAGGCCATAATACGGATCCGAAGCATTCGCATCCTTTCATATCATATTCGCTCATTCGCGTTTTCTCTCCGTCAGTTTTAATCCGCTTCTCCGATAATCTCTGTACGTATTCTCCGATTATTCGTGGACTATCGAGTGTGCCGTGCTCTCGCGATTAAAATCCAATGTAGCAGGTAAACAGCTGGAGGGGCGTTCGGATGCTCACCGGGGAAAACAACTGCTCGCGGCAAAAATGGGACGATGCAAGCCATGGAATCACTGCCCCCATATACTGGCCTGTTCCGAGTAGGAAGGACAAAGATTTAGTTGTGTATGTAACGTGGCAACAATAAATTCGTCGTGCTGTTAATAAATCCCATTGCCAGCGAGAAGAGAGAGATTCTGAGCCGCGGCACAAAGGCGCGGATGAACGAGAAGATATAGAGGGCGGCCCCTTTGCAGCATTTATTGTAGGAAGCAAGCTTAAGTATTGTTACCTGCTGCTACTGGCATTGTCACTCCCTCTTCTCTGCCCCCTTTCCTTAACGGAATCTTTCCTTTCCTCCATCCTCGGCCTCTTCTTTCCTCGGACCGCGGAGCGAACTTTCTTTCACGGATCCGTCGCGGAAACTCGCCACGGACGATCACTGCGCTCGTTATTTTCACGTGGCCGGCCGTTGTTGCGCGGGGATGCTAATTTCCTACGGCGAAGTAGTCCAGTGAAAATTAGGATGTGTCTTCGGAATAAATCCCAGCGAGCTAAATTTTGGCATGGGCCTTTATTTGGTCGTTTTAAACAATACGTCCAAAGTCCCCATCGATCCGAGTGCCGCTAAAAATTTTACAGAGGGTTGAAAAAAAAAAAAACAGTTTTTCGCGAATATCTCGTTATCTAGCAGTTTTGCGACAAAAATAGGTCTCACACAATTTATAACCTAGGAAATTCTCTACAAAAAAGGTTGTATGAGTTTTTTTCGTAGGAGTAACCATTTCCATGTGTGCCGGGTTACCAAATTTCAACCAGCAACAAAAATTGAGTAATACATACCTATAAATCCTCTACTTATCCCCAAAGATTAAAGTTTAAATTTGTTCACTCGAAGGGGGTGAAATTGACCCCTGAAAATCCGGCTATTTTCCGATTTTGTGTTATAACTCACGAACCGTAAGAACTGTAAGAACTATAATTTACCAAATGTTAGTCCTAATTAAGAGAAGTAACTTTTTCCTGAACACTTTTTTTCTATCTCCTACAGTTCGCGAGTAATAATACAAAATAAAAAAAATTTCAGGGGTCAATTGCACCCTCTTGGAGTGAATTTGGGCAGCAAACGAAATTGCGTTGTACTCAGCAGGACTTCCGCTACATATTTACAGAGTTTCATAATTTTCTGAATTTTCCCTTGTCAAAAGTATGGGTGTTGAAACTTGGTAACCCGGCCCACATGAAAATGGTTACTCCTACGAAAAAAACTCATACAACCTTTTTTGTAGAGAATTTCCTAGGTTATAAATTGTGTGAGACCTATTTTTGTCGCAAAACTGCTAGATAACGAGATATTCGCGAAAAACTGTTTTTTTTTTCAACCCTCTGTAAAATTTTTAGCGGCACTCGGATCGATGGGGACTTTGGACATATTGTTTAAAACGACCAAATAAAGGCCCATGCCAAATTATAGCTTGGTGGGATTTATTCCGAAGATTGGGCAGATTTCCGTCTAGTTTCACTGGACTAAAGTGACGTTGCTGAATCCCGAAAACGAGGAGAAAAGTCAAGTCGGGTAAAGAATGGTCCGGATGTTGATAGTTGAAGCTTGTCCGAGCGAGAGATTTATTAAAAACAATCTCTCTCTGTCATCGAGAGGCGCGGCTATGCGTTCGATGCATTTAAACGAGCAATGAAGTGAAATCCCGTCGTAAACCACCCTTCGCGTCAGAAGTATAAAGAGAGCATCCACGGTGGCCCGTGGCCCATGGCGCGTAATCGCTCCACAAGGAGCTTCGAATATCTATCTTTCAAAACGATTAACCATATGTCCATAACCGTATCCGAGCTAATCGTCCACAGGCGACCGATCGAACAACGCCCCTTCACAGATAGGCGAACAATGGCCGAGCCGTGAGTGTAAAATCGGCGCGAAATTGGCGCGGTTCGAGTGATTTGACATCGTCTATTCCGACGATCGGCGCAGCGTGTGCCATTTCGATGTCGCTTGCACGGGGCCCCGGTCCACTGTCATGCAAAACCGCGACACAAATCTCGAATCACGACTCGATTGCCATTCATCGGGAGCCGGGTTAGCGACTGGGGTGGCGGCAGGCGAAATCGAATCGAGGCGAATCGATGTTTCGCAGCCTGTGGCACCTCCGATGCAGATGCATCGATCCTTTCTTTACTCTTTTTCCGCGCCGATCGCTCTCCTCCTCTCTCTCTCTCTGCACGCGCATCCTCGTCCCTCCGAGTGTCCTTGCCCCGGCGCATATGCCACTTGCCCTCCGCCACAAAAAGGCGAGAAGGGCCCGCGAAAGCCGTGAAAAAGAGGGGGCTTCCAGGGATATTAGAATTTAGGCGTGCGGAAGCAGGTAACGCGCACGCTTGCGACCGACGCCGGCACGCCGACGGATCCCGTCAACGACGCTATGAATAATTTCTAATCGGCCGTTAACGTTTCGCCCGTTCCTCGGTAATTCGACACGCGCTCCTCTTCTGGGGTGGATCGAACGGTTACGCCAAAGTTCCATTTTTTTTTTCTACTGCCACTCACTCCACCCCTTGACTGCTGCTCTTTTCGTTACATGCTCTCCTCCCGATATTTTTCTAGCTGAGCTCTTGGTGCTGTCGAACGAATGTATGGAACTTTTAAAAACAGATCCCTGAAAAATGCGGATGAAATCGATGAATGTTGATTTGGAGAGATTCAAATGCAAGCATGGTAGTTGGTTGAAGGACCAGGGATATCAGTGTAACTGACATTTTTCAAACGCCTCGACTGGCGACCCTTTCACCCTCAAGGGGCCCGATCTTGCAGATTGAAATTAATTCGACCGCCCCGCCAGTGCGCAGTGAAATAAATTTATTTTTCCATTCTATGCTAACTACCGTCCCGTTAATGCATAAATAGCTTGAAATGAAACTCGACAAATGCGACTGCGTTTCGCACGCCGGTCGCTGGGAAATCGATATCCGTCGAACGAGACATCTGGTCGGGCGATTGGTGCGCGTTACGAATATAAAATTCATAACCGATCGGCCATTTATCGAGAATTAAGTCGCGCGGGATAGGGTTCGTTGAACGACAGCAGCCCGACGACTCAATCGATCTCGCCGACCTGCGAAACACGCCTACCGATAAATAATCGTTTATTAGCTGGCTGGCGACTCGAGATACGTCGTTGCAGCCTTCTACGTGGCCACGCCTCGATCGCGTCCGCGGAAAACGGTCGCGGCTGGATTGATTTCGCATTCTGCGCCGGCTAATAAATCGCCCCGAAGATCACCGCCCATCCAGCCACCGTGCCTCCGATTCGGATGTTAATTTCTCCATTCTGGGATCGACGCTCGTGTGGAGCGCCCAGCAAATAATAAGTCGCGCAACGGCGCCGGCGACTTTGAATTTCAATGAGAGCAATTTTCCTAGCGGACGAGAGGAGTCGAGCTTTGTGCGCCCCGCAACCCGTATCCTTCCTTCGTTTCGAGAGAAATGTAACGTAAAATTCAGTCGAGCGAGATGGGATGTGTAGCGATATATGAGACGTGTATGTTGTTTGGCAGATGAAATCTTCCGTGGAGATCGGGCAGCAAGGGTTGAAATTGGGGAGGGGTGAGTAGGAGGGTGGAGTGAAAAAAACTTTTTTTCGATGTTCAATTTCTAATAGTGCGGAAAAGTAGTCTACTTGGCCCAATAAAACGTGTAAAAAATTTCAGCCCGATCGGATAAGTTCATCTGTGTGCACCAAAGGCCTTAACTTTCAAAATTTTAGTACAAAACTAAAAATTAAAAAAAAAATATATAAAATACAAAATACATAAAAAAACAATTAAATTATTAAAAAAAAAACGAAAAAAATATAAAATACAAAAAACAAGGAGCCCGACGTACAGCTACCTCCGCGTGGTTGGTTCTGGGCCACTTGTTCCGTTAGGAAAGTGACCGAAGAGCTGCATTTTTTTATAGTTTACAGTGCCATTCCTATCGTTCCGAAACCAGCCACGGGTGTTTCTTTGCTTCATTTACGCAACAAATATAGTCTTGGGTATAAAAAAAAGGTAGAATCCACCAGCTGAAGAAAGTTGCAGTTTCTTAAGTTTTGTACTAAAATTTTGAAAGTTAAGGCCTTTGGTGCACACTTTGGAGCTGAAATTTTTTACACGTTTTATTGGGCCAAGTAGACAACTTTTACGCACTATTAGAATTTGATCATTGAAAAAATGTTTTTTTCACTCCACCCTAGTGAGTAGTAAAGTGTAATAGGGGGGGGGGGGGGGGGGGCGGGGGGGCTGTGTGGTGGCAATTTTCGTGAAATTTTATGGCGGAAAAATTACAGTTTTGTAATTGCTGTTCCAGTAAAAATTCGAAATGCTTGAGGACCTCGAGGAATTCTTAAAGTTAGATACCATGGAGATTCCTATTTCCTTGTTTCATTTCCTAAATCGAGGGTGGAATTCTCGTTGGGAAATTCGGAAGAAAGATCTGCATGTCGCCGAGGAGTGTTCGTGTCGCGTTACAAGCGAATTCGATAGAACGTCGCTGGGTCATTCCCGAAGGGACGAAAAGCTGGTCTCTCCCAAGGGGACGTGTCCTTTAATAAGCTGTCCGCCATTCATCCCCGATCTCCCTTTTTCAATTTTCATTGACGCTCGCGTGGAGTGTGTCACGGACCATTAGCACCGTAAATCCATTGATGGATTTTCCTTCCCCCGAAGAAAGCAAAAGGGAAGACGGGTCAGCGAGGACGATTATCTTGCACCTGCACTTTTTCGCATGCTATTCTGCGCACCTGACCTGGAATCGCTGGTATGCAAATACGGGAAATTACGCTTAAAAACCACCCAAGCTTGCGAAGCTTGTAGCGCGAGGACCCTCGCAAGCGCACAGTGTCGCCCAAATGTTTTCCTGCCTAATTTCCCAAAACTTCCAACCTTCCCAGCCCTCCTGCTGCAAGGATCCTCGGAGATCCTCCCACAATCCTCGCTTCCTGTCCCCCGGTGACCGAACAACCGCCCACCACTTGACTTCCACGGTGACGTTCGAAATCTCCCAAGACATTGGTGCCTTCGCGGCACAACCGTGCGATGTCCATTATTCGACCCGGGATCAGAAGGGACAGGTCCCCTCGACCCGATAACTAGGTGCGCGCGTGACAGAAAGCTGTTTCTCTCTCTCTCTCTCTCTCTCTCTCTCTCTCTCTCTCTCTCTCTCTCTCTCTCTCTCTCTCTACGTCCGAGCGCATTCGACGGCATTGTGGGCGCGGAGCGTTGTTGCGGCCACCGAGACGAATTCCTGAAAACGGGCTCATCGCGGCTGGAGGAGCAGCGACATTGTTGCGCGTCTTGTTACGAGGAAGCCGACAATGCCGGAAGAAAGACCTGGCGACGACGTTAAACGACCCTGGAGAGGAGGGTTGCGACGCCGAGGATGGAATAGGAGGGAGAGAGCCAGGGCGAGCTGGTCCAAGGATGCGCGCGGCCATCGGTGACGAAATCGTCCTGGCTCGGGACGTGGTCCTCCATTCATGGGAGCACGGACGGGAAACGGTGAATGGGAACGGCAGAATGGGCAGAACCGGGACGAGTAATAATTTCGCGTTTTTGACTCTCCCGCTGTTGGAGCTGTTGGTCCTTTCTCGGCCTCTCGTAATATCCTTTTCTTCGGACGCGACCAGATTGCCTTCTCAGCCGCTCCACGAGGTGGAGAATATTTTTCTGCTGGTGCCTCGAAAGGTTTCTTCCTTATCCGCGAATTTATGAATACGCGAAATCTGGAATAATGGTACCTGCGGGGGGGTTCGCAGAGACTACGCAGTGGTAGAATAATCGGCGTTGTGGATTATTTTTTAGGAGAGCTGTGGATGCGCTGGCGAATGCTTTGGTGCTCAAGATATTGGAGTGTCATGAATACGGTGGAATTGAAGTGTGTCAGTAATCGAGGATTGACAAAGAATTCTCGGGTGTTGTAGGCGCGAGGTTCGCCGCAAAACTATGGCCCCTGTTCATATTTAACTCATTAAATATTCCCCTCACCTTTCGATACCGCACATTTGTATCTCATTGAGCTACAAAATACCTCGTTATATTTCCAATTCAATTTTATCTTGTAACATTCTGCCGCGTTCTTTCATTGTCCGCCGAGCGCAATTTGCCTTAACTGGCGAAATGCCGCGGCGCCGGTGGTTTCCAATTTTGAAAATGCAATTGCACATGGACGGAGGGGGGTTGCGTGCATTGTGCCGCGTGTATCGGCCGGCAGTGTGCGTCGTTGTTTTTGTCACTCGCCATTAAATTTCCCCCGAAAAGCCCGGTGCTCGTCAAACGAGGCAAACAAACGTTTCAATTAGCGCTCGCATCGCGCACTTTTGCGAGCGGAATACGCGCGGGCCGTTTCACGCACTCGAAATACACCTGTTCGACCGAGTTTTATGATAAATTTTCCTGGTACGACCCGTTTGCCAGCCACTGTTCCCGCATTTATTATACGCCACGTCTATAAATTATAGTCTCTCTGCTAAATTCCACACGAAAACGTCACGCAGGAATTTCAGCTGAGAAGGAGATTTAAAAAGGGAGGGTGTTTTCGCCTCCCGTTTCTACAATCCTCAAGCTCGAAATTGCATCATATAGGGGAGGCCGGGGCAAAATGAACCTCGGGGTAAACTGAGCTTTCTTAATTTATTCTTTAACAATAGAATATATTTACGAATTTTGGTGACGTAATAAATGTGTGTAATACCACAATGATAATTATGCACATTCAGATATCGAAAAATGGAAATTCGTTTAAAAAATTAAAAATGAAGTTTTAGAGACTTCCGATTGGTTTTCTTTTCAATTTAGCTTTTTGGATAAATGAGTGTTAAATGTGTTATTTTAACTCGAAATTTTTTCTGCGTGTTTATAACAAGCTTATAAACATACATGTACACGCGTTTGAGAAAACATTAATCCTAACAGTATGAAATAATTAATTTTCCATCGAGTACATATTCGGGATAAAGTGACCGGGGTAAACTGAGCTGCAAATGGCTGCAAAGAACAGATGCGCGAGTGATGTGCGCAATAGCCTAACCTGTCAGCTGGCTAGAAAGCCACGCGGCGTGGTGGAACAGAAACTAACCTCAAAAAAGTTTCCATAGTTTTTGACAACCACGGTGCAAAAAAGACAGAAGCTGCCGTGCTACACACGTGATTCCAGCGCAAGGGGTTAATAATTAGCTGTATACTTAATTAAAGTTCTTCTTTCGTTGCAGTTCACTTTACCCCGGATAGTAACTCACTTTACCCCATATATGGGGTAAAGTGGTGTGTTTTGGCTTTTTCGTTTCAAGTTGAATTTTAATGTACTTTAAGTTTATTTTAAGTATCGCTATTCGTCATTTACCAATAGTAATGTTCAAATTATATTATAAATCTATTTCCACGCATTTTTATTGTAAGGGAAAAATTCTATTCGACTTCAAACTTTTTTCGTCTCACTTTGCCCCGGTCTCCCCTAAAATGGGATTGATTGAAAGGGCTAATTCCTACTTAGTTATATGCTCAGTCTTTAACAATAACAAATAACGCTACCGCAGCGATGCACCGCAAGAGACCACGATCCAATGCAATTTACCAACCCCCACCTGGGAATCGGAATCCCCAATCTCCGACTCACCGACACGATCCGATCGTTTCCGAATCTTTTCCCCGGATTTCCTTCGAGAACCTCTCCGAACTATGGCAGAATCACCGGCGAGGAAGGCCGATGGAGAGGAGGAAAGACAAAGGCGCGCGCGATTTAAGTATCGGCGCAAACAACATTTTAATTTAAACCCTCGCAGTGGCCGGATCCGCCATTGTCGCCGACTGGATATGTAAATAGACGGCCAGCCAGGCCGTCGGATAATTATCCGTTTTTCCAGCCGCCGACTTGTTTGTCGGCCACTTCTGGCCTCCCCTCCACGCTGAAGAACCAGCACGATCACTTTTATCGGCGGATTGGATCGTCCTCCGACGGCGGGGGTGGAAAACTCCGTGGCATTGATTAAGATATTCCGTGGCTCCGCGCGTCGCGGCCACCCCTCGATATGCCGGTTTATTTTCCCTTGCGCCATCTTCGACCGATTGTTCGCCAGGCTTCTCGTTGCCACCCGCGAATTTGCATTCGAGATTGATCGAACTGACGAGCGAAAGAAGCCGGAGGAAGAAGACGCCCGGCGAAGGGGGAATGGGGGATGATCTCCTTCTTCTATCGTCGCTTCTGCTTCCTCGTCGAGGATTTCTGACGGCGTATAATCGCCTAAATTCGACGTTTAATCTGCTCTCCACGGGAGCTGGTATCCTCGAGCGCGACACCGATTACCGGTGGCAAGAGATTGCTGGCCCTCGAGGGACGAGAGTGATTCGATTCGACGACACCTTCCATCGTTGAACAATAAACGAATCTCGGCGGGGTGAATGAGGGGGTGAGATCCTTGGCTACGATCCCGATCAGTCCGAAGCTCGTGGATCTGCTCGTGGAAGCAGGAATTTGTTTATGGGGGTGGTTGGTGGGAACGCGGGGTATTGTGGTGGTTGATGGGCGTTCTGAGGGTTGCTCGAATTATTGGCATTGCTGAACAGCGACGTCGTGTCCAATTGCACGTGTCATTGTGACGTAAAAAATTGGAATTTTCCAACTGGGTTTCGGGGCGGTTGGGGATGGAGTCGGTGGCATCGGCTCGACGACCATGATCTCTCGAAACAAGCAATCTAGAGCTTGCTTGAAAGCGACGATTAGCAGGTGGATACCAGGGCATTCGCGGGGGGGGGGGGGGGGGGGGATTATAAGGCCCGTGTATCCGGACCAATTTCGGCACGGTGACATCTTTAAAGTAGCGCTCGAGTACGGGAGCACCATGGTGACACGTGTTCCTGACACTTGTATACTCGCGTTCCCCGCGCCACGTATACTCCCGTGTATACGTGGAGTCTAGAGAGGGTGGCGGGGGCGGGCGGTTCGCCTCGAGACTTTCGACACCCTTATTTCTTCTCGCTTTTCCCCCCGCTTTCTTCGCGGAACGATGGCCCTGACAGACCTGGTTCCTCTTTCTCTCGTTCTTCCACTTGGAATCGGCCTCGGAATTGTGTATACAGCTCTGAAAACGTTAGCAGCCGATTGCGACGCCCTTCGACGCCCATTGCCCTCAGAACCGTTCCTTGGGTGGTTGTCGGCGACGAGGCTCGACTTGGTTCGATCTTCGTTCGTGATCGTGGCCATTGCGTTCCTTGGGAACGTTACCGCCTTACGTATTCCGATAACATACAACGTGAAACGAACAATCACACATGAGGCTGTATAAAGCGTTCAGAATCGCCGAGGAATATTTCCAACGACCGTCGCAGGAAAAAAAATCACCATTGTCTGGGAGCTACTCCGCACAGAGGCTTCCGAAATAGAATTTCAACACCCCCATACCCGAATTTATATGAAACCATTGGCGACGCCGCTGTCTGAAGGCAGCCAGAGTTAGAATGCCACGATAGAAACGATGAGCGCGGATTGGAACGGCTGAAGTCTGGGGGTTTGACGAAGCCGCCGCGCAAAGAGGGGTAGAGGGAGAAAGAGGGATAGAGAGAGAGAGAGAGAGAGGGAGAGAGAGAGAGAAAGGAGTTCCGCGTGTGGGGGTAGGAGCGGGTTGAAACTTTCGCGAGGAATAGGAAAGATATTCAGGGAGCCGCGGTCTAATTATGAGTTCGCGGGATAAAGCTGGCATTATGAGGACGCGCTCGTGCAGCGAGAGGGGGAGCGGAGCGAAAGAGAGGAGAGACAGAGCTTTTGCCTGCTGCTGGAAGCATAGAAACCGGTAGAGACTTGGAATTTCTGCGTATCCAGTCGCATGGGCGGATGGATAGGCGGATGCAGCACGCTCGGATGGATGGTTAGGAGGCGGCGAATATATACGCGGCATTGTCACGGCATATATGAGCGGTTAGGCGCGTTTCTGGCTAGGGGTGGCCGGAGAAAGAACGGCAGACGCGCACAAAAACCAAAATGTTATTCGTGATATTCATCGGCGGCGCGGTTCCATGGTTGCATCGGATAATACCGACACGTACGCGGAGTAGGTACCGCTCGTAATTACCCGAACGACTCTTCGTGTCGGGGGAAACGAGAATTATTATTATATAATTATTAGTCTTAAGCTAATTTAATTTAGTATAGTTTATTTTCAACGTTTGTTTGTTTTGTCCTGCTCAGTTTAGTTTAGTTTAGTGTACGTGGTTAGGCGTCGCAACAGTGTCACCACTGCAGCCTCGCCTTTACTGTAATTGGTTATGTCATTTGTAATATTCAGTTGTATTTTCTCATTCTCTTTGAGTAATAAAGACGTCTAATAATAATAATAATAATAAATAATATTTTCAGTACGAAAAGAATTCATTAAGGGGTTAGGCCACCTTGGACGGAGCAAAATTGCAGTCATTTTCGGCATTTTTTTTTAGGACAATAATAAAATAAACAGAAAATTTAATATGAAGCCTGTTATTACACAAGTCTCGCCCGAAAAAAAAACGTATTTTTTTTCTCACAAAATGGCGGCGGTAGAGCCGTGACACGCAAGATCTTGTGGAGTGACGTTTTCCACGGTGTTCAATTTCACGGCTATACCGTTTGACTTAGAACAAAAAACCAAAAAGATTTATTTTCTGCATGCCTAAAACTAGGGAAGTGCGTAGCGGTTTTGCGATATCTTGAATATGTTCTTTGCAATTGACACTTTTATAAAAAAAAATGCACTTTTTCTCCCCATGGTCACCATTTCGAGACAAATTAATGTTTCTGGATTTCCCTAAGTACTTCCTTAGTTTTAGGCACGCAGAAAATAAGTCTCTTTGGTTTTGTGTTCTAGGTCAAACGGTATAGCCGTGAGATTGAACACCGTGGAAAACGTCGCTCCTCAAGATCTTGCGTATCACGGCTCTACCGCCGTCATTTTGTAAGTAAAAAAAAATACGATTTTTTCCAGCGAGAGTTGTATAATAACAGGCTTCATATTAAATTTTCTGTTCATTTCATTATCTTGCTAAAAAAAAATGTCGAAAATGACTGCAAATTCGCTCCGTCCAAGGTGGCCTAACCCCTTAATCCTTCCATTTTGGCGTAACGAACTCCCTGTGCCAAGGCCAAGTAGAATGGCACTTCATCCTTCGATCATACATATAAGAAGCATCGATTGTGCGCCACTGCACCGTGAATGATTTCTCGCTCAGGATAATTTCATCGCGGAGAAACGAATAATTGCAAAACCGAAACAATGCCTGCCCAATATTACTCCGCGGTGAAAGGGTTGATACGATAATGCCAGTAACGCCAGTATATGTATATCGTAATTATAGCCAAGTCTCCATGCCTCCGCATAGACTCCGTTCAGTAGACGCGAATACCAGCTCCCGTTTCTCTCTCTCTCTGCGCACCCCTTGAATGTCGCAGCCCCGGCTGGCGTGCCCTCTTTGCCCCCTTTTCTTCGCTATACCGAGCTCGTTTGTTCGTTTCTTTTCGCCTGGTTCACGTGCCCTTGCGCGCCACCCGCCGCGATATACGCCTTTGGCCGCGTCTCTGACGCCCCCCCGCGGGACAAAAGCGAGTCGCTGACGACATAACGCCACCTCTGTCTTCCATCCCCGCGATGGCAACCGCGACCGCGGCCGCGACTAACGAGAGAACGGGCGGAGAAAGGGACACGGCGACGCTGACAGACCAATAGAAACGTTAGATTCGTTTCAATATTCCCTTTGTTCGTATTTTGCCCCTTTCTCGCGGTGTCTCGCTGTTTCGCCGAGCGTGTGCGCGCCCACTCCCTCCCCCGCGCCCCGGTAGAAAGAGGCTCCCTCTTGGATTCGCCCGCGGATTCTCCGCCGGATGAAAGGACGAACGGAGGTGTGGTTTCTGTGGAGCCAGCGCGAGACTGCACGCTAATTTTTCCGCCGTTCAAAGGGCTGGCGTCGAAAATCTGCGCCTCCCCTCATTGACGATCCGCGATTATTTATAATAAACGGCCCTTTCGCGGCCTGCCTGTCTGTCGACGATTTCGCCACGGGCCTCGCCCGTAATTACGGACAATCTCTTTCGCGACTGACGCTTGTTTCGGCACAGACGCCCATCGCCGGCGACGATGCAAGACTCGCAGGCTGATGAAAGCCGATCTGCACTGGTTCGTCTCGCGCGCCACGCGGATGGAGGGAAATCGCGGGGTGGGTGGGATTCGACGTTACGAATAGGGTCGGGGGATGCGGAATTCCGTCTCGCGGCGCAACACCTCCACCATCACAATTACCGCTGGATTCCGCTGCAAGTCATTCCCTGGGCCGAAAAAGGAAGAAACTAAAACAATATCCTTCGGACAGGATGGGGGGGTTGCGTCGGGTGAGCGCATAGGTGGCAGGGAACAATTTCCAATCACCGGGCAGATCGTCCCGTCATTCATAAATTACCCGTTCGTTATCGATAACCCGATCCACGGGCAATCGGTGATTCCTTCAGCGGTGATTACCACGTCGAAGAATCGCCGTGGCTGCGATGACGCGGAGTCCAAAGGGGCCACACAGAGTCCTAAAGGTGTCGGCTCGACACGTTTCGGAACTGTTGCCGCGCTAACGAACGCCCATAAATAATAACGTTCCACGGGGCCCTTGCGTACCTACGTGGAAAGGTGGTCGGTTGATTTATTGCGGCGGGCTCTCGTCGGACGACGTAGCTGATTGGTGCTCGCAGGTGTTTGCTCCGCGAACGATGCCACGCACCGTCACGTCAACGTGTTCCTCCTGCCATCCGAATCATCATCGATTGCCCCCACTCAACCCACCGCCGCGATATTTCTCGCCCCTTGGGGTTCTGTGGATGGTAGCCCCTGACGGATGACCGATTCCAGAGACGCTCCGGAAGTTGAAATCTTTGGGATTCCGAGGTTGGGATAAATACAGCTTCGGGACGCGTGCGAAACTCTTGCAGCCTTTCCGCTGCCAAATATGCCGGGACACTTGAAATCCTTAGCTATGCACCTCGTCAAACGTTTCAGCCACCACTCTTTAATCCCTTATGAAGCAATCGCCTCAACTATCCGCATCCCGCATCTACCAAGCTGAATGCCATCTTGGATACGCACTCTTCCCCGGCTTCCTCCGTCGGACGTCGCTCGGCAGTGACAAAAGTGTCCGAAAGCAGCGGCTCGTTTAGCCTCCACGACGAGGAACAAGGAAAGTCCCGTTCGAGGAGCAAAACCCGCGCGCACGGTGAGCAGATCCGCCGGCAGGCTGGCAACGGTGCCTGTTCAGGGGTCAGTTTGATGGCTCCTCCAGCTGTCAGATACGTCAGGATAGCGCCAGATCCGATCTCCCCCCGCGGGGAAACGATAGTTGCTAATGTACGTCGCGGTGAACAAGAGGAGCCACCCAACGCGCCCGATAGGAAACGATCGTTTCATCCACGCCTGCCGTGGACCGTAGCCACCACCATCGCTATGGCATGTCTATCTAGTTAAAGGAACTCGACACGGAGATTTCTGTCGAGCTGTCCGTCCATCGACGCGACGCGAACGACTCCTCGTATAATCACGATGATTAGCTGGATGCAGCGCATTCTGTTTAGAACGGCCGAGCAGCGGAGGGATGGATAAACTGATTCCGGGGCGAGAGGGATGGGGCTTTGGTCCTTCGACTCTGATTAATGAGGCACGAGAGCTTCAAGGAGGGGAATGTTTGCAAGTGTTGTAATAAGTATTCACACGAAACTTTCTACCTTCTTCGTGCAATAAGCACGTTTTACCTCGGAAGAATGTAGATTTCTCATTGTTAGTCTGACTTTTCACGAGTGTTCCCAAAACATCCATCCATCGAACGAAATAAATTATACTAATTTCCCGGAGATCCCTGACAAGGACCCAATGAACCGTCGCACCCATTCCACGGACGTCAACGTCGAAAACCATATCGATTTCCCTTCAATTCATTCCGATTCCATTCGCTCATAATTCCGCCGCTCGCATATATGATTCCGCTCATTGTCGAGCTGTCTGGCGAATGTTCCAAAGCTTCGTGGCTCCACCGGTGCGACACAGTCGGCCATGCCGATCGCGTTTCTTCTTCTTCTTCTTCTTCTTTCTTTTCCCGAGCGTTCCAGGCGAACGTTTCGAGAACCCCCTCGTAAACCGTCGATGTCCTTTTCTTATCCCGCGGTCCGCCGTGGCACCGTGGATTGAAATAACATCGACCTATCGATACACAGCGGATCGTTTGCGCGCGGTGCGCGAGGTACGCTGGAAAAAGGGGGGCCAGCCAGGACCCGCGGAAGCCAATAGGAATTCCATACAATGCTAATTAAGGAAAGGGTTTATTCCCGGCCAAAGGGCACGAAAGGGAATTTGTAACACACGTGGATCACAATGAGAGCGTTTATGGGGCACAATGTCGCCCCGTCGAAGGGCTCTTCCTCCTTCTGCGTGCACCCCTTTCTCGGAGGCTCGCTCCTTTTTCGTTTTCTCCGTGGACGATCGGCCGATCGACTCCGGAACACCGCGCTCCTTCTGTCCCGCGACAATGCGATTTCCTCGTCCGTTGTCGCGTGATCTTCCCGTCGCCTCGCAAGCGGAACCCCTCAGGGCCTACACCTGAGTCGATCTGCTGATTATTAGAAAATATTATTTCTGCATAATCGATCCGCGATCGAGCCAGCGCGGGGCAGATGTCGATATCCAGAGGAACTGTGGCGACAAAGACCAAGGGAAATCGGTTACTCGGAGGAGCTCGGGCCGGTGGTGTCGTGTTACGACTGGCTCTCCCGTGTGAACGATAGCTGAATTTGATTGGAAATAGTGGATCGTGGCTCTGGAATCTAATGGCTCGATGGCTAATTGATATTCATCGCTTCGTAGCCCGATACTCGGTGGGAACGGGAATTTTAATGAAATCTTTCGGTTCGCACTGTCGACTTTGGATCTCTGACACGATGCTGAGCGAATTGCGTGGACAAAGGTGAGATCGTACCTCGATACGTTTGTGTATGTATCGTAAACGAAGTTTCAACGTTATCTAATTTCACTAGATCAGAAACTTTTCAAGTATGACGTTGCGTTCTTCAGATAAAGAATTATTCCGTAGTCCAGTCTAGCTTCAACGTAGGGGAGGGTTGCCTATTTTGGACCACTTTTTAATTTTTTCTCTCCTACACGGGCATAACATATTGCAGAAAGCAAACAGAAACAGGAAAATGCCCTAGTAGCATTTATTTGTTGGGAGTTTGTTGGGCCAATGACGTGTTATCCGTTGGCCAACTGTTGAAGTGTCGCGCTATTTTTAAATGGGCCAACGATTGTAACCAACGTAGACCCAACGTCACTTAACACGAAGGCCCAACCGAAGGTTTCTTTCCATAGGCCCAACTGAAGGCTTCTTTCCAAAAGACGTCTTAAAAACGTCCAGAAGGCGTCTTAAAGAACTTCAAAAGACGTCGTAAATACGTCTTCTTCAGGTCTGGTTTAGGAAAAAAAAAAAAAATCGCGGTGAGGAGAATCGAACCCAAGCTTTCCGCTTACAAAGTAACCGCTTTTTTTTTATTACTAATGTTTATTGTCAAACGATCGTACAGTGGATATGGTTGGCGACGAATAAACATAGAAAAAAGGCCATACAATTTAAATTATAATCCTACTGGTTCGCTCGCATGCGAAACTCATAGGAACTCGTTTAGTGGCCTTACTGACTAATTACTAACCTATATCATTACTTCCTAACAGGTACTGTTAAATCTATATTTACCGCACGCATTGTGCAGTGTGGGACACGGGGAAAAATGGTCTTTAATAAAAAAATAAAAAACCCCTGAAGTACAAAGCAACCGCTGTTCGCAGCTGACCAACACACTTCCTTGTAAACACTTATAATTTCTAGTTACATAACTAGTATTAATTGTTTATGAAAACTGTGCAGTGACGCGAAATATTCTACAAAATATCATCATCCGACCTTTAGACTTATTCCTTAAAATTGCACATTTGTCTTAAGGGGGGAAGCCACTGTGACGGTCGAAAATAAAGGCTATTTTCAAGACATTCTTTTATAATGGAATGTAACTTTCTACGAAAAATCTTTATTACCAACTGAAAATACATATATTTGACTAATATTTTATGCTCGCAGATTCACAAAATTTTCGGTTGTTTGGCCACAGCATACGATAACGTTAGGCTCTGCAAAAAAAAATTACAAAACGGATGCACGTGTAACTTTCCAACATTTGATCCGAATTGAAAAATTCGAACGGTTTCTTAAAGTATATTACAATAGCTTCAGTTGCACGTACGGATTTAAAAAAATATTCATTTTTGAAGAAATGGCGGACTTGAGAAGAAATCTTGACCAAATAGTATAAAAAATCAACATGTTTTTTCAATGTTACTATTGAATGAATTATTCGATCAAAAAACTGGTACGTGCAACTGAAGCTATTGTAATATACTTTAAGAAACCGTTCGAATTTTTCAATTCGGATCAAATGTTGGAAAGTTACACGTGCATCCGTTTTGTAATTTTTTTTTGCAGAGCCTAACGTTATCGTATGCTGTGGCCATACAACCGAAAATTTTGTCAATCTGCGAGCATAAAATATTAGTCAAATATATGTATTTTCAGTTGGTAATAAAGATTTTTCGTAGAAAGTTACATTCCATTATAAAAGAATGTCTTGAAAATAGCCTTTATTTTCGACCGTCACAGTGGCTTCCCCCCTTAAGACAGACGTCCTCATTACGTATTTGTAAATAAGAAAAGAAAAATCACAACAGGTTTTTTGATGTAGCAAATTTTCTGACGATTGTAAGACGACATTTAATCATCGTTGTAATTTTTTGTTAATTAACCAACCATAGTAATTGTAGGCCCAACATTGGATATTCGTAGGCAAACTGTCGTAACTTTTTGTTAATGAACCAACCATAATAATTGTAGGCCCAACATTAAATATTCGTTGGCAAACTGTCGTAACTTTTTGTTAATTAACCAACCATAACAATTGTAGGCCCAACATTGAATATTCGTTGGCAAACTTTCGTAACTTTTTTGCCGTAGGCCCTGTGTTGGGAATTTGTAGGCACAAACACTAACTATATCCCAACTAATTCCCAACTGTTGGCAACCGTTGGCCAACCAAAAATGCTACTAGGGTGATCAACATTTTATGTAGATCTTATCATGTATTTGGTGTGTTGATAAAATATGTGATTAAACTAATATCTCAAAAAAACTAAACTAATGACTTCGGTCCATTCCAGGCAACCGGTTTCGTAATTTGGACCGTCGGTTTCCTACGTTGGACCGCTCCTAAAAACCAATGAATTTAAATATACTATCTAAAAAACACTGATCAGGGCATTGAAAAAAAATAGAAACAGGAAGATACAAGTATCTTACGGTGCACGTAGTGCAATAGTACGTTCTTTTGGTGGGTTTCATATTTGCACAACGTGTATGAACCCAGGTGCGACATTGAAGAAATCGTATCATGTCTTCTTCACTGTTTCTGCTACATAAGAAGCAATAAAGAAAGAAAAAAAATCTTTTTAGTATGCTTTTAACTATTCGCTACCATAACATAGATTATATCCTACAATGGACCGGTCCAATTCAAGCAACTTAGTGATGGTCCAATATTAGGCAACTTGTAGGTTACATCAAAAAGATATGTTTTCATTGTTATACTTATACGAATATGGTAAAGTAAGGACACGAAGTTGTAGCTAAGAAAGCACACGTATCGTTTAAAATTATGGCACTTACAGGATGTAGAAAGAAATTCACTTGAAATCGCGCGAAAAATAATGATCGCGCACCACGTGTTTCTCTATTTCGACGACGCTGAACGACAAGCAAATGAATAACCGTCTCGCTGTTCTCGCACGTTCCGTCTCCACTTCCTAAATCAGTGTAGCCAGAAGAAACACTGCAAATATATTTGTTTATCGATATACACAAATGGTCCAATAAAGGCAACTCTCCCCAAATTTCATCCACGAAACTTTGCCCATCGGTCCCTGAGCCTCAATATCGAATCGACGAGCGTATTGCTGCAATCTCATCTCTATTTTCCTCGGATTTCGCAGAATCTCCATTTGAGACTTTCACATTAGTCGACGGATAGCCAGGGCTCGTTGTACAGTCCAGAGTATGGGAAATACAAGGGAAGTAAAACGCGAACGATGACTGTGTACTATTCCCCCCTACGTTTAACCACTCCACGAATCTTGGCGCCCAATTAAAATGACAGCTTAAGTAATCGGAGATAAATGTGTTGAGAAACGTGCAGAGACCTTGTGCATCTAGATCTTCCTCGAGTATCCCCGCAACTGCCTCTTAACTAACCACTCCAGAGAAGTACCGAGACCAGAATCAGCGCCGCGGCCGCTGGCCGTCATACCTAAATCGACGATGCAAACCCATCGTCCACCCTCACCCCGAAAAGGGAGGCCATATACACGCCGGTCCATTTCGACCGCGAACGTTATTTTTCCACGCGCTGGCATCTGGAAATCGGAGGGGGTGGAGCGGGGGAGAAACGTGAGAAAGAAGGCGAACGGGGGATGACTATTAATTTTACCTCTGGCACTTGGCCGTGGATGGTATGCATTAACGGCTGATTCGTGCCTTCGGACATCGAACGTCCGACGAATACGCGTTGCCTATACATAGATAGCGGCAGGGCGAGAGAAAAGGAGGAGGATAGGGGTAGCGCGGACGGCCAAAAAAGGGAGATGGCGAGCAGGCAGAGGGCAAGGGGGCAGGTAGGGAGGGTTGAACGTGGCGTTTGCAAAGATTGATAGGACGGAATTCTACCGGTGGATTCGTAATGGATAGCCCGTGTCCGAATTCACCGATACCCGGTCTCTCTATCGTTCCTCATGCTCCCTCCTCTCTTTCTCTATCTCTTTCCCCGTGTACCCAATACCTTCTAATGGAATCCCCCGATTGTGCGACCTTATCAAAGGGCTGCTCGAGTAGCGCGCCTCTGGCCATGCGATCCCGAGGGCGTCGATCCATTATTCCGCGGAGAGCTCTCAGGACGAGATAACTTATTTTCTTCCGGTTACACCTACGCGATTTTTCCACCAGAATCACCGACACTCGCGCGAGGGTTCGCCTAACAGGCGTAACTTGTCAGTAACAAGCGCGAGCTTCCGTTTGTGGGGGGTTGAAGCGATTTGATGGCTATGGGCGGCAGAGCGGGAAGGCATCTTAGTTCTCCTTCAGGGAGAATGACCAGCTTCTCGCGAGGTCATTCGAATCCCTGGCGCTCGTCCCTCGCGAAACACCCCGCGCCTCGCGAGACAATCAACGACGAGCGAAGCGGACAAAGAGCGAGCGCGTCCTCCCGAGGAAGAACGACAAGGGAAGCAGACGTGTTCTAAATTCGATCGAAATAATAAGGGTCTCGCGGTAGAAAAATCGTTGAATCGCTCGCGTCCCGCTTTCCCCTTATTACACTCGGGGCCAGCGCGGCGCACCAATCATCCTCGGTGACTTCGAGCTTTTTGCCACGGCATCGCGGGCACCGTTCACCCTCCGTCGCGGCCGTAAACCCTTTAACGCCTCGAAAGTTGAAAGTGAAATAGTTTAGTGGCGCGCGAGCGAAAGGGCCCTGACAAAGGAGCGCTCTCCTCTATACCGGGTGTCCCGCGTGAAAAAGAGAGGCCACGTCGACGGGAGGCTCGTAAACTACGAACGAGGCCCTCTCCCATTGAAAGCAGTCCAGCCGTGATATTTCAGGCCGCAGCGCGGCGTGGTGTTTCGCGCCCTCGCGCCCATCGCGCCTCCGACGTGTACACAGCGCCGTACCGGGCCTTTTATAGGATTCGTATTATGCAAAACAGCGCGGAACGTATCGTCTGTTGCGAATCGCGCCTCTCTGTACGCGCACGCCGGCTATTTATCCTTTCGGTCGATGGGCATATATTTTCGGTCTAATTGCCGTGACGCCGCGCCGGGGACCGCGGGCCACCTTTCCTCCGCGAGTGGCCTCGGCTGATGGGAGGAGATGTATCGGCCCGCAGGTAGAAATTGTTTGTAATGTTTATGGGGGCAAGTATCTGTTAATTTTATTTATATCCACCGGCGGGGGAACGCATTTCTCGCTGTCCGAAAGATCGATGGAACCGAACCGGCGTAAGCGCGAGACGCATACTCGCGTGATACGTAATCGCGGCCCGATACTTGGAGGGGGTGGATTTCGAGCATAAGGTGGGTACTAGGGATTGCAATACGGTTTACCGGTAAATCGCGAGAAATACCCTCAAATTTTTACCGGTAATTCGTCCAATTTTTACCAGTAATTCGATAAATTACGTATATCAATATAGCGCATATACATATGCGTTCGTTATTTCGGTCTACATCGTTATCAGTGAAAAAAACTTAAATTACTAATAAAGGCGAAAACCGAAGTATCTCATGAAGAATCAACTCTAAGCCGAAAGGGAACTAAAAATCTAAATCAAGTCATCAAAACAATGGACGTATTTTCAAGTAGAAAAAGTAAGGAGAAAATATATAGGTACAAATGGCATATGATTTCTTAATGACTATCCGACCAACGAGTGTAGAATCTGGAGAGTGCTTTATCCGTGGCTGGATTATTTTGTACAAAAATTAGATCGCGATCAGGAGACCAAAGTTTAGACAAATTATGTATTTTGCGTGCTTATTTGTTAAAAAAAATGGTTAAATAAAAAAATATTTAATTATGTATGTAAGATAAGATTCTTTTCATTGTTTTCGTGGTGAAGATCCATATTAATAAGTATTGTCAATAGTTACACAAATATATCTACTTTGTTTTATCTCATTTCATATTTTATATGCAGAATAGTTTTATTTGCATTATTTATTATAATGCTCGATTAGAGTTAAAAAAAAAAGCTTTTTTTGTAATGTTTACTCTTATATTTTCAATACCTTAAAAAATACCGGTAAATTATCGGTAAACCGGTTTTGATTGACAATTTTATCGAATTACCGGTAATTGAAAATGTCGGTAAATTTGCAATCCCTAGTGGGTACACGAGGGGTGGAGTGCCGAAGGATTTACTTTCGAGGTATCCCGACGGTAAAGCAAAGTGTGTGAAAGGTGGAATTCAAGAGATTACCGTTAAGGAACTAGTTCTTGATCAGGCACTAATTTTTTATCAGTTCATGAAATAAATCGTTCTTTTCAGTTTATGTCAATAAATAATTGTTTGAAATAATTACTAACATAAAAATTGATAATTCAAAAATATATGTGTTGTCTATGAAAGCAGTTAGTATTGTTAGTTTTAGATGATTAAAAACTAGTTCCTAGTCACCTTATTATTCCATACCTTATAAGTATTTAAATTATATTTTTATTTTCAACTTTTTAAAAGTTTTCCTTGAAGTTTAAACATTAATTCAACTTTTAGTATAAAAAAAGTCTATGATTTAATGTTTTATTAGGTTAAAAATAAATATTAAAGCGGGAAACCTTCTAAACTGATCAGAAACTAGTTCCTTAACGGTACTACAATACTCTGGAATCAGCGAAACTCGTGACGGTTAGCGAATTCGACCCTCTGGTGTACTAACTCGATCAACTGTAAGTCACATCCACCACCACAATTTCCATCAGCTCTCTCTCCCTCGTTTTTTCAAAAAAGAAACTCCATGTACGTTGGCCGCCTTTCGACAAGAATCCCCCGTTCCATCTGTCGGGCAACAGTGCCCCAGTTTCCCCGAATTTCCTTATAATCGACCGTTTGCGCATTTGCCCGCGAAGGGGAAAGGGTTCGTCGCGTCTCAGCCCTCGGAGAATCGCGCCGGCGACGACGTCTCCAACCCCTTCGTTCATCCCAGCGCAGACAAATCCCGAGAAAGGCCCCCTTAATAACGGTCACTACGGGATCAGCAGGTGATCCCGTGGAAATATCGTCGGTCGTTACCCCTTTTTCCCGATCCGTGTGAAACTCCGGGGCAACCCTTGAACGGGACACTTTTTTGCGCGCCTCTTTCATCGAAATCGGCTCGTTGGTTCACGGACCCATGAGAAACCCGCCGTGTTTCGTTAAATCTACCCACGGGGAGGCTGCCAAAAAGGAATCCGGTAAACGTTAAAAAGCGACACGCGCGATAATGTATTCTCTTCTAGTAGAGAGAGCCCGCGCGCGATCAGGATCGTTCAGCATTGCCGGCCGTTTCTGCTGAAAAACGAATAGCCGGAGAAATGAACGGTTCGCGCGCGCTATTCACCGCGAGAAAAGGCAGAAAATGAGAGACTCGAATGGGAGGAAGGGAAAGGTGAACGGGGCCCGGGTAAAATATTCGTGCGTGCTTGGAAGGAAGGAAGGCCGTCCAAGGAGGAACGGAGGAAAGGATATCGATGCGTGGAGAAAAGGAACGGCGAGGAAAGAGGAACGGCGGTGGGGGCTGGCCGGTGATTTTATTCGCGGGAGGCCCCGCGGTCAGCGGGCCGTTTTCGAACGATTAATTCGGTTTTATGGTCCGCCGCGAGTTACGACAGAAATCGTGTAAATCACGACAGGGGGGTGGACACGAACGAACGCGCGCTCTCTGCGTGCAACACCCACGTGCACGCGGCTAATGCATACCTGCCGCGCCGGTGCGCGCACACGAGTGTGCTAGGTGCACAACACTGGCAGTGCGCCGACCTGTCGAGAGCGCAATAAATTCCACTTAACCGTTTTTGCGCGCGTTAGCGTGTTCCGACGCGTGCACGCGCGCAAGTGACACCGCGGCGCCGCTACGCTCCGCGGCGTCGCGAGCTTCTCGCCGTGCCGGTTCCCCCGGGGGAAATGTTATGGTCTGAGAGAACAGGATTGATGCGGAGGGAGGTTCTGACGCTGGAAGGCCGGGATTCCAATTAGTCATCGTGTTTACTCCTTTAACAACGATTGCCCACGAGCGTTCGTAGTTTATCACGCGAAATACACGAATTATAAAGGGGGCCTAGATACTTGTCGAGTGTATAATAATCGCCGATCCACGCGCCGTCTGATCGGTCATGGCTCGGCTCGTCCAGGCTCGCCAAGCCGACTTGACGAGCTAGACGAGCCGAGCCAGCTCGCCAAGCCACGCGCCGTCTGATCGGTCATGGATCGTCGAGTCGGGCTCGCCAAGCTGACTTGCCGAGCTAGGGTAGGTGTGGGTATTACTGCGGATGTCCCGATTACTGCGGATATTCTAAAACAGATCATATTTAGTGTTGGAAAGTACATAATCTCTTGAAAATTTTTGATAAAATTATTTTAAACTCTATTACAGATAATTATTAATAAGTATGTACAGCAAAGTTATTATTAATTCTTTTATCGTAGTTTGAAATTCGTCAAGGCGAAACTTCGGTCGATTTCCGATATGGCGGTCATGAACACCTACTTAAAAAACATTTATATTTTTGTTATTAACAGTAATACATGTACTGTAGCGGTATTGCTCGATAGAATAAGAGTTATTTTTTCAGAAAAACAGTAAATCAGTCGTCTACATTTTAGTTTTAATTTTTATTTCTCACCGCAGTATTAGGTGCACTACTTGACACCATGTGCATGTATTACTGCGGACCTACTACTGCATTTAAATTTATTTTTCTTGAAATTTCTATAAATGTAATTACTTATTCTTGTTATAATTTATCAAAATACGATTATAAAATGCAAAGCATGTAGAAGCCCAGTTACTGGTTGGTTTACCCTACAAGCGATATTTGTACTAAGGTTATGTTTGGCCTGACATCAGACCGCAGTAATACATGCGCAGTAACTGGTGTTTCGTTAGTAACTGGCACGCAGTAATACATGCATGTCCGCAGTAACTCGTGCAATGACATTGATCGACAAATCTCTTTGTTTTTAATTAACTGTGCTTATTACCCCGCCCTTATATTTTTTTATGGAATTATTAAGGTCCCACCTTTCTTTTAAAAAAAGAAGGAGGAACTTTCATTCATTTGAACGCCGTATCGAGGGTTCTAAAGTTAACCTACCTTAAAAGTCCGCAGTAATACCCACACTTACCCTAGACGAGCCGAGCCAGCTCGCCGATCCACGCGCCGTCTGATCGGTCATGAATCGCCGAATCGGGCTCGCCAAGCTGACTTGCCGAGCTAGACGAGCCGAGCCAGCTCGCCGATCCACGCGCCGTCTGATCGGTCATGAATCGCCGAATCGGGCTCGCCAAGCTGACTTGCCGAGCTAGACGAGCCGAGTCAGCTCGCCAAGCCACGCGCCGTCTGATCGGTCCCCTAGTAGCATTTTTGGTTGGCCAACGGTTGCCAACAGTTGGGAATTAGTTGGGATATAGTTAGTGTTTGTGCCTACAAATTCCCAACACAGGGCCTACGGCAAAAAAGTTACGACAGTTTGCCAACGACTATTCAATGTTGGGCCTACAATTGTTATGGTTGGTTAATTAACAAAAAGTTACGACAGTTTGCCACCGAATATTCAATGTTGGGCCTACAATTGTTATGGTTGGTTAATTAACAAAAAGTTACGACAGTTTGCCAACGAATATTTAATGTTGGGCCTACAATTATTATGGTTGGTTAATTAACAAAAAGTTACGACAGTTTGCCTACGAATATCCAATGTTGGGCCTACAATTACTATGGTTGGTTAATTAACAAAAAATTTACAACGATGATTAAATGTCGTCTTACAAACGTCAGAAAATTTGCTACATCAAAAAACCTGTTGTGATTTTTCTTTTCTTATTTATAAATACATAATGAGGACGTCTGTCTTAAGACAAATGTGAAATTTTAAGGAATGAGTCTAAAGGTTGGATGATGATATTTTGTAGAATATTTCGCGTCACTGCACAGTTTTCATAAACAATTAATACTAGTTATGTAACTAGAAATTATAAGTGTTTACAAGGAAGTGTGTTGGTCAGCTGCGAACAGCGGTTGCTTTGTAAGTGGAAAGTTTGGGTTCGATTCTCCTCACCGCGAGTTTTTTTTTTTCCTAAACCAGACCTGAAGAAGACGTATTTACGACGTCTTTTGAAGTTCTTTAAGACGCCTTCTGGACGTTTTTAAGACGTCTTTTGGAAAGAAGCCTTCAGTTGGGCTCAGTTGGGCCCAGTTGGGCCTATGGAAAGAAACCTTCGGTTGGGCCTTCGTGTTAAGTGACGTTGGGCCTACGTTGGTTACAATCGTTGGCCCATTTAAAAATAGCGCGACACTTCAACAGTTGGCCAACGGATAACACGTCATTGGCCCAACAAACTCCCAACAAATAAATGCTACTAGGGTCATGGATCGCGAGTCGAGCTCGCCAAACCGACTTGCCGAGCCGAGCAAGCTCGCCGATTCACGCGCCGTCTGATTCCACCTTTACGGAGCGAACGAGCCACGGTTGCACCCTTCGCGCCCCTTTTCGCTCTGTGCTCGGTCAAACGTCTTCGGGCCGACGTCGGTCCATTTTCCGCGGTTGGCGAAGGAATAATGTATTCCATGGCGAAGGGAGCGCGTACAAGTGACAATGATGGTAGAGAAAAGATGGAAGGGAGTCTATCCATTGACCGGGAGAACAGACTTTCTCGTCTGGAGGCAGACGAGAGGAGGAACGGAGGAATAATCGAACGTGGCAACCGCGCGGCGCGCTCGGTGCCACACTAGATTAATGTTATTTCAATGGGGGCTACGGGGTATCGCCATAACTGACCCCGATTTGCATTAGAATCGGAGCGGAATCGCGAAGGGACGGCCGAGGTACGACGCGGTCGCCTTTGGGAACGCGCCAAACCGTATGCGTGTTGTCCGAAACACATACTCCGCGTCCGGTTTTTCGCTGCTACAACAACCCTCCCTGCACGCCACCATGCAGCCAGTTTCCTTTTATCTATCGTCCTTTTCGTCTGCCTCGCGTCAGGATTAAGATCCACCTCGTGCTACAGGCATACAGAAAACTTACTCGCTCGAAAGAGGATCGCGCAACCCTTACCCCCAGCTACGGGGGCATAATCGCCGTTGCAGGACATTGTTTCCCTGTAACTGCTATTCAAGACCAAGTGGTCGCGAACCGACAAAGAGTTCGACATCGATACACCGAAGGAGGAAGTCGGGACGGCGACCGAGGATGAATGAGGCTGTTTCCTTTGGTCCTTTGGTCCGCGGACGCCGTAGATGGGAGCTATGACGACGCCTGGTATGCAGATTGATTTAACGCGGACAAGAAAAGAACTGACAACACACGGAGGTGAAAAGAATTCCTCTGTCAATTGAGCCTGAAAAGGAATTTCATCGCGTCGTTTAAAGAGGAATGTAAGAAGCGAGCACTAAAACCGTTAACACTTCGCTAATAAACCTAAGTGTGTTTTAATCTTCGAGGAATATTTTTATCGCTTTCTAGATGGACACATCGATTTCGTGCGTATCGTGCGCCGACGGAAGTGACCATAAAGCTCTAAAAACACGCCATAAACTCCTTTCAGCTACCAGGGGAGATAAGGGTCTAATGTGATCCTATCTACTAAATGCATCCGAGGACGAGGCAGCCTTTACGTTTTGTCTGACAAATCAATTCTCACGAAAAACGGACACATAGGCCGAGAGACTTATCTACATCTACCAAACAACAGAAACACGATAATAGCTTGGAGGAATTATACCTCCCGGTGGATGTAAGATGAATAACTGAAATAAATGGTCAGAATCTGTTCGGAAACGCTCTGCTACCCAGACATCCTGCGCAATCCCGTGGAAGGACCATTGATCATCTTGCAACTGTTACTCTCGACTCCTGGATTCTCGATTTTTTAATTAATGCTGCGTCTACATAGGGAATGGAGGGCGAGAAAAAAAACCGCTCGCGATCACAAAAGAGGATTTCGTGGAGGTACGGCGCGGGAGCAGGGGCGGAAGTGACTGGGCGAAAACCACCATTATCCGCGTAAGTTCCAGTAAATTGGAAACAGCAGTTTCGAGAAAAGAGAGCCCCGTCACGCAACGGTTTCGCGGAGGCGAGCTCGGCGGTGGTCGATGGCCCGGAACCTCGCATCGTTAATATCCGGAAAATCATGTCCGGTGGTCCGTCGTACCTACGCGACGCCGGGCGTCGAAAGTGGAAGACGCCCCCGTTCATTTTTCATCGGCCGCGGGAGAATACTTGGCAGCGGCGCGACAACGACGACGCCCTCGTTAATTCACGTTGCAGCCCCAATGGAATAATGCATGTCGACAACGGGGCGAGCCTGGGTTCTCATTAACGATAAAGACGGCCATTACGCGCCACTGAACGTTTTTCACGCCCCCGAGATCATGCAAAACCCGGAAATTGCAACGATTTCTCCATCCATCCTTCTGTCCCACAACTCTCGCGCTTGTGATAGAAGGAACGGAATTCTTTGATAGTGGATTAGATGGTGGCACGTGAATTCTTTTCTGTGGGCAACCTTGCTTGAAGGTGTTACATGTTACACCTCTAGCCGCAGCGAAAATGAATGATTTCAGGATTTTTTAAGGGTTTTATTAAAAAATGTAAAACAAAATACTTATTATGAATGATTAAGTGCGAGAAAAAATTTATGTACAATAACTCTTGTATTAAATTATTTAAGATTTTTGAGGTTCTGACTAGAGCTATTCTTTTGGCCCGGGTATCCGGGTACCCGGGTACTCGGGTACCCGGTGAGACCCCGGGTAGACAAAAATTACCCGGCTACCCGGGTACCCGTAGAATACCCGACTACCCTGGTACCCGTGCGATACCCGGGTAAATGATCATCGATTTGACAGCCGATCGTCTTTCGACTTCCGATCATTTTCGGCTAACCTCAGTAATGAACGGAATAAACGTCAAGCAATTGAATGTGTGTGTGCACGTTAAGATTATGAATATTATGATAAAATGTTTAATTGCTTGAAGTTTATTCCGTTCATTACTGATGTTAGCCGAAAATGATCGAAAGTCGAAAGACGATCGGCTGTCAAATCGAAATTCTCAACTATCTCATCACATCTAATTTACTCGGGTATCTCATGGATACCCGGGTAATTTTTGTCTACCTGGGTAGCCGGGTAATTTTTGTTTACCCGGGTAGTCGGGTATCTCACGGGTACCCGGCAGGTACTCGAGTACCCGGCGGGTCGGGTAGTAAGAGCTCTAGTTCTGACCACTGCAGAAAATATGCCCGCGATGGATCTGAAAAATAAAATGAGATTCTTGTAAAATAATGTTGCCATTATAGTCTCTTGGGTCATTCTTTTCAATTTAAAAAAAAATAAACAACTTAGGGCACTTTAATGTTAAATGCATTTTTCTCATTCAAAATTTCATTCTACATATAAATGTATATACAAATTTAGTTAAACAAAATATGAAAATAATGGCCAGAGAGACTATAATGGCAACATTATTTTTCAAAGAGCCTCATAAAAATCATTCATTTTCGCCGCGGCTGGAGGTATGTAACCCCTTACCACTTACGGAGGAGACTTTTTCTAAGTTTAAATCAATTAGAAGGAATGATTGCAAGTGTTACAAGAAGCCGGAGTTACAAGTTACAACACACGTAACGGGCAAGCACCATCCCTTTCTTTATTTCCCTCTGTTTGCGCGTGTACGTGTACGGTCGCTTCTGTAAACATGCGTGTATGTGTGCTGGAGAGTTTAACGCTCGGCGCACGGGTCACACAATGCCATGTGTATGGACACTATGGGCATTGTGCGAAGCGAGAGCGAATGAATATGCGCGCACGATGCATCAAAGAGTTAAGACTCAATGGCGGACCACACAGACCCCGGAATTGAGAGGACAGTCAGCTGAACGGTTAACGTATTATTATACGGTTGCACGTTATAGCCGGCCATCGGAACGGTTATCATTGTCTATGAGCCTTTCCGTGGAGAGAGGTGACCAGGGATACGTTCCTGACCTTTGGCCCCCGAGGGGGGATCGTCCAAACGATGCCCCGAGACGTGATTCGATAATTAAACCGTGGATACATCTGTTTGATACGCTTTTAGTCATGCCTTCCACGAGCCGGGCTCTGACGTCTCTTTTAAGAAAGTTCACCCTTTTTGTCAAAGGGGCAGTGGGAATAGGGAATTAAATTTTAGTGGCGATGAAACCTATGAGCACTGCGGAGATTCGTCAGACACCTCGAAGGCTAATTCCACCAGGTGAGCCCACTTCTGGTAAAGAAGATTGCATGGTGTGTACTTTGTGCTCCCCTTCACAGTATTCTGTATTCATTCCCTCGCACGCAAGAGTTTGTTATCGTTTATCGCACATGTTTTCGCGCGCACGTTTCCTCGTTACATAAAAGCTGCGTAGCCACCTAGAAGGCAAGAAGACGTAAAATATTATTCCACACTACTCTTCGCCGTTTCCGAGGCCACCCTCCCAGCTAAACCCATCGTTCGACCGTCTCGATGATCTCGCTTGTTACATTCTTATGTACTCTAGTATCTCCCACGAACATATTCCCCGCGAGCCTCGGTACACATTCGATCACGGCAGAATAGGGATGTTTATATAGTCTGGTGCAGGACATCCGAGGCTCGTTTCATCGTTTTCTTTTCTCCTCTCTCGGCCCGTCGAGGGTGGGAACATTGTTATCGTAATGGCGTCAAGAGGGACGAGCAACAACAGTGACCGGTAGCTCGGCGGATTCGTGCCTGAAACCGTTGGAATTATGCGGCTTTGACGTCTATAGGCCACGAACAAGTTGCTGGTATCCGGCGGACAAGCAGGGGGAAGAAGAGAGGCGAAGTTTCAGGCAGAGATATCCGAAGTAGCTACATAGGTGAGATTTCTCCGTTGGAAATCGAAATTCCAATAACGAGACGCCGCAGCCTCGAAAAGGAGGAGGCGGATGACCACTTTGTCGATTTAAATGCCTGGAATTTCCGTGGAATAAGAAGGGAGAAGAGGGAAGTCTCTGAAATGTCCAGCAAGAATGAAATGAAAAGAAGCTCCAACTACAAGGCTACAACGTGATCCTCTTACACCACGTATCCCGCTGGATTTCGCCCATTGTATAAACAAACGAACAAAAAGGATAATGCCCCCCAGTTCCCCTCTCGTCGACAATTAAAGGGAGAAAAGGTAACAGCCTGCTTATCGCCGCGTCCATCGAGGATTTCCTAAATTGAGTTTTCCAAGTCGTTTAACAATCTCGATATCAAGCCGACTTGGTGTGCGACTTCATATACGAGCCTGCTGGGAACAGTGAACAGAGGGGGAGCCGGCGGGGGGGTTGAAAGGGCCGCGAGGCAGCCCTGTGGCCGCGGCGCAGCAGGGGGATGCTCTTGGAGTATCGGCACCAAGCTGTCTGCCGATGCAGCCTCGAAAAACCTGCCCGGACCATCCGGGGCGTTCTCGTGTCCGTGGACACCCATATACACCCGTGTACACCCATGGGCCGAAGATAGACACGGGGAGAGCGACGAAGCGCCTACCTTCACGAACGTCCATGGGTCCATAGCGCTGCTGGGCCCGGTGTAAAAATAGAAAAGCCAACCCGGGAACCCGTCCAACTGCATATTACTTCGGACATCGGAATGCACGAGCCCTGTGACCGGCCGACGTAGGGACGCACGTGTGTTTTACGCCTCCCTCTCTCGCCGTGGTCCTCCTCGTGGCCTCCTCTTCCTGTCGCTTCGACGCGCCTTGGAGTTCTGCCGGCGAGAAAGAGAGATCGGTTTAGGCGTAACGAAAGCAAAATGGCAACGATCGATTTCTATTTCGGGCCCTGGGCAAATTGGTCGGGAGCTCTGCTGGCGAATCTATGAAGGTTTTCCAATATCTACTAGAGTAAGTCGGGGAGAGATGGCCCACTTATTTTTAAAACGATCAGTACACCGTAAATTTAGTGGTTTTATAAAGGACAAAAATATATTTGCAAAAGGAAATACATTTAGATGAATAATATAAAATTGAATTAAAAAAATAATCATACATTTAAGAAAAATAAAATAAAATTGCGGTCTATGCGAAAGGCATAGGACGGATCGTCCGGGTGAGATGACCCATATGAAGAATACATGTTATAAGGTTAATATGACGAAAAATTATTTCTTTTGCTTGCACAGAACTTTTCCGCACTCGTTACAGAAATTCAAAAAGTCCTGACTTTTTATTCGTCTCCTCATTGTAGGAACCGGGATACCAAGGTTTCTGGATGCTGCATTTACACCCATTTTGCCACTTTGGACCACCTCTACGGCTTTCAACAATGCCTCGTTTGTCCATAACTTCCTACGCTGATTATATATTCGCTTATATTCCGTTGGCATGTTCTACAAAAACTTTTACTAGCTATTATGCATGATTTTATGATGGGCCAACTATCCCCGAGAAAATCGGGCCAACTAACCCGAGAGTCAAGGAGCGCTGACGCGCTAGTTTTTTTCAATAATGCTACGGCAATATCTCATCACAAGAACGGAAATATAACCTCTAAACATTATACTAACGCACTGCATTGAGACAAAGTCATTACTTTTTCGTAAAATGTCAGTAAATTATAATTTAAAGAACACGTAGAAATTTTTCGAGAATAGTCCATTTTTACATTACAAATAACTTACCTGATTTCACAGTTGAAAGCAAACAGAAAACACGATTAATGCGGCGTGTGAGCAACGCGCAACATACCACTAAAAACAACTGAAAATCCCAACGTTCTAGAACATAAACATGATCGAGCCATCTCACCCGCAATGCCATCTCACCCGGAATTGCCCTAAGGATATTGGATAGAATTAATTTAATCGGTGTAGAAGAAGGATGCGTCACGAGGGGATGATGTAGGGCAGTACTCTAACAGAAGGTCTTCATCCCGCCCGGAGAAGGAATAACGACGAAGCGGAACGAGCTAAGGCGATCAAAGGGAGCTCTCTATTTTCGTCTTCATTTGGCCGCGGCGCGGGTTTCAAAAATCGCCGACGGAGCCCATAAACGGCGCAGTAAAAATCGGACCGCGCATTCGGCCCGGCTTAATGGCTGATTCAGCAGGATCTCGTTTGTCGTCCATTATGGACGCGAGCCGATCGACAGTATTTTTCGGGTAGCATTGTGCGAAATTCTCCACGCCTGCCAATCGCCATCACAGTGCGAGGCACAGTCCTCGCGTGAGACGCTACGCACCCATCTCCTCTCTTCCTCTCTCTCTCTCTCTCTCTCTCTCTCTCTCGCCCTCTGGCCGCAACCAGGAATATAATCCCACGAGCCGCAAAGGAAAACAGAATTGCCACGGGGATGCACCGATTATGCGGCCCTCGGATGGAAAGACCAGGATCCGGGGTTATTCAGCAGGCTCGCTCGAGCGCGAGATATTAGATGTTTTGGAAACATAACGTGGAAGGGTGAGAGCGGAAAGTTACCTTTGGATTTCTTCTACCGATCAGTTTCCTCGGACGGGGATGAAAGAGGAACCAGAGGCGCGCCAAAAGCACGCGTGAATGGAGCCTGAAGTGAGCCTGGTAACTGCCTGACATCTGGTTCGCCAAAGAGAAGGAACCACGCTTCGCTAGCAAGGACTCGCGGGCTCATAAAAGGAACTTTCCTTGGTCGAGCAAAAAAATCATGGTTTCGTTGTGGCTGAATTTGTAATTAAGGTATCGGCGGTCGGGGCGGATCCACGGGGAGAGGGTCCTGAATCTGAACCCGCCTTTGGCCCGGTTATTACTTCAGAGCGGATGAATTATCTTGGACCAAAGTTGCATACGTACGCCGAGCTGCCATTGCTTGCGCGGAAAAAAAAATTGGGGTACGTAGTGTAAGGTACGTCGAAATTCTCACGGTGGTCAGAACAATGCGTCGCCCTTGGAATTTCTGCGAGTATAAAAGGCGCCACGCTTTCTTCTCCGTGACGGGAGGAATTTAATACGCTCGTGGACCAGTTTGATCCGCAAACAGAAGATCGAAACGCGGCGCGATGGGTAGCACCATAGGTAGCCGGGCAATGATGAGCCCGGTACAATGTATCGGGTCACGCGGAGATGTTATCTGGCTTTGATCGCAGGAAGGGTGCGCGTATCCAACCCCTTCCTCGAGTCTGGTAACGAGCCAAGCAGCCCCTCTTCCACTCCTTTTCCATTCCAATCAGTTTCAAAAGGAGGTACACGCTACTGGGTCCTTCAGCCTCTTCCACCACGTTGCGTCTCTCTGGGGATCCATGGTCCACTGGCCCCGATCTCTCTCTCTCCTTTTTGCGGGGTCCCCCGATTCTCGAGAAAGTATCATGTATCGGCCGCAAAAAAAAAGTCGCCGTATTCATATACAGATTGTTACATCGAGGATATCCTCTTCTGGCCGCGGCAAGGACGCCTCCTCTGGATCGTTGCTGTACGACCCTGCGCGCGGTTCCTCCACTTGGCGTCGGCCCGAGCGTGAAAGACGGATTAACAGGTACGAGGGGGTAATAACGAACCCATGAGTTGCGACGGTGTGTATTTCCTGGACAACCGATCTGTCTATGGCAAGGGAAGACAGATCTCTTTACAACTCTACACCCTACGGCATTGTTGCCCAAGTTGTAGCGCTTTTTTGCTAAGGACCAAATTCTTTGGCTCGAAGAACTTTCATCTAGCTTAGGCGTGGTAAGCTGAACTATCGATAGGAATCCATTTTCGAGGACGTGATCTGTTTAATAGTTCGGCAAGAAATGCAGTTTTCGTTCGGAAATCTTCACCCATGTACGCGATAATCCTAAATAGAGGAATCAATCTGCTGGATTTCAATGGTTCGTCTCGCATGAGACACTTGCCACGACCGTTTATTAGAACCCGTGGAGCCCTGGGTGAAGAGTCTAGGACCCCTAGGGAAAGTTTGGATGCAGCGCGACACCGTCCGAGGCTAAAATAATCCGAAAAATAAGAGACTAGAGCGCGTCGAAGAGATTTCTTCTCGGCTCACCGATCGGGGTCGGGGGAGATGAGATCGCGATACTGTCTTCCTTAGACGAGAAAGCAGCCATTGTCTGGCTTATCTCACGAAGGTGTCCCACACGAGTGAAATCATCCAACGAAACAAAAGGGGCGACAGGGTGTCAGGAATGGCGGAGACCGTCGTGGAGATGTGCCCGAGGCACAATGCCAGGTATCCACCCGGGGGGACGTGGCATAAATATATAATACATTTATGTGGCGGTGTTCCTTTTCAAGGTGTTCCGCGACAGTCTTTTATTTTCGACCTTTGAGCTGGAGCTAGCAGGCCCATTGAGAGAATGGAAAGGACAGATCGGGCCCGGGGATCGATGTATCTTTCATCCGTGGCGATCGATTTGTGCGTAGATCGCATTGTTTGCCACGACAGCTCCACACGGGGCTTAGGAGCGATCCTCCTTCTATTTCCAGTACGTGTCACTGCTACCAAGATTACGATTCAATGCCGTTTACTCGGCCCAAAGGGAAGCTTATGAAAGGGCACTTCGGACCGATAAAGGGCTTTCGAATAAAATACGTTCAATTTTCATTCGCTGACTTGTATAGATCCGGTAGTGGTACAGAAGCTGGCGTTGCTATTACGGGGGACACCCACGCGTCGCAATTCACCGATTATCGAACATTGTCCTTCGCCGAGCGAGATATCCCCGACGTTTCGCGCGACGTTCGCGGATAATTCGAAGCGAGGATCGGCACTCGTCGTCGCATAGAGTATGAAAGAAGATGCAGCGTCGCGAAAAGGAGGTCTTCTTCCCGCATTCATCCCTTATCCAGAAAAATAGCCGAGTGGTATTTCCTGCTGGTAAAGTGCGCGTGTGCCTTTTTATCCCCGGAATTCTTCCTCTTCGGGTAACCGACATTATGAAGTAATTGGTGGAACGGCTCAGCCGGTGGAATTCCTGAATGGAGGCTAACTCAAGTGCCGCTTCACATCAAAGCGGCCCCTTTTATCCGCGATTTTCCTCGAGAACCCGCGGTTAGCGTCCTCGCTTTCCACCAAGGAAAACGTTCCTCGATCCCGATGTAATAACTCTTTAAGCGAACCCTTTTATTCCGCGAACGCGAGACGATTGAATGCACCAATTAACAGTGGCCCCCTTCTTTCCCGTCGAATGCGAGCGCCTCGGTTCCGCAGGCACACCTCTGCGGCCCCTAGCCAAGGCTCCTCGGCTCCACACACCCCAACGCTCCATCCGCTCTGGAAGCTATACAGTATACCACGTCCTAAGCGTATGGTGTCGGGAATATTCGAAACCAGAACGAGGAATCATAGTTCGGCTGTTGCCTGGCGGGTTCGGCTCGCTCTTTGCGGTTCCTCCTCGCTCTGAGCAGGAGCCGACGTCCTTGGGGGACTCCCCGCTGGCAACATACGTAAACCATGCACGCTGGAGACGAGAAATGAAAGAGAGATAGGAGCGCGAGCGAAAAAGGGTGTTTGTCGAAACTAGCCTTCGAGAAAGGCGTTGCGGTGGACTCGAGACCGCGATCCCGTACCTCCCACGAGGGATGCCTGGCGACGAATTGTTTATCGGCGATTGCCACGAACGTTCTTGATTCTCTGGGTGCCCGTGTCATCCCTGAAGCCCTTCGGGACTAGTTGATAGAAATTTGAGTAGGAAAACTAGGATTTGTATCTTTTACAAAAAGAATCCTCTAAAATTCTGGGCATCAATGAAGAAGATGAGTTCTGAGAATGTAATACAAGGGTGTTTGAAATATTAAGCAGAAGGGTATTAATCGCAAACGTATTTCTTCTAAGATTTCTAAACTTTGTGCCAAGTAAGAAGAATGTACGTGTTTGAAAATAAATTGCGTAAACCACAGGTAGAGTAGAAGGCGAACGATTCATTCCTTATCTACGTTATATCGACCGACGTTTTAACAATTTCAAGCAGAGAAATTCCCAAGTCCAGGGTCTGGTTTTGACGGGGTGAATCGAGCCCCCCCCCGTGTGATCGTTGTTGGTCGAACGATCACAAACTAATGTCACTTATCGCGGTTCGCCCAGGGTCCCCGTTTTCTCTCCTCCCTCGATTGGCTTTGAGCCCTAACCAACAATTTGCGGACCCTTCGAAAGCTGGCCGACCGCGAATCGCCAGGCCACCGTGAATAAGAACGTATGCTGCGTGCACTTACCCCCTTGACTTTATGGGGACACATATGCGTCGGGCTTAAACGCTCGCACGGGGGGTGAAGTGTGCTGCGTCGAAAAATGGTCGAGGCTATCTTCCGTGCCCGGACCATCCTTTATACTCCAAACGTATTATTACCAACAACCAGCACCGATGCAAACGAATGGGACACGAGAGGAGCAATATTTCTGAAGTGGGTATGAATTACTCAAGATCGCTTTTCCGCCGAGATTAGATTCAGTTGTCTCTGAGTTACGGTAGGCAAGCTGCTGGCCATACGGGGCACACGTTGACCTGTCCATGGCTGAACAATGGCCGATTCAACGTTGCGAATGCTGAAAATGCTGACCCATTGTCCACGAGCGGACGTACAAAGGAAAAACCTACGAATGGCATAGGAAGTACGGTCGCGGAGCGGCGTTTCTCACAAGCGAAGGCCTACCGCCACTTGTGGGAAACTCACGAACTTTCCTTCCTGATTTTCCCTGCCAGCTCTCGAGTCCCTTCTTCTGCCAGAGGTCCACGAATCTTTCAATGAATCCCTCGATTCTTGGCGTTAGAATAGTGTCTAGTAAGGTAGGAATTAAAATTCGATTAGTGATTGCAATGAAGCGAGCACAGAAGCTTCGGAAACCTGCTCGATGGTTTCACAGTTTCGCCTGGCTAAGGGATGTGATTCGAAGAGTTTTAACGCATGCTCGCCGAAACAAGAGATCAGGCGGTCCCTTCGGAATGCACTATAGAAAATAGAAGGCTGGGGTGGCCTGTTCATTGATAGCTAGGCCCGAGTACGCTGGAAATTGGTAGGAATAAAGGGGACTCGGGTACGTGTTGGGGGGTGGAGTCGGTCTCGACGGGGTGCCAGGAATTTTTAAGATGCCCTTCGTTACGTTTCCTTTGCTTCGGGCGGAAAGCGTTTTCGAGGGGGAGTGGGGGGCTGTCTCGACCAGACAGACTGGCACCAGCAACTACATAGGCGTAGACTATTCAACTTCTTTCACCCTGGCCATCCTATCCAACCGTTCAACAAAGCAAAAGTGTCGAGCCCTTTCAATTCCTGTGCCAGGGGAATTGCCCGGGAGTAGAAGCAGCAACCCCTTTCTGCACGATTTTACCCAGGCGTGTTTGCTTAATTTTTGTAGGTTTTCATTTAAGGGTGGATCAGAGGCTAACTCGAGTCCATTGTACCGAGAGTGGAAAATGTTGGGTGCGCAAGATTCATCAGTTCGTGTGTTTCACTAGATTTAATTCCCAATCTTCCGCGTTCAATGGGAACACACGTATCGACACTATCGACGGTCGACTCGAGGGAGCCCTCAGCTCGCCACCCACTAAAGGGCATACGCCGCGGTGTATAGGTGTATCCGCGGCCGCTTATCGATTCAGCCGACGAAGACACGGATCGAAACGTGCGGCACACCCATGAACACATCCGTGGCAACAATAGGTTAACACACAGGGGCCAGTGGCGCAACTCGCGTAATGTAATTATGGTACACGAAGCGCGGAAGGTAGTCACCGCCATAATGGGCAATTGTCCCCCGGCGAACGGTGCCACAATGGCGGATTTCATTGCCGTTAACAACTGACTGTCCAAATACATCGCGCAGCCCGCGCCAGGACAATGAACGACCGCTGTCCGGATCAGGTTCTCTTTATAGCTTGGACGTTGTTTATCAGCATCGCCTGGACGATGGTCCTTCTCCTCCTTCTGTCCGCTCTATCTCTTCCCCTTCACCCCTGCCTGTTACCCGTGATTCTAGTTTTTTTTTTTTTACGCTACCACCCCTCTGCACGCCTTTCCTTGCCGCGAAACAACCCCTTGACAAGCCTTCAGATTTGTACGAGGATTATGTTGACCTTCTGCTCGAATCTATTGCCTCCGACAGGGAACGACAGGTTCTGGCGTCGAGTGGGAAGCGGCGGTGGGGACTTTTGGATCCTCGGATGATACAACTTTTACGCCTCGGCGTGATCACTTGATCCTATCTTTCCCTATTTTTTTTATATCGATGCTATCGTTCCAAATGAGGGGTATTGTAACGTCGCAGTAGAATGGAGAGGAAACTCCTCCTGACTCGTAGTTTCTTTCTCCGTTTTGGAAGCGTTCGAATTAAACGATCGTTACTCCCGCATCCTTACCGAAGAAGTGAACGGAGAAGACTTCGTCAGATCCGAGTAGCAAGACAGTGAGGCGAGGCAAACCACCGGTGCGCCAACGTTCCCACAGCCGATCGATCAGGTAACCTTTCCTCGGCTCGCGAAATCGTGGAAAATTTTCAAGTACAGAGGCAAGCTGCCTGCGAAGCCAATCCCAGCGAGCGGACTGTTTACTCAGGACGTTTCCGCGGTCGGGAAAGTTCAATGGCATCGCGGCACGATGCTCGGCGAGCCGTTCAAAGTGGCGTTCGTACGACTACTATGGCAGGACGATGTACCGCGGCGCAGTTTGTCGAAAATTCATTGCTACCGGATTTCCCTACGGCCATTGTGCGGCACCGAGGACTCGTCGTGTGGCACGCTCGTCCTCTCAGAAGGATCGTCCGCGCAGAACTCGTTCGCACCCTCGGGATATACCCTGCGCCGCCGCGAGTCGACACTTATACTCCCATTAAAAGAATCCCCGTTTATTACGACACTCCACCGCCCCGCCATTCTATTTTTTCCTCGGAATTTAATGGCCAACGTGCCCTACTGGTCACACGCGAGAAGCCCCCCCCGAAAAGGGGAAGAGAAGTGGACGATCCATGGCTGACCGATCGGACGAGTTTGTACCTCGGAATAATCGGCGGTCGCCCCATGCTCGTGCCTAGTTTGCGATCTATAAAAGCGCGGGAATGATTTGTGAGGGCCGACAGATGTTAGTCCCTCGGAGATGTTCCCTTGTTCCGTCGCGGGTTCATCCTCTGCACCGGCCATGCCGCGCTCTACACTCTCGAGGCTCATACCCGCTCAATTGAGCGTAAAGAATCCTCGCAAACATTACTGTTTAGGCCCTATGGTATATACAGGGCAAATAATAATTTATTCGCTACAAAAGAGGCCCCGAGGATGCCGGCGAGCCTGTAAACAGGATGTTCACAAACATTGCGGATGTAAACTGGCGCCGGTGGTATTCCGAGAGACCGATATCCCCGCGTTGGGTAATTTTCGGTGTATTGTGTGATCTCGAGGGTGTCTTCCCTTCGTCGCTGGTCCTCGCGTTTCCCTTCTTTTCTTTTTCTCATTTCTGTAGCTAGGGCATAAGTACACATACAGTGGGTCCGCGTGTATTCTACTATTCTTTGCCACTTGTTTAATCCGATACACAAGTATCTCTGGTGCCATTCCGTTTTATGTCCCTGTCACCCCCGCAACCACCACAGTGCCAGCAATAATAATAATAATTCCCGCAATTGATCCGAAATCGACTGGATAACAATCCGTCCACCCCCTTTGGACTCTGCGATTTAACCACGCGACATAGAGGCGCGTTTCGTCGCTATTCCAAGCCGTCCCTGTGTCTCTCCCTCTGGTATCGCCCCGCGGAAGGAACTCGCTCCGCGCTACACACATATCGCCCCGGTTTTAATCAACTTCCTCCTAGCGAACGGCTGGCCGCCCCCTCGGCGCGCGCGCGCTCGCGCATAATGAAAGGTATAAAAGGCTCCTCGCTCGAAGACCGAGTCTTATCGGGAATCGAAGCGATCGAGCCGAGGATAATTCGCACGGGCGAACAAAACCCCCGCGATATTCGAGCGTGGCATAGGTGAGCGTAATTATATCCTTTGAAATCGGGCACAATGGCCTGCCGGGGGCAGTCATTGAAAGTCGAGTACCTGTGCCTCTTGTGAAGTTCCACCGGTGCGGCGGCCGCCTCTGTATAAGGCGGCTTCAGCCCCGCCCGTTAAGAGGGACAGAGAGGGCGAGAAACGGGCGAGGTGGGACGCGTTTAATGCGTAATTAAATTCTGTTCGCCACGGCTACCTAGAGCCGAGTCTTCGCTTTTTAATCCGCTGCGAAGCGTCGATGAGACGCGCGCAATCACGGCCTGTCCCGCCCGAACAGCGACGCCGATTATGCTCGTTTTTTCGGCTGCCGAGCGCCCCGCTTCCTTTCGGGGGGGGGGGGGGGGCGGGCGCGGGCGAGGCTGGAATTCACGGAAGGGTAGCTCCATCGGAAGAATTCAGTTTTCCGCGCGCGAAGTATCGGGAAGTTTTTCACTTTTTCATTCGCGGAACGAACGACTACGAGAATCCACTTGTCTTCGCCATGATTGTCCGGTTTTAATTAGCTCCTGACTTCAAAATTTTAATTACCGAGCAAGATATGCTGCCGGGGAGCGTTGGGGGGCGAACGGGGATGATGACTTCGACGGGGAACGCGACGGGATATTCGAGACCGCTTGTGCAGGGGGTGAAGATCGCAGAGAAATTTTTGCTCGCGCGAAGTGGACGGAATTGATCTGTTCAGGACCGAGTTTAATCAATCGATTCTTGAGATATAAGGAACTAATTAGATGTGAAATGGAGGCGATCGACTTGATGCAAAGGGAGCGAACGGGAGCCCCTAATTCGGTGCCCTTAATTCCCCCGCTAAGGTGTCGGTGAGCACAATGATCGGCTCGATGGCACTTACGTCGCGGAATTACTCGGCCTCTCGTCTCGCATCAGCAGAATCGAAGCCAACAGAAGAACCACAATGGCATTATCGTCGTCTCTATCCGTCACGCGAGTCCTACGAATGGACTCGAGGGCCTCTACTCGTCGCTCCAAAAACCCCAGCCATTTTTCATCCCTCTTTCGCCGCGAAGGAGCGACGGACGAGAAATAAAGGAGGTCCGCGAAGAGATCAGTATCGATGGAACACTGTTTTTCATCGCCCTTTCTTGCTAACCCTCCGCTGCCCTTTCTGCTCGTAACGCTGACGAACGTCTATGTGTACGCGCCGGCCTATTGTCCACGCAAATAAGGGCATTGTGATATCATTTAAATGGAAGGGCGCCGAATGTACGTTAATGACTCGCGAGACGGCGAGGCCGAACGTATTGCGCGTTATTTCATTATTTCCTGCACGGGGAGAGGAGAAAGGGGTTAAAAAAAAATCGAGAAGTCGAGTGGCGACAGCCTCTCCTCCAGTCGGTTAATAGAAATCGAGAACAGCTTTGTCCATTTGTACGGCCCTGGCTCGCCGAGCAACCCGAGCATTGTACGAGGAGCCGAGTTTGTTCTATTCGCGTCTCAGATCGAGATCTTAATAACATTTCTCCTGTGCCTGGGTTCAGCCTGAAACGGGCGAGGGCCGAGTGATCGATCTCCTCCCCTTGGAGGTTTCAGCGGAAGGGGTTGGTCTTCCTCGCGGGGATGCCAAGCTTATGTACATTCGATATTCTTAACCAAGCCTCTAGACAATGAAAGTTCAAAGCATTTCGAATGGTCGTGACCAAACGCGTAGGGGCCCCTGCGAGCTGCACTCAAGCATCCCCACTAAAAGTAACAATACCGCAGGACCAGACCTCAAGTGCGAAGGGATGAGACGCAAATTAGCCACTCGGTCTCCTCGGCGAACGTGACTTCGGGATATGTGCAAAAGGAAGATTGCTCGTAAATAACGAGGTGTTTATACGAAATTGCGCTTCTCGGAAGCCTCCCCCGCCCGTTTCTTTCGGGTTTCCGTCGAAATTTACGACCACCCCGAAGTCGCCGCGTCCAAACGCGGCAGGCTGGACGGGGACATTCAACGAGGTGAAGCAAGAGGATGACGACCAGCAGAAGTAGATGAGGACTACACCGACGTAGCCATCTAGACCCTGTATTAATATTCCTGAAAGAGAGCAACGACCACTCGTATTATGCGTGTTCATCGTTAACTAGACGACCGGCATTAAGCTATTGTCAAACCTGACGAATGGACTCGAATCAACTTTGACAAGGGACGAAACGTGATTCGTGATACCGCTGTTGGACACGTGCGGGGCCATTGGAGGACAGTCCCCGGAGAGAAAGAGAGCTGGTGCCCCGATAACTTCCCTGCGGCATTTAGCGCCGATTCACAAACAAGCAGAATGTATTTCCTAAGTAATAAATTCAAAATACCAGATTCTTCCTTATTCTCAAAAAAACCTGCGATCATTCTTCCTCCCCCGGACAACCGATGAATAGACCTCGGATGGAGCAGTATTTCTCCATCTAACAATTATAACGATCCCGCGGCTTATCTCCATAAATAACGAAATAATACGGTCAATTCGAGTTCTGGAAACAGTGAAATCATTCATTTCACAGAGAAGCGATGGTTATGAATGCTGGCAGTGGTGCGCGCACGGCGCGAGTCCGCCTGGCCAGACTGTTTGGCACCATCGAACAATGCTAGCGCCCCATGCCCTTCGGCATGGGGTCCCATAAAGATTCTCAGGGCCGAGAACGAATTCTTCTGCTGTCCCAGAATAGTAGGCTCGCGGCTATCTTTCATTTCGTTCGACAGTGGTCGCTTCTACAGAAATCGTGGACGTTGTGGAAACGATATTTTGACTCGGCGATAGACGATATTATGTACCATTTTAGAGGCTGTCAGTGAAAGGGACTTATGCGTCCACGGGGCACACCTGTTCCAGCGCGCAGGTGACACCACTGATCGTACAAAGTAATTAAAGGATCGCCCTGTGGAACGGAATAATAGAAATTTTGGGAACCGTTCAGCGTAAGAATGGCAACGATTGGAAATGGAATCGCGCTGTGGCTCGTGCCCGTGGAATTCCGCACGTAATAAAATCGGACGGATGAGGTGGGTCGAGGTCGCCTCATTGTTCCCGGGGCGCTGGAGACAAAACCGCTTCGCTGCACTGTTTTCGATTGAAATCGATTGCCGGACGTGCCTGTTGTCGGTATCGCTCTACTAAAAGTGAGTAACCATTTCCTCTCGCGTTCTAAGGTCTTCTAATCCACGGCGCCAACTAGATCGATCTTCGGTAAGGGCGGCGGGACGCTTGCGACCCCGAAACTTTGCTTAAACGTCCATGAATTCCATCGCAGTGTCATCTTCTTCGTGTTCCGAGAGGTGACTCGATCCAACAGTTCCATAGAATTCTTCGAAAGCAACGATCCACAGATCCCATCGAAATGGGAAGTCGAAGCTCGTGCCGGGTCTCGTGCTCCGATCGGGAGCTAACGAAGTCGCTGCTTTCTTTCCGGCCCGCAGAACCAACAAAACGCCACCGCGGCAGCGTGAATTCGGGAGGCAACGTAAAGTCTCTTTCGTGAAGAAGGGCGAGATATGAAGAAAGGAAAGAACGAAGGACCATCGGCTGGCCAATGTTTTTGTTATATCTGCCAACTCATTGGCCGCCCGTGGGAACGTCTTTGTGGCGAGCAAACGTGGCCCACAATGCGTGAATTAAAGGAAGCCAAGAAGCGGCTGTTTTCCTTGTGCTCGGCCGGGCACCGCGGCGCGCGAGCTATATTTTTGTTTCCGAAATGATTTCCGCGCAGTCACTTCCTGCCCCGATACGTTCGAAATTACATCGATTCACCATCGACGCCGCGCATTGTCTGGCCACGCTTTTGTTCGACGTTTGCTTACCATTATTCGGCCCCGTGTTGCGTGCAGCGCCAGAGAGACATTCGTTAAACGTGAATATTAACTGTCTACCTTCAAAGGCCAAAGTTTAATCGACACTTTTGGCTGAGACCTCCTGCGTGGCTTTAGGTGCCAGAAAACTGGCGAGTACATACGTACCAGCACTCTGTATATCTCGGAAGCCTAATACCGAAGAAATCGGTACGTACCAAGGAAAAGCAAGCCCAGCAGAGCCGAGCATGCGGGGTACAGGTACATTGAGTGATACCACGAAACACGTTTGCGGTGACGGGCTGAAGTCATCTATTCGCTTGGCACCTTGATGGTCCGCGCGCGAGCCCGCGCACTCCAAAACGACTCTCGAGGCGGAAGACACGGTTGTCTCGGGCACGAGCAACGAGAGTCGCTTAGAAATGCAACGAAATCGTCGGTCGAACTGGCACCGGTGATCGACTCGCCACGGGTGGGCCGTGTGGCGAGCGAGAAAAAGGAAATCGAGCGGCCACAGTCCAGGAAAGAAAGAAGCAAAAGAGCAGCAGCAGCAGCAGCAGCAGCAGCAGCAACAACGGCAGCGAGAGCATTACTCGACTGGACGCCCACGGGATTGTTCCAGTATTATGCACGTTGGCAGGTGAGCCTTTATGCCGAATGGCACGTCATTTCGGTTACGACGAAACGATTCGACGAGTAATTGAATTCTCCTTTCCGACAGGCAACGAAAAATCGGCTCCTGGGATACGCCGCTCTCTCTCTCTCTCTGCCGGCCAACCTCCGCTATTCGGCTCCATCTGTCTCCTTTTCTCCGGCCAACCGGCGAGAGGATCATTAATTTTACTTTCGCTGAATAAATACGTTGATGGTGCGTGGAAGATTTTGGCTACACGCTGGTATATTTTATTATCGATACTTTCCGAGCGGTTGGCTAGATTGTATACCACAGATGAATAATACGATAAGTACGGGAGTCTTGTGCTTTGAAGTTTTAAGCACCAGATAATAATCCAGAATTGCTGACTTCGCGTGGAACTTAAAACTAATTACTTCTGACAGTTGGTGTAATACGAGGATCTACTCTAATATGCGGTTTTTGGCACCGAAGCACGCTTCGACCAATTCGCCAGGAAGTACGGGCCAGCAAGAGGGGAGTAGAGAATTTTCTGATGCGTCTGTACGTAAACGTATGCGCGAGAGGAATAAAAGGTAGGATGCGAAGTGGTCACGGCAGGGCGAAGCTTTCGCAGGTGAAGCGAAACAATGGATGCTGATGGTGTTTGATGGATAAGACCCCGTGACCCAGCTAATAAGCCGCGTGAAAATAAAGAATCGCGATCGCGGACCGCCCTCGGGTCGAGCGGTCATCGTTAGGCAAGCGAAAATAACGAGAAGACAGTGGCGTATTTAGTGTAAACAGTGCCTAGGGCAAGCGTAGAATTTGCGCTCCCCGCCAACCCCTCATGCATATCATTCCAATTCCATCTTTTCTATTCTACTTCTTTGTTAAGAGTGTTCATCACACAAAACATATTATTTAGTGTAAACCGGGCAGGGTCGATTAAATAAGTAAGTGAACATATAAGTGAACAAGCAGTGCTTTAATTGCATAACACACAAACGTAGTAACAAAAAGAGATACTCTGCTTATGGTTCTATAATCTACATACAATAAACTCTTAGCACGTGAACCGGCGTGCTCAACGCTTGGCAAGACGAATCGAGAGTGGGCCCAACCCGGAAACATGCGCGCCGGGAAGCGAACTTGGGCGGAACTACGTCATCTCATTTAGAATTTAGATAATCCTTTTAAAGAAACTGGAGCTGAAGGGCTGAAGAGACGAAAGTTGGAGACAAATGAAGCCGACAAGTGCAGCAAGTTTTTTTCGAAGCTTCTCTAAAGAGGCATGCGAAGCACACGAATAACAAACGTAAACTACTAACATTAACCATCCAAATAAATTTATTCAAGAAACACTATTTCCTTCGGCTTTCTTGCGCCCCCCCCCCCCCCGGCATTGGCGCCCAGGGTACGAGCCCTGCTTACCCCACCCTAGATACGCCTCTGCGAGAAGACAATTGCCACTTGGATCTCCAGGATCATTTTTCCTCGCAGGATGATTGACAAAATAATTACGTTGTCTGCGCGGACAATTAATGGACATTAGTCGGGGATGCGTCTCGCAGAGACACGGCCCCGTCTTCCGACGAGAGGATTGATATATGCCCGCTCCAAGAGAAATGTCAGCGCGCTCGCATGTGTTATTGGAAAGCCTCCGAAGCGTCGAAATGCTCGCGAATGATTGCTTGTACGTGTTGCAATGAAGCTTTCAACGAGGACCCGAGGACAGTTTGCTTCCTTTCGATTCATAGGTCAAGAGTAATGCAGTAACTTGTAGGTCTATTCACGCGAGGTTACCATATGCACTCATCAAACTTATATCGGTATTTATACTGGATGTTTTCCTCTCTTTAAACGCGCCGAACCAGTCTACACAATGCAGGGTCCTTTCACAAAGTAGGGGAGACCGGGGCTAGTTGACTAATTTTTTACATTCCTAATTTTTATAAATAGACCATTAGTATTTTGTTGACTTACTGCATACCAAAAGTTGCCACATTTCATTAGGTATACAGGCATAATTTTAAAAATTGTTTTTATTGAGTCTAGGTTGTAGTTTTTATTGTATTTAGAGTAGTGAGACGAATAAGTCAACAGACCCCGGTTACGGTTGACTTGACATTTACTTTTCAGTTTTAACCCTTTGCATGCGAAAGGTGTAAATATACGCTGTCACAGTACATCAATATAATGTGAAAAGCGTATATATACGCTGCCAATTCCATCAATATAGTATACGAAACGCGTACATATGTATACTACGACCAATAAATTTTTTTATTTTTTTTTTCACTCCTCCACAGTGTTATTTTTTTTTTATTAATTATCATGGTCTAAGATACTGTAATTATTTTGTATTGGTTAGTTATGGTCTATTTGGAAGGCCTGAGAGTTTGAAGGGAGGATAGGGTGTAAAACTGGTGGGGTTGAATTTGGAAGGATTTGTGGTGGGGGAAGTGGACTTGAGCAGCTAAACTCTTTGCCTCGACTGCATCTTGAGGATAAAAAATGCAATTATTAGTAGTATTCCTATGCTGAGTCGAGTAACCCCGTCCGACATTGTTAACATGTTAAGGGTCGTACGTACAAAACCTCCACGCAGCGGATAAAATAAAATTCCGTAAATTATAGTCAAGGTATCACGTTTCCACAAAATATTCATGAAATAACATCAAGCAGTACTTAGTGGGCAAAAATTCATAAATAGTCGAAACGAAAATATTTACTTCCAGCCGACCTTTTTAGATTTTTCATTCTCACTGACAGACCACGCAAGTTTTTGTCACGGCGACACATTAAATGGCAAGCTGGTCATTCATATGCTCTAATATTGCGAATCGCAGCATAATTTATTCCATAATACAAGAATTAAAGGGAATTAGTCAACTAACCTCGTTAGTCAACTAGCCCCGGTCTCCCCTACTGTCAAATAAACGACATGAATTATTCCAGGCGGCAAAGGTATCTTTCTCGCGAAATTCTCGAGTAAAACACGTCTCCTCGCGATTCCATCGGTTCAGCCGTTGCTATGTCGCATCTAGCGGCTGCATTTTGCAATATTATCTCCAAGTGCAAGCACATCGATCCGCTCCCTCTTTCTCTCCCTTTCTCTCCCTTTCTCTTCCACCCCCTCCCGGCCAGCGTTCCCTCGTAGAATCGTGGCTTCGTACCTTAACCATTCAATCTTTGAATCACAATAACAGCAGCGGTGATGTATAGCAGCGCGACTCTGCATTAACATAGGATCCAAATATGTAATCCCAGACATCGCTGGCGGCCATCTGATATGTTCATTATATAGTATACCGCGAGATAGAGAGAGAGAAAGAGAGAGAGAGAAAGAGAGCAAGAGCAAGAGCGTGTAGCTCATGCACCGACGCCGCGGAACAAGTAGGTGCACCCTCCCCCCTGTTCTTGTATGCACCACGCTGCAACGCGTCTAGTTAGATGCATTTCAGGTGCGCACACGTGCACAGGAATACACTCGAGCCTCGCTCTCTCTACTCGTCGTACTTTCAGCGCGCAATAATAAAGGGAAAAGGCGCGAGCCCGCCAAGGGATGACGGTAGAAAAGGGAAAGGGATTAATTATTGTCGCCCGCGACCAGCGAAATTTCCAAATTAAACCACGCGACGGATTCTTCCCCGAAAAAACATGGACACCGTCGTTGTGCCGCTGTTTACTGACGTACCTACATTCTTTCCTACCGATCCGGGTACCTTTCATTCCCCTTTCTTCGTTTAACGACTCGCGGATCCCAGTTGCGTAATTTCGGAATGAAACTTCGCGTGATCGTACAGGAAATGATATATGTATGTGATTTACCGGGACAGTTCAACGAACCATGGCAGATTTCATACGACAGCGCAACGCGATCGAGCTTTACGCGACAATGGGGAAAGTATAAAAATCGAGAGGCATTGCGAGCCGCCCGTGGGGCTCTTTGTATGGAAATCGGGGATGATTTTCGGCAGGATTTATTTTAACGTTACGGGCGCGTATATCCGCCACGCGGGGGAAAAAAAGCGTAAACGACGAAGGAAGGAATTGTGGCCGCGCCGATGGGAACCAGCATCGCGGACAGATCATCGGGTGTGGGCGCGAAATCGATCGCCCCACGTCCCTTTTATTATTAAATCTGTTTCATCGTCACGAAATAGTAGGCGCGAGGCTGCACTTTAGAGACATCTCCCGAGATCGTAGGATAAGTCTCGGCCGACGCGCCGCCAGATTTCCATCGGGCGATCGGGCCCTGGCTCGCGCGCGAAAAAATCAAGCGGCTCAGGAATGCTTTTAAAATGCTAAAATGATCGGTGGCGAGCGATCCACCGCGAAGGACACACCTTCGCTCCTAGTCGAGCCAGCCCGACGGAGGAGAACAGGATAACCAGTGACTATCTGCGGTTTAACCTGGCCGGTCGGTGGTTTAACCACTGCGCCTCGGTTGGCAGAAGGAAGACGTTAACGATGGCTGAGGAGCCAATCTTCCAACGGGTCGATGTGTTTTTCATTCTACTCCAAAGTGCAGCGGGAAATTTGCCGATTAATAGACGCAATTTGGGTTCAAGTGATGATTCATCTTGGACCTCTTAGGTTCCTTTGATTCCGTTAGTATAGTTATTTCTAGTTTGTCAAACATCGTCAGACTCGCGAAAGGTGCCACGGTGTAACGTGACCAATGGAGCAGACTGGGTCTCCAACGACCCGTTCCTTCGACCCTTTCGGAGACACGATTCGTTCCTGGATCGAGCGCGAGAAGGGGTTCGGAAGCCTTAATTCACACAGGTGGCACATACATATTTGTATTCGGTTAAAAGCCCGGTCCGTGCACCTTTTTTCCTCCGCTGTCTCTCTCCGGCGCGGAGCGATAGAGCCTGTTCCGTCGGGAAGCATCATACGCCCACCTCGTGTTAGATAGGATCTTTTCAGCAGCGACCAGGAGCAAGCAGCAACGGAACAGGGGCGAGCCACCCGGTGCGAAGCAACGCGGCCATCATCCATTTCGCCCGGAATAAAAGTTTCATGGCGTGTGAGAGCGTTTTGTTGAGGCATCTCCGAAGTGTCGGCAGACAATGTGACACCGCGCCACACCGGTGTCCCAAACGATCCGATATATTGCGTTATCACGCGATTACGTAACACGGGGGACGGGCGCAGTGGCTGTCCTTTTCATGCAAATGAATAATCGGGGATTCTACTAGATCCTACGGGCTTGTAAAAAATTATTCATTGCGGCGGAATTTAGTGGAGGTCGTGAATAGAAGCCTTGAGGTTACAGCGGGACGTAAGGGCCGACGGGGTTCGAGGCGGTGGGTGGTAAAAATTATAAGCGACGGCGCTTCACCTTCGGGATTGCGTAATCAACTTGGGTCTAATGCCTGTTAATATATTTTCCCATTCAGCTACGAAGTCACAGCGTGTATGGAACGTCACCCGAGCCCCCAGAAGTTGCCGCGCAGCTTCCATATTAGAACTTCGTATCCCTAACTTTTAGAATTTGGATTTCTAAGATGAACGGCTGACCGCGTCGTCCAACGCTTCCACCGCGAGGCTATCAGCCTCGCCGACAACAAGAACACCCAGAAACTATGTAGTCTCGCGATCGAAGAAAAATAATTCCCCCCGTGAAGAAGGAGAAGAAGAACGACCGTATCCCCATTGTGCCGACGGAATCGCAAGATCGACGTTCATCACTGTCCAAGGTACGATCTGCCGGTCGGCCGACAATGGGCACCAATCAGTGGAAACCGTGGTGTCAAGTCGCCTCTAATTGTGCCATCCTGACAATAGCGAAAATGACATGGGCGTGCGCTTCAACTTAAATCGTGGCCTGGCCTCGGTCGACGGTGGCGTCTAATGGGTTTTGTATTTCGTCGATTAACGTTTGCGAATGACATTCATAACCCTGCTCCCTCCCCGCCTGACCCCCCCTCAGGACCCCTCCTGGCCACCCCGAAGTGTCCCCGTTCTGCAGCCGGGAATATTCATGGCTACGAGGCCTGTCGTTGGGGTCAGGCGGTGTTGCGGTACTCCACAGTGTCCGTGAACACCGACAGGACGGTTCTCCACCCTGAGAAAGGGAGAGAAGGAGACCGAGGAACGATCGAGAGGGAAGCCGCGGATGGAAGCCAAGAACGCTCCTCCCAGACACACCAGAGAAACTGGTTCCATCCCTCTTTTCCCCCGGTTCCAATGTTTTTTCTTCCCTTTCTGTCTCCTTCTCTCCATCTATTTCTCTCGCCTCCTGCTTTCCTCCATTCCAGCGACGCCGATGGGTTACCTTTTCGAAACCCGAAAGGCGAAGAAATGAGGGGGTCTGCGGGGCTCGGGAACCCCGCGCGCTCCTCACAATGAGAATTGAGTTTCATAACCGGGGCCACGCGGGGACAATGAGACGAAATTGCGTTACAACGAGGGTTCGGATTTATTATATCGTTGGTCCACGTGGTGGTGGGTTTCGCACTGGTGGAACATGTGTTTCCTTCGCTGTCGCGACCAGGGGAATAATTACCCCCGGCGCTGCGCCGCAGAGAGTGAGGTAAGGGGCAAAGAGAGACGGAAGGGTATCGATAATGGCCCCATAATTTCGGGACACCGACGTCTATGGTCTGTCACGCCTCGAGCCGCGAGAATTGAAAAAGAACGCCCGGAGACATTTCCGTCATGGACCCCGCGTGGGACATTCTGCGGTGCGTTATTCGGCCGCGAGACCCAGGAGCCGTGGACTGACGGCTGGGCGTGGGTAGACTGTACGGACCTGGAATTGCCAGAAATGTGGCAGTGAACTAGCTTCAAAATACATGGAACGGGCATAATCAAGAGAATGGAGTAAGTTGAACGAGTGGATAGATCCTATCTGGATTTCATCTGGATTTTATAAAGCATCAGGCAGTTCGTTAAGTGGACCCAGGGGTGACAAATTATACCGTGCGAATCTGTCACACTGCCGAACAACAGACCCAAGGCCAGACCCACCTACTTCCAGAGCGGAACTATCGCCCATTCATAGCACAATGGTCATCCATTCACAGACACTGTTGCGATCAATGGTGTACCGTTACGAGTAACATTTCCTCGCGGTCCCTGATTACGTGGGAAAACAAACTGCCATCGAGCAATTCTGTAAACCATCGATTATATCGGGAGAAAGAAAAGCAACCTGTGTAGTATATTTACAGACAATAAATAGCTGGAATCACACAAGTGTTTACAAAGAATTTATAACCAGGGACTCCTACCGATACGTAAAATACCGGTATTATACCGGTATTTTTCGGTTGTATCTTCGTCTGAGACTCAATACCGGTATTTCGCTATACCGAAACCGATATCATACCGAAATAGATAAATACCGAAAACAAAAGGTTACCGGTAACCGAAATAAATACCGGTATTTTTTCGGTATTCCTTTCAGTAACATGGTAGGTTTCGGTGTTCACCGAGAAGAGTACCGGAAAAATACCGGTATTTATTTCGGTTACCGGTAATTCCGAAAACCGATTGTTTTCGGTATTTATCTTTTTCGGTATGATATCGGTTTCGGTATTTATCTTTTTCGGTATGATATCGGTTTCGGTATAGCTGTATTGGCGAAATACCGGTATGAGCATTATACCGGTATTAAGTCCCTGTTTATAACACACCCTTCGCTTCAACTTGCTCTTCTTCCCCAAGAGGAAACCCATCCTAAAGTAATCGAACTCCACCTACACCCATCAATAACCCATTCCCCACGAATATAAAAACCCTCTAAAAACTTATCCCTCCATGCACCGCCAATTTCCCCCGCAGAACCATCGGCTCCGTCGCAAACCTGAGGAGAGAGATCCACCCCCCACAGTCTCGTAGCCGCATCCTTCCTCTCGAAACCAGTGCCGCCTGCCCCGAATCACGCCACAATCGCACGGCAACGGCTCGAGGACGAAATAATCCGTGAAATCGGTCAATTAAACGTCCCGTTCGAGGAGGCTGCGAGTGGAGGGCCACGGGATCGGCGAAAGTCCGCAGGACAGGCAAGAAGGTTGTGCCGGGTCCTTTGACGGCGTCGTTAGGGGGCAGCGACGCGTGCAAGGATCGTCCTCCTGGTTACGTTGCTCTCCTCGTCGACGAGGAGACGCGTCCCCCGTGTGGAAAAACCGCGAATGGTAGGAGGCAACGAGGACAAACAAAGCAGAGACACTGGCTGACTGGCGAGAGAATGGATGAAGAGGAGCGGAACGGAGGAGAGGATCGTACTAATTCGAGGAGACAGTGATCGCGGTGACCTCGTGAAAAGCGATACGTTGTCCAGGGGTGGAAGAACGATTGACGACCAGGCGCATTCGTGTGTTACCCATCTGCGGATCATCCTACGAACCGATGGATAGGGATCATCGAGGGTTTCTGGGGTCACGGACGGGGAGGGAGGGGGGGGGGAGAAAAGCTGGCAGGAGCAATGAATGACATAATTGAATTTCACGCAGCGCTGATTCCTCGGGTCCAGGGCCCAGGGCCGCGATCGTACGCAACCACGGACTCCCAGGAATCCTTCCCCGCCTCTGCAACGAGGATTTCCGAGGGATTTGACTTTCGGGACCCGATCAGAGACAGTCGACCGGGGATTCTTCTTAATCTCAAATGTCACCCTAAAGTTCCAGCTACGTTCCAAGAGCGAGTCGAGTTCGCGTTTGAATAATTCTGTGACTCTAAGGTGCTTCGGTCTAGATTCTAAATCTCTGACAAGGAATACCATGAAAGACGGAAGCTCCGCACAGCGCGGTCCCGGGATCGATGGAACGATCGAGTCTCCCCGTATTAAATCGAGGAGCCGTTGACATTGTGCGCGTATAACGGTCTTGTAGAAAAGTCAAAAGAAATTTTTCCCTATTCGATATTAAGAGAGAAAGGGATGGCGAGCATGGGGAGAGCTGCGAACGAATTGTTTACAACGACGTCAGGTCCTACTCAGGCCGTATTGCTTTCCGTGGGATTGAAGTGCTCGTAAAACAAACCCCCCTTGAAATTAGAGCAGTCCTTGCGGCGTCCATACAGAAATATACACGTACGCGTACACCCTGCGTGCCCCTCCTCGCGCGATACAAATGTCTTCCCTCCACCTCAGCCCCCTGCCCCGTGAAACTAACACTGTGCATTACCATCACAATAGCTAGATTAAAAAAGAAGGGGAGTGGATACGCACCCCTGGTCCCTTACAGGAGGAAAAGGGGGGGGGGGGGGCTGTGGGGCAAGCGACGTGTCTGACACCGTACAGACGAGAGGGATGGAAAAACAGAACGTTTTAGAAGCGGCCGAAACTTGCAGCGGGGTGCAACCCTTTTCCTCTTTCAGGTGAACCGATTGCGCGCGTAATCCGCCCTTGTTGCTAAGGTACATGCAAGGCGAGGAGAAAGGCGACCTGTGCGTCTCATCGATATACACCTTGGTCCCGGATTATCGATTGCTCTTTGATTATCTTGGCTCCTCTCGAAACATACCGATCACTACCGCGCCCCTGTTTGCAGTCTGTTTGGTAATTTTCGGCGGGATTACGAAACTATTGGGAATCGAGTATAGGGGAAGGCGGGGTAATTCCGGCCATTTCTATTTATTTAAATAAAAGCCGCGTAACTTGACTCTGTATGATACTGCCACCTGTTAATGACGCGGCGAGCTAATATTCATTGTTTCCATGACGATAGCAGTCTTTTGTTTCAAACAAAACGAATCAAAACAGTGGTCGATTGTTAAGCAATGTAAGTTAGTACGTGGAATAGATACGAATTATCAATATTAATCTCATTAAATAGAGGAATGTTTCTACTTTCAAACTCACATTTGGTTTTTGGTGATATGTGAATTCAATTCAGTGTATTACTTCAAATATCTGAACATGAGGTGTGGGGGTAATAGGGTAGACCGGGGGCGGTAGTAACACTTTGACTTTGGAATACGATTACGCAAAAACTATTACAGATACAACAACAGTTTTTTTTTACGAAAATGTTACTTATTTATCTGACATTATTTGAGCCACAACAGTTTCGCTGTATGCCAAGTAATATTCCGGTTATTAATAAAAAATGAGAAGCGGAGAAAGTGTTACAACCGTCCCTGACCCCGGGTCGGTTGTAACACTGCATGGAGTCGATAGTAGCACAAATATAACTTTACAAAATTAAAATATTTATTGATTTAAATTATAATAATAAATGAAAAAAGTAAAATCTATAATAAATTATGTGGTATCGCAATTGTGGCAGAAATAAAAGGCGTTTTGGCTGGTGCATTCTTCATCTGCTCAATCCTTACATTCAGTATATTGCACCCATTTTTCATTTGGTTTGCTTGTGCTATGCTATATGATTTCATGCAAATAAGACAATATTATTCGCCTTCTTTGTCCCTATTCGGTTCTGTTGCGGTAAAACCGACCCCGACTGCCGATGTTACAATCGCCCCCGACCATGCTTTTGAACTTAAATTATAAATTTTGACTAACGAGACGCTTAAAAGTGCCAAGTAACGATCAATATTAGTTTAAAAAAGGTCGAATTACAGATTAAAAAATCGAACAAGCACATACTTGCAAAGGGTGTGTTTATATTACAATTTTAAGTCAGTAAGGAAAAGTTACTTTGGGGTATCGAAAAGTTATTTTCTTCACTATCCATGTCTATTGCGTATCTGTACTCTTAGGGCATGGATGTGTACATTCCAAATGTCATTCTTCATCATATATCCAAAATTGGTGTTAATATCTATTATACAATGTTTTGAGATATTTAGCGTGTTACATTCGCCCCCCTGTTACTACCGCCCCCGGTCTACCCTACCGGCCAAAAGTGAGGGGTAATTCCAGCCAGCCTTTAACATTGCTTTTTTTCTGGCGTAGATGCCACGTACATATAAAAGAATTTTGTGACGAAAAAGTAGAGCACGATATTTCCTCCTTTTGCACAGAATTCGGAAAAGGTGGTGAAATGTGGTTCCGGTGCACAGTATGTGGTCAATGGGCACACGAAGAATGTTTAGGATGGGACACCCCTGAAGAATACACTTGTGATATGTGTACTAATTAATTTTAAAATAAAAAATAATACAATTTTTTATTAATTTAACAGTTTTTTCCTATCTCTTTTATAAAGAAAAATCATGGCCGGATTTCCCCCCTAATGACTATTTTTGTGTTATTCCTCCCAATTTTGTTACAGCGTAAAGAGTCTAGCAGGGTAAGCATGGTCAAACGGCCCCCACGCCGATTCCTGGAGTTGCTATTTTTTAAACAATGCTCCTTGCCTGAAAAACCATTGTGCAAAGTTTTAGATCCCTACCCCCCCCCCCCCGTTTAAGGGTAATAAGGGGGTAAACGCCCTTAACGTTATTATTTTTTATCTCGGTTACTACTTAAGATATTTGAATGAAACAAAAGCGACAAAATAGCTACTTACTAGCTGTACATCATATATATTTTTTTCAAAATTTCAAATCTATTATTAAGGATAGAAAAAAAATAATTAATTTTTTGGGGGTGGTTTTTCGAAACAACCCTTTGAGTGACAACCTCCAAAAAAATCAAGAATAATGCTCTATTATCGAGCTATTATATAAAAAATCCCGAAAATTGTCGAGATGGTGGAACATAGTTAAATAATTTAAAGATCATTCGCTACCCCCCTCCCCTCCCTCGGTTAAGGTTAATACGGGGGTAAACGCCCTTAACGTTATTATTTTTTATCTCGGTTACTACTTAAGATATTTAAATGAAATAAAAGCGACAAAATAGCTACATATTAGCTGTAATACATATATTTTTCCGAATTGTAAATCAATTATTACGGGTAGAAAAGAATAATTTATTTTTTGGGGGTGGTTTTTGCAAACAACCCTATGTGTGACAACCACCAAAAACTCAAGAATAATACTCTATTATCTAACTATCATGTATAAAATTGTAGGATGATCGCGTTGGTGGAACATACTTAATAACCCCTCAACGACGGCGACCGCGTCCCTCTACTCTCCATACGACGACGTATCGAGGTCGCCATTGAGTGGTTAAATAATTATAAACAACAAAACTTTCAATACACGTATAGATAATAAACATTTATTTGTAGCGAACTAAAACTTTACATAATGGTGTTTCAGGCTAGGAGCATTGTTTGAAAAATAGCAACTCCAAGAATCGGCGTTGGGGCCCTTTGCCCATGCTTACCCTGCTACACCCTATTAATATCTGGGAAGTATTCGTATTTAGCGCATGCGCGTTGTTCCGCAGCTACCTTCACCTTCACACTTCGATCTCCCAAACGAACCGCAATCGTTTCTTCCATTCGCATTTAAATGACACGTACTCAGGCTCGCGACAAGTACTCTTTATCGTCACAAAACCCCTCATATTTAAAATATAATGATCTTCTTTAAATTATTTAACTATGTTCCACCATCTCGACAATTTTCGGGATTTTTTATATAATAGCTCGATAATAGAGCATTATTCTTGATTAATGCCCAAAAAATTAATTATTTTTTTTCTATCCTTAATAATAGATTTGAAATTTTGAAAAAAATATATGATGTACAGCTAGTAAGTAGCTATTTTGTCGCCTTTGTTTCATTCAAATATCTTAAGTAGTAACCGAGATACAAAATAATAACGTTAAGGGCGTTTACCCCCGTATTACCCTTAAACGGGGGGGGGGTAGGGATCTAAAACATTACACAATGGTTTTTCAGGCAAGGAGCATTGTTTGAAAAATAGCAACTCCAAGAATCGGCGTTGGGGCCCTTTGCCCATGCTTACCCTGCTAGACTCTTTATGCTTTCTCGGTCATACTAATACAAACTAGACACTTCAAACTATCAATTAATGTAAAAAAAAGCTAACAAATGTGTAACTTGTTGAAATTTTATAGCATTTACTTGTGTGGCCGGAATTACCCCGCTTTCCCGAATTTTTGGGGATGCTCGAGGATACAAGGTTGCTCCAGGACTTATCTAATTCTACAGAACTATCGTTAGACATACGCACTTTGAAAAGATTTAATAAATCACCTCGGTGGTACTGGCATTGTCCACCAGGTGATCCACGCAGGCAAACGATCCGGAGATCGCTCCGAGGGGGGAGACGAGAAGAGGAGCCGCGCGCAATTTGTTCAGAAATGTTGTGACTGGTCGGGCCCGCTTTATTTAGGGGAAACGAGGAGAGAAACGGCTGAATGCCGTGCAGGTTGACCCCACAGTCAACAGTTAACGATTTTCAATGGCGATTGGATGTCAGCATCACTCTCCGCCAATCAGAGAGTGATGCTGACATCCGGACAAACGGACAATGGGAAAGCGCTAAATGCTCACGGCGCGCGTTCAATCCGGGTGAATACGAGCGGCGTCTATTGGGGGTTCCACCCCGCCATTACAGTCAATGATGGAACATACGAAACACTATTCATCCGACGCGCGTTTGTTCCTTACACACATCGTGTAAGTATAGAGAATCGCGCAGCCTCGCTGGATGTAGCTGCGAGCGAGCGTATGGTTTGCGAGTGACGCCTGTTTGTAAACCTTTCGCGCGATTTTCACCGACGAGACTCCGTCGATTTGTGGCGCGCGGTGTTAACGCCGTTAACGACGTTAACGCCGCTCTCGTGTCCGCGGCGAAATTGCGCTTCGCCCGGCTAAAAATACGCAAAGGGGTTGTTTTCCAGCGGACCTGCCTGCAAGGTTGGCGACGGTCGATTATCCACTGGGTGTCAACTAAATAGAGGTACCCTAAACTAGGAGATACAGTGCAAATAAATTGTGGAATAAAACCTCCCGGTAGCACTAACGAGATCTTCTAAAATTTCATCCACCTTGAAACACAACTACCTGGAACGTGTGCACGAGGAATGTTAGATAATATCTGTTACCGGTGATAGCCTGAACAGTGACTACGGGGATTCATCAGTTTCAGCAAGGCCGGAGACAAAACTCGAGTGTTCGCGGCGGTGAGAGTAAGGGGTGGGCGAGGGCCAAAAATCGGGCGTTAAAAAGCACACCAGGCGCCTATACGAGTCGCCACGACAATGGACTGTGCGTGGAAAAGTGTCCATAACCAACAGGCATGGGCCGCGACAATGGGCATTCGAAGAAATGTATGTTTGGGTCGCACAATGCCGGACAAAGGAACGATCTAAGTGCCTACATGTTGCACACCAGCGTCGGCTACAAATACCCGGATGTGTGCCCAATGGATCCTGACGGGAGTCGCATCACAGCGTGTCTCGGGGAGCCGTCTTCGGCGATGAAAGGAGAACGTTTCGCTACCAGATGACCGAAGAGAGGAATGTATCGCTTTTATGGAGTAAATCGCCCCTTTCAGCGGTGCAACTTGCTCCTGGGGGGGGGGGGGGGGGAGGGCGAAGATTATCGAGTTCGAACAAACGCATCCTCTTTGTGGGATTACACGATTTTGGATTTCCGATTGCAGCCTGCGGGGAACACAACACGCGTATGTTGGGGGAAGGATGCAAAAGTAACTTGGGTAGCTTCTCATGCGAGCACTATGGGATTATCTACAGAGAGACACTGCGGGACAATGACTTATTAAGTGTAGGGACCAGCGAAGTGTATTCCAAAACCGTAGAGTACTCAAAATGATAATTTCACGAGTGAGGGAAGAAAAGTGTACGAGAGATAATCGAAGCGTGATCTTGTAGTTATTCAGTCAGCCGTCCTATTACTTACGCAAATAATAGCTACGTAATAGTACGATTAGCCTTGACTCCTAATAGTAAAGCCATATTTGCCCAAACATCGCAAGCATGTCCCGTAAAACCCTCCCTTTTACGGTTCAATTAAATCGGAGAAATATGAGACTGGACCCTCATTAACACGGCCCGGTACAGAACGAACGCGGCCTCTGGCCGAGAGGAACAAGCCGAAACAGAGGGCCCATTAGTGTATACAACGGTCGGGCAGGACGAAAGGAAGAATGGAAACACTCAGCAGATTTATGGTGTCGGCACAGCCGGGGGAAGACTGTCACGGGAAGGGGCACGCCGTCCTCCCGTTTCGACGAATCGCGGCGAAACGGGCCGCAATATGGAAATATTACCCGATCGACGCTCTTCGTCTTAATGGCACAACGTTGTAAAACCGAATGACCGACCCCAAAGGCTTTCCGCGCTGTAAACACTGCTGTTCGGTGCTGTAAACACCCATTCGCGCTACCTAGAGCCCATGGGTCACCTTCCCTTCTCCCTCGTGCTCCGCAATAAACGGCCCCGCGCGCGCGCGCGCATTTCGCTTCTTAATATCCTAAGTGGATTTTCGTCCGTTGACTTCTTGACGCTTGGACACGCGGGGGACTTTACGACGGGACTTTTTGACGCTCCGGACCCACCGGAATATCCCTGTCAGCGAACGAGATAGCCGATCTGGGAGCGAGTACCGTTCACGGTGAAAACTCTGCCCCCAGGTTTATAGAGGGAGTGCCGTTTTGGGCGCGAGTTCGGAACAACGACTGCCAGATGTACCACCCTTATCTAGTATAGTATTCTCTGCACCTTTTCTCTAGCGACTGCGAGATGAATTTCGAAAGAGAACGCCTAAAATTCCCTCCGCAAATCCGTTGCCGAGAATCCAACTACGGAGCCAGCCACTGGACGACCTCGAGAGACGCCTCTGTCAGCGAAGCCTCCCCTGGTAACGCGCGAAGCACGGGAAAGGCCTCCCCCTTCTTCCGCGGTAGCCGCTTTAATTAATTACTCGCTAGTTTCGTGCCCGCGACAGTCTCGCTCCCTCTACGCTTTGAGGCCCGCGAGGCGATCGTCGAACAGACCTTCAGAGGCTCGCGGCTTCTCTCTCGCGAAGTAGAAGAAAGTTAAGCTAGAGGGGGTGAGAAAGGGCGCGCGCGTTAAACGGCCAGGTATTTACAGAGAGGGTCGTCCCGGTCGGGTCGGGGTACTTAGCCTATCGTCACCACCTTTTTTCAATGCCAATTAGCGTCGCCCACGCTCCGGTTAGTCTGACTGCGCGTAATCCCTGGCGAAGGAAGGTGGAAAAAAAAAGGAGAGAGGAGAGAAAGACGGCTAAAGGGCGAGGAGCAGCGGGACCGTTGAGAGAAAGCGCCGCCACTTCCACCATGTGGAGCAACCCGTCGCTTTGTTCTACGGCGATAACGACGAATTATGACGGTGAACGATGGCTACGTGTTCACGTGACCGCGACGAGTTTCGAGGATTCAGGCATCAATGATTTCTGGGAAACTTAGGGATCTTAGCCATTTTCTGGGGCACTGAGAAGATGGCGATTGGAAAATGGGAGAAGAACGTGGTAGCTTTAGGTGAAACCATCTTTAGACACTAGTGTCTATGCGAGCTGTTCAACGTAATCTTTCCGGGCACCCCGGTATACTTCGGCAACGCGTCGAGAACATTCTCTGCTCTCTGCGCAGGCCACGGAAAGGAGCGCATTCGAAACGCTTCATCATTGAAACGCAACGCTTGTTATGGCCGCGTTCCAGGATCGTGGCCGCTAACGACTAATTTTCTCTCATCCGCGGAGCCTTTATCCACGTGACTGAAAACAGTATCCCAGGAGTGCCTTACGCAGTCCAATCATCGAGGCCCCCTTTTATAATTTCCGCCAAAAGAAGGGCCGCTAATTTCTCTAATTTGATTGCGGCAACGGCGGCTCGCGGCTCGACGCTTCAACCCCCAGGAAAACACCGGCGCGTTATCAAGGGGCGCGATTTCGCGATTCGAAATGCGCCGACCGAACCGCCACCCGGCCCTCTACCCCCGCCCGGCTCGTGCAGATTTTAAAATTCCGCGTGGCGCGCGTAACAAAAAAAAAAAAGAAAAAATCGTGCGCTAGTCGTGCGCGCACGAAAAGAGTGAGAACAGGAGCGCGCCAGACTTCAAAGGGCTCAACGCCAATTATGACCGACGGAGGAGGGAACCTGAGAGAGAGAGAGAGAGGGGGGGGGGTGGAGGAATTTCGCGAGAGAACCCTTCTTCGACGAGGCATAAAGCCGTTTCGCGCGACTGAAAGAAAAAGCCTTGACGCGAGCCAGCATTCGCGTTTACTCGCGCGAACGCCTGCGCGCGTGCGCGATGCGACTTATTAACTTGTTAAGCCGCCGCTCACTTGCTCCTGGATCGTTTGTTCTGAGCGTGTAACATCGAGGGGTTGAGGGGTGGGGAGAGGAGTAATTGATGAAACGCTGGATTCGTTTGCTCGGTGTTTCGGGTGGGATGAAGCTTTTGGCTGTTCGAGGATTTCGGTTTGAGTGGCATTCGTTTGGAGTTTCAAAGTCTTCCTTCTTTGAGCCACGAAGAGACTTGCAAAAATTCGAGCGTACCTCTGTGCGTTCGATAAATGACCGTGAATGATGTAGTTTACAGGAATTTTGGATCAGTGCACTTCCCCGATTAGTGCGCACCACGCTACCCCCGAGATCCTCGAAGTTGGTCTATCCGCAACAGAGATGGGCAAAAAATTATCTTCTATATAAATAAAAATGTAACTGTTCGTTTGTTCAAAATCTTAAACCTCCGAAACCACTGGACGGATTGTGATGCGGGTTGCACCGTTGTGTAAAGCATTTCTCGAGGAAGGTTTATGTGTATGCGACATTAAGCTATGACAAATAGAAGCCGAGCAATGACGATTTTAGTGAAGCAAGGTTTTCGTGAATCGCAGCGCTCACAGAACAGCTAACGATGGGACTCGCATCCCCACCACTGTACGGGCAACCGTCACGCGCATCTCTTTCGCGCAGAGCGCAGAACACTATATGTATAGATTCTACTTATGCGCGTATGGACCTGTTCGGATTTCATATATAATATAATATAATATAATATAATATAATATAATATAATATAATATAATATAATATAATATAATATAATATAATATAATATAATATAATATAATATAATATAATATAATATATAATATAATATATAATATAATATAATAAATGTGAAAGTGTGTTTGGATGTTTGGATGTTTGTTACTCAATCACGTCGGAATTACGAAACGGATCTTTCTGAAATTTTGAATATACGTAATCTAGGAACAGGAATAACATACGGGATACTTTTTATCCCGATTTTTTTACCCTATCTGAACCAAATTTTGCATAATTACTCTCTAGAACCCTGCGGAAAATATAGGCTACCATGAAATCTGGACATACCACCCTTTCCCCCTTATTTCACCCCCTTGACACTCCGTGATAATCGAAGTTTTACCCGGGCAACGCCGGGTACTTTAAGCTAGTTTGAAATAAAAATTTCGTACACAGATTTTTATTTCAAATAATTTTTTGCCCACCTCTGATCCGCAACAGTACCTACTACAATTCGACCAGTCAGTTTCAATTTCACGAGTGCGAGGCTGCCAGTACGAAACTCCGGGCGCCCTGTACAATTCCCGTGATCCTCAATATTAATAGAATAATGACTAATAAGACCCACGCGGTTTAATCGACGTTTCAGAGGGTAGAAGAGGCCTCCGGGGGGAGCTGGGCGTCTCCACAACGCCACAAAGAAGGATTGTTCGTCATTGGCCGTTCTCCTCGCGCGATAATTAAGCGGAGCGTTCGCGCGAACGATCCCTACCCCCGAGTAATAAACATCCACCCCGTTTCGCGCGAACGCGGTCGCGTATTAACGAGCCAGCGGCTCCGAGGCAGCAAGCGCAGCGGACGCAAGAGGAGCGCGCGCACGGGGGCTGAAAGGAAAGCGCGTGGCGCGTAGAGGGTGGTCGCGGGCGGCCGACAAAGTGGCAGGTCGTCGTACAATTAGAGTTACACGGTTCTCGCCTGCTTTCTGACGTCTTAACAGAGGCAGCCGCTTCAAGTGACGGGGAGAGGAGACGCAGTCGGAGTCGGAGCCGGAGTCGCGCCCGAGATAAAAGGAAGGGGTTAGCGCGGGAAAGGAGGCGAAAAAGGCAGACGCGGCCAGGAATACCTCGTTCCCTCTGATCTTCCTCCATCGCTGTCCTCCCCCGACTCCCATCCTTCTGCCTCCGCCTCGTTTCTTCCCTTTCTTCGCGGGCTGTGTGCCCGCACACTGCGTTTCAGAGCTCTCTTTCTAGGTTGACACCTTGCGATTCTTGCGTGGCTTTCACGAGCGCGCCGCGCCCCGTGCAGCTCGCTCGCCTCTGAAATCGCCCCGCTGAAAGCATTTAATTAAAGCGAGCCACCCGCTGATGGAACGGGGAAAACTGGGCTCCCGGGAGCGAGAACCACGCCGGGAAAGCGTTGGGGAAACGGGGATCCGGCCGAGAGTTGGACGAGGAGGACGATAGGTGGCTGAAGGTGCGCGGCGGAACAGAGACGAAGCAGGGTGTTAAACGTAGGTACGTTTCTATCTCTGTGTGCGCGCGCGCGCGCGCGTCAACGCGGCGAAAGGGGTGTTTTGCGAAACTGCAAAACATTGTCTCTCTCGCCGCGGCGGCGTGCAAGCTGCCAGGCATTTACTTAATTAGAGACCAAACCGTGTGCTCGCGCCTGCCGTTTAGAGGGAGAGAAAGGCCCCGGGGGAAGGAAGAAAGGTGGTTGGGAAAAGATGCTTGCGGCGCTCGTCCTTTTTGTGCGCCCCGTTTCAAGGACAATTCCGCGAATTAGAGTTCATCGAGACCCGAGGAATTTTGTTTCGCGAACCGTTCGTCTAACACCCCTATTACAGTCGGTAAATTCAATGGAAGGATTCATTATCACGGGTACATAAATGGAACGCGGCTGTACAGTGCACGCCCAGCGGAGATAAATTTTAAGCGGCAGCTCGTTCCGTAATCCCCCGTCTATGCTTCAGAATCGAGTAGATTCAGATGTCCCTCCGCAAACACCGCCCCGAGGAGCCGTTCCATTAAACAAATTCACCTCCGCGATCAATTAGTCGGCCGAGACACCAACCGGCTTTGCAGCCGCCTTCAAAGAAGCGGCCAGAAAGTTTCCGTTCCCCTTTTAAACCGCCCCGTCGCCTTCTTCCTCAAAGAATATCCTCCCATTGATCCTATCCTAGGTCTTTTCTCGGTCGTTTGTTTGTCGCTTCGTGACAATGCATCGCGAATACCGACGCGCGCGCGCACACACATAGAGGCAAACGGAGCCTTCGACGCCCGCAGCGAGTGGACATCAGCATGCTGGTTGCTGTCTACGAGAAAGAGGAGGTGGAAGGAGAAGAAGAAGAAGAAGAAGAAGCAGAAGAGGAGTAAGAAGAGAAAAAGATGGCAGGGGCAGCGGAGAGCACCTGGCAGAGATTCCGCCACCGAGACTGTGCACGGTATTATATTTGGTGACAATGGATGAAAAACATGGCTTCGCACAACTCGCGCACTCTCCTTTTCTGGACCTCCTTTATTGCCAGGGATAATGTCCCTTTATCCCTTCACAGGACCTAGGACTCGTTTCGGCATTGTCAGCTGACACTTCGCTGGGGCCTCGAGACAGAATCTATCCACCGGTGAGCTTTTCTCTTCCTCTCTTCCTTCCACTTGCTCCACCAGCTACGCGCACATATTTCGAATCGCGGACGCCAGGGTAATATCCATGCTTCTCGCGAAACGACCGCTCCTTCCTACCACTATCGATTCCAATTGCAGTGGATTTGGTGGAAGCACGCGCTGACCAGGTGAAGCTAGGGAGGCCTAGCTTGAGTTGTACCACTTCGAAATTTCATGGTCGAATTGGGTGTTATTCAGCCTGTCGAAACGATTTCACCGTGGTCGTTAAATCACGGCGTGGATAGAAGAAACGCGCGAAAGGGTGGAGGAGCGGAACCGTGACCGAGAATTACAACCCTCCGCGAGGTACACCCGAATATTGCTTGACCTGCGGAGCCCATTGTACGGGCGTCTTTAGCCTGCGAATGATTCGACTGATGAAGACTATTAAGATAATAAAAGCGAACGGTACGGCTGGTGCGTTGTAAGGAACGGTGGCCGACGGTAGACAAACGCCTACGACTTTGTAGAAACATTTGCATCCGGCCTATTGTCCGTCGAATAGGCGGCAATTTCGTTTTACTATTCCGCGCAAGTGGATTAGGGCAACTGCCATTTACGACGCGAGGGGGCTGCTCTTTTTCGACCCTAATTCACGGTCGGGGAAAAAAAATATCTATTGTGAAAGCTGGAAACAGTTAGAACTGTTAGAAGTTTGAGGGCTCGGCCATCGATGACGGTTGACTTCGAACTCGCCTATAAAATGTAAAATTGAACGTAGGTACTTTCTGCCTCTTCGAAAGTCACTAGCAAGTTTCGGCAAACCTCCCCATAAACCCTCCCCGAACAATTTCCTCCAGGACTCTACTCATTGCCAGCAAGCTTTACAAGAAGGCATCGCTAAAACTATCGCAAAGTTCTCGGAACAACGCGCAGAATTCCGCGAGCTCCAGCTGGACGCACCCCGACATTCAGAGACGTGAGCCGCAAGAATGATATTTCTCCTCGGATCGAACCGGCGTCGGGGATTTTTATTATGCCACGTACACGGGTGTCCGGCGGACAATGAATACAAATTCCCGGATAGAAAAGAACGCGCGAGCACAGGAGTGGACGTCAACGGCGGTGGAACAAGCGGCGCGGCGGCACCAACCCCCTTTGCCGCCCGTCCATCCCTTTCCGCCAGGTTTCCCAGGTTTCCCTGTCCTGTAGCGCGCCATCGAAGGAGAGGGCTGCCCGATAATGCCGCACAATGACGCCCGCCTAACCACCCCTCTGTCTGCGGCCGCGGCGACGACGGCCGCAGCGTTCATAAACGGGGAAAAAGTTGCGACGCTGGTGGTGCACGTACGTCAATGCTGCTAACCGTGCATGGATGAAAAGCCACGTATCTTATCGTCGTCAATCCGCGCACGGAGGCATTCAACGGCGCCTATTCTATCGCTGGAAGCGGGGAAAAATGCAGGACAATCCGCCCCGGCACCGGTCTCCGCTCGCCAGCTGGGAACACGCGTGTACGTATATCCCGACAAACCAATGTAATTAAATGCACTGGGATATTCCAGATTCTCCGTTCGCCGCGGAATATTCAGCCGCGAGGGAATAAGGGTAGGGGCCACGCGTAGGATTGAAATTTCCCGCGATCCTGAAAATACTTGACTAATTGGGTGGAACAAGAGCGTGCGTTCGCGGGTTCGTTGCTTTGTGGGCAATTAGTATGGGTCGCGAGTGTGCACACTTCGATTCCAGGCCCGACAGGGGGCCTATAGACGACGCTATCCACGGGGCAAGCTGCGAACTGAAGAGGCTGATTGACGATGGATTCGGTTACGACACTGTGGTGCTCCAATGGCTCGTATATAATTCGTAGCGGAAACAGCAGTAGACGATGGTGCTTTCTCGCTTGGTTCAAGAATTCAGAGGCACTTCACTTCTGCTACCTAGAAGACTACCCTCGAATCCTCGAAGCAGGGGAGCAAACTGTAAACTACACACAGCCTATTCAATCTCCATGCCAGTGAATCCATCGCGAGGTATCCGCCTCATTATCAACGGACGAAGAGGAGACAGCAGGAGCGGTCCGACTCTGCTCGCCGCTGGTCCACGCTCCCCGAAGCAACCACCCCGCGGCGTGCACCAGCACGAGCCCGCGGCAGGCTTAGCTCGCGATAAATTCGAAACCGAAACTATCGACAGGAAGGACGCGGAGCGGGACGAATTTAACCAGCGCAGCCTTTGTCGCGGGAACCAGCCTGCCTCTGATGAGTGGTACGTAACAGGGGAGGGCCCGAGCTGCTCCCGGTGTGTACACCGTTGAAAGAAGTCAACGTGGCTGGTTCTTGGACGTTGTTTTGGACGTTCTCCAAAATGCCGATATAGGCCTGTGCCCGGCCTTCGCCGCATCGGGCGCGCGCGGATTACGATGCCGCAGATTCGAAACGAGCCGACGGAGGAGTGGAAGGGGATGGCGGTTCGGTAGCAGGGCGGGGAGGCGGAAGGGTGGTGGTGGCATTACAAAAGCGCGGAGGCCTTCGATCGACCAGTCATCTAGGCAACAATGCGACTGACAATGGGCAGCGGGCCAGCAGTGTTTCATTAAAACATGCATTGAATTCGAGAGAGAGCCAACGAATTGGCTGAAACCGAGAGAGCGGGGACTCATCCTCCCGAAACTCTCTCGGCGACCGCTCCTGGACCGGGTATCAGAGCCTCGCTCGAGTGTACGAACGACGGTCATGTCTGATTGAAATGTCGAAAAGTCCGTTTCTCTGCCTCCTCGCCCTGGACCACGTCCCCTCCGCCCCCCCCCCCCCCCCTGTTTCGGCCGTTTGTTCCCGTCGTCGTTGTTGCTGTTGCCGTTGTTGCCTCGTTGGTAAGAGAGAAAGGACCACGGGCAGGACAGTGGAGAGATCGAGGTTCGAGAGAGGAGAGGGCCGCTTGCCCGGGTTAAATTGGAATTGTCATGTGAGGGAGAGCGAGGCGAATCAAAAGAAAAACAACTTGTATAGGATTGAGTTTAATTGTGACCCATCCATCCTATAGAACCCGCCACCCCGCCCGTCCTCACTCCCCCCACGTTCCAGCCCCTTCTGGGCAGTATTCGCCACCGTCATCGTCGTGGACCAGAGAGTTGGCGAAAGCTAACGAAACGAACGGAACCGAGAGCAGACTGTGGCTCGCGGAGAAAAAGGAGGAGCAGAATGAACCGGGGGGCGAGGAGGAGGGTTCCGGTTTAGGGTGGAATGGAAAGGAAGGCCTATCGGAAACTGCTGCCGATAAACTGGTAATTACAAAACCGTTGTCTGCTGCTACTAAGGAGCGCGGCCATTCACGGCCCCCCCCCCCCCGTGCATTATTTGACGCGGAGTTTGGTCATCTTCAACCTCCACAGGGGGTAGTTTTGTGTTTCGACTCTGCGACCTCGGCATTCGAACGAACTCTGCTCGTTAATAAATTCTTTCCCATGTCCTGCCTACCCCGAGCGTAGTCCAACGATGTTGCTTGCACAGAGAAACGCGGACCTCGGTTAGATCTTGTACGATTTATGGACAAGAACGGCCAGGACAATGGAATTAACGCTGCGACGCGGCCGATTAAGGATCACAATCGAAGTCCCGACAAAAGATTAGCACCGTTCTCGCGTAGCTAATCGTAAGACGAAGCCAACCCCCGACTATCCCCGTGGCCCTTTCTAAACGGTCGCTGTGTAAAAATCGTTTCCTCACATCCCCGAGGGGTTTATCGATAGGATCGATATTCCCGACTGTTGACGCTTGACGTGGTCGCATTGCCCCGTCTTTTTCTCTCTAAATGAAGTTCTTTGTTGGATCCGTCCGCAAGGACAGCCCTCAAGACAGTTTAACAATGAGGCTCTCCCTGGACACAGCAACGCCACCCTCTCCTTTTCCATCAGCCTCGATCTATCTCGTTCTATCTCTATTTTCGACATAACGTACCACCACTTATCCGTCTCTATCGTTCCCGCGGTACAATCGGTCCTCTCGACTCCCCGGCGCAATTTTGTTCTCAATTTTGTTCTACATCGTCTTCGGCCCCGACAATCGGCAATAAGCCGCCCAACTGAGATCCAATTTAAACCGTTAATTACCACAGAGCCTGGCTCCTCGTTCCTCCTCCTCCCCCCCCCCCCCCCCTTCCCCCACATCACTTCCTATCGCCACCCTCTTGTGTCCGGCCACCCACTGGCCCCGCGCCACCCTCTCCCCGCCCCTGCCGCCATTCACCCTTCGTACTATCTCTTCTCTACCACCCTCATTCTCCGCGGCACTGTATTTTTCCAATTTAAAATCCTATCTCTTAATTTCCTACGTGTCACCGCTACGTCTGGGGATTTTTATGGAAACGATGATATCTCCTCTTTTCACTGTTCCTATGCGCGAGCAGCGCACCGATATCTGCTCGACCGATTCTATCGATGACTCTCTTTTTTCCACACCCACCCCACCCCCACCCCCCCCCCTCCCCCGTCGCGTACCCTCCCCCAGTGTTTCGCTCGCGACTAGGTCTGCCAGCACGAGGGAAATTGCGCGGGACAGTGATTCGATCCGCGACTGAAATCGACATACCCGACGCTCGTCATTATGCACCCCCCCGCGCGAACGCGTTGCTCTTCGTTCCTCCTCGCGGCGGCCGAGCGCCGTTTCGTCTGTGGTTTCGTCTGGCCGTAACGCGAGGAGTCGCGGATGTTCGGATCGAGAAGAAGAGCTTCTTCGTCCTTCTACGGCAGACCTGTCCAACGTTTGCTCTTGCCTGCGAAGAGTCAACCGCGGGTGGTTGCGAGCGAAGGCAAGAGCGACGGTTGTGCCCCACCATGGGGACCTATCGCTCTGGAGGGGCGCGAGGGGCCTGGCTCGGTGCCTTCAAGAGCGAAGAGCAACTCGCGGTGGCTCGTGCGAGCAAATTCCTGGACAGGCCTGTTCTACGGGAACCATGACGAAGATGCTGTATACCTGGCTACCAGGCGCGCGGAGAGAAACTCTGATCGCAGGTGGATACATACTCGGAAAAGAACGAACGATCTGCGGGGGAATGGTTATCAGGATCGCGGGTGACCCACGTTTCCCCGTGGAATCGGCGCCGGCGGGGAAGCCCGTTGTGCCAACGTCGGCCAGAGCTACCGCCATCGCCGCCGCCGCCGCCGCCGCCGCCGCGAACGAGCCAGAAGCCCTCGGTCTCCGCCCGGTAATATCCACACCAGCAACAATCACGGATTAATGCCATTGTCCGCGCGTATCTACTCGAAATGTACGGGCGCGCAGGTCTATGGGTATATACGCTGGTGATGCATCGACAATGGGGAGAGTGGGTCTGTTCGGCGACCCAACGAGGTATTACCGACCGAACAAGCATGCAGTTTGTCCCCCATTGTCGCCTCTCGATACAGTGGGAATAACGCCCACCCGCTGTATTTGCAGTATTCGGCACGGTTTCGTCCGGTTGCTGTTTGCCGTCGGACCCCGTCTTACTCGACATTATATCCGATTTGAAGGACGCCCATTGTGCCGGCATTGTGCGGCAAGGCGATAGGTAACGCGATCGGTGCACCGGAGCTTGGAAAAGAGAATACGGATCCACGGAATTGTTGCGTCCATTCTGCGGGATGGGGGTGAGAGGTTCGAGTAGAAAGTGAAGGGAGATGTTCCATCGTTATCGGGGGAAAATTGCTCCTCGATGGTACGTACTCGTTATGATTCCCTAATCACCTCGTGTTTACCTACTCGGTGTTCACCCTTGAACCTTGAAATATGGATGCAGAAGACCGCTAAGTAGAGAGACACTGGCGCAGCTTCGAATTAATCACGTCGAACGCGATCACCGTGGTGTTCGCCCTGAAAGGAGGATTGCTTGGAAGAATATCTAAGTTTCAGCGATCGCGAGGGAAAATCGGGAATGGCAAGCGTGGTGCACGGGCACATGGTGGCCAAGGGGGAGGCGAGAGGAGAAGGAAACACGAGGATGATCGCGTGCAGTAGGCAGAGCGCGGATTTGGCGCGGACCGAAGCGCATCTGCCTGTAATCCGTAGTGAGACCGCTCGTTGTTTCGCTGATCCCTGCATTGTGACGTCGCTTGTATACTTCATTGTTCCGCATTCGGCGTCCATTGTTCGCAGATTGTGTACACCTACCAACACTAAAGCCCCTCACCATTGCACTGGTCCACGCGTCCACGCGTGTACACGCGTTTCTCTCCTCCTACCGAGCTCTCGTTTCACTCATTTTTCCTTTCTCGATCCTCGTACGTGGCGTCTGCACATTCCCTACTATTTTATTGCTAGTTCGCCGAGCAGGTCGCACGAAACTTCTCCAGTAATTTCCTTCCAGTACAATCGAAAGAATTTCCAAGGTAGGCCGATTTGTCGAAACTCTCTAAAAGCAGGGATCCGACCCACAATTGCCTTCATTCGACAACGCCACGTGGAACTGCCTTCACAAGATACCTACGCGAACAAAATTCGTTCTGCGCTCCGATAATAATATAGCCCGAACCATATTCGGTCGGAGCAGCCCCAGGAGCCTCTCCTGGCGCAGCTCCTTTTAACTCCGTCAAACAAAGAGTTAATCTATCCGCCAATCTATTCATTTCCTACATCCCCGTCCCAGTCTCTTTCATTTGCCCGACGCATCCCGAGCTCGTGGGATTAGGCAGAGGTGTTCCGAGAGCCGAAACGAGTCGCCTCGATCTGAGTGGATCAGCCAGAACTGTTTAGTGGCTCCTAATCGTCCCGAATCGGGCACAATGGAGGGATGCTGCACCGTGCGACACATGCCCCTTTGTAAGCGCACGGTATAACGCACCCCCTGCGATTCCCCGCTGATTCCTGACGACCGGGATAAGACAGCGTCGATTCAATCGAGTGGAAGTTCAACAGGGGTTCGGTTAACGATAGTTTTTTTTTTTTCCCCCACCGTGGCACGAAGTGCTGTTCAACGAGCCGGTACACAATCGATTCCAATTATTTCGAACATCCTGACGCGCCGAACGCGGTTATATGTACTTAGAAGAGAGCTTCTTCTACCTCCAAGGAGGCCTGAATCTCCCGAGGGAAGCAGAGTCACTCGAAGAGGGTGGCTGCGCAAGTGTGTTTCAGAGAAAATCTACGCGGCGGTAATACATACAAGCGACACCTCGCGACGCTCGCCAGGCTGAACGCGACCCGAGGTCCCCGGGACCGAGGTCCCAAAAGGAAGAGAGACTCGGAGGACGAGACAGGGGTTCGCGGCTCGGACGTAAACCACGAACGTCTTCTTCGCCATAGGCGGATCAATAGGCCCTTAATATGAAATTTCGCGCGGACGCGCGTCCCGATGGGAGACTAATCCCCCCCTAGCGCCTCGCCCCCTCCGGGCCGCCTATTTTTTCCTTTGTCACTCTTTCTCTCTCCGTCTGACCGGGGCGCAGAGAGGCCTGAAATATTCGCGAATGCATAAAGACGTGAAATATGGCCGCATGAATCAGCTGGTCTTCCCGCGGAGTGAACGGGTCCGCAGGAGGGTTTGACAATATCCTCGCGGCGGCATTCTGCGCGGATTAGCGCCTCCAGGTTTTATGGCCCATTTTGTTTATGCACAGACAGGGCAAGGTTGCCCTTCCACACACGGGCGAATCGCGGGGGGGAGCGTGTGTGCACGCGCGAGTAGCCTTTGTGAGGGCACGGACGACAGGCAGAGTCGCGAGGAATTTCTTTTGGAATTGGATAGCTTTCGATACTATGTTCGCCGTGGCGATCTGCCCTCGCGCGGCGAACGTCCTCACGCCTCTCAGGAATATTCCTCACCGTCCACCGGTGGAAACTGAGAAGCGGAGGAGTTTTGGGCTAAGTGGCACGGTGCGTCGCTAATGGGAGCCCCCTTCAAAACGTAGCGTCAAGGTGTTTCGGGGCATCGTTGTCAATTGGATGAAAATTTCCGTGGTGTCCCCTCGAGTACGGAGTACCCGGCGCAATCGGCGTGGAATGTTGTTTGCCCCTGTAAACGTCGCACCGCTACGCGGCTACCCGAAAAATGTCCCTTAAATGGCCACGGGAAGGGAGGTCGCGAAGTCATTCGTTCTAATGTAATTCACACCAACGTGTAACATTCGTCACATGCCGAATGATGACAGGACAGTAACCATGGGATCTCGGCTACCAAACACGGGCTCCCCTACACTGGGAGCTGGACAGTCTGAAAAATTCGAGGAACCACGTCCCCCCCCGTCGGGGCGCAAACTAGATTCTCCGAGAAACCAATTTAAGTCACTTCTGATCCAAGTTGCTAACGTGTATCCAACTTCTTTGCTGGGAGAATCTAATATTGCTCGATTACTATGGCAATCCAACGAATACCCACCGCTAAATCCACACGCGCTGCACCGAGACCGCTCGGTTACAGCCAGAAGCAATCAGCATACTAAACAGTGAAACGGGACAACTTCCCGCTGCTGATACTCAAAGTCCAAGTTCCCCGTGAAATCTCTTTCAACGGAATGTCCTTAAATGGTCGCCGACTGTTGCCGACGTTTGTCACCACCAACCAACGGAAAGTGGAATGCAACGACGAATACACGCAACACGCGAGTACGTGTCGTATTAACGAAGGAACAGTCGCAGGGCACACACGGGTTTAGTTAGCTAGGATAGGTTTACAAAGCACTAGCCACTGGAGGAGCCCCTTACACTTGCAACCTATGCAAACAAGGTGGCGTATCCTGGGCCGTCGGTGGTGGCACGCCGCGGCCGTGATGTTTGTAAATGATAATGACCATTAGAACGTCGTGGCTGGTTTCGTTCTGGCACGATGATTCTTCCACTTAGCCAACGGCGGACGTGAAGAGCTCCCGTCTTGTGTTTGCTCGCGCACAAAGAAGTCATCGCCTTTCGGGGACCGCTGCAAGAACGGGGGCTGCTCGATCGTGCTCGAATTTTTATCGCTCCGCCATTGTCGAGGGCCCGTCCTTTAGAAAAAACGCTGGAGTTTACCGAGCGCCAAGGGGGAGACGGAATTTGAATTGTAGAACTCGCATCTACACGCCTCTGAACAGAACTTATGTACACCGCAAGGAGATCCATCAGTTTCTCTATTAACAAGCGATATAGAGCGATTCGATTCGACCGAAATGTTAACCAGACTGATTTGTTAAAGGGTTAATGAGGCTTGTGTCTTGGACAAAGAGTGCTCCATGGAAATCAGTCACGCATTGTCCCGCTGATACTTTACGAGGCAACCCGAGCGTGGGCCAGACGACTGACAGTCATGGCTGCTCGAAACGACAGCTAAGAAGATTGCTTATCCATTCCCGGTTGCGTCCTCATCGACTCGGCTTTATCGCCCTGACGAACGGGAATCGCGGAATTACACAGGTTCCATTAGCCTCGCGGACCGTTCGTTTCGTCATCCAAGTAACGACGTAATATCTCGTACGGGTGATACAGCTCAGCAATCAGATCTCGGGGGCAAAGTATCGATCATTACGGATAAGCCGTTTTATTTTCTTATAAATCGGGCCCAGCCTCCAGGACGTAACCGTCTCCTGCCAGTCTGGCGAACGAACGTTGCAAATAAATTATGGGATTATGAATATTATATCGGGTTAGAGTACTCACGGAGATTGCGGCGTTGCACTGTTGCTGGCCATTCGTTTCATTTGTTAGATTTCAGTTTGCGGTCGTTGCAGTATTTGCACTTACGATCACTGCGACAGAGAGAGAGCGGATGGCGGTGCTACCGCGAGTCGTTCCAGTTTCGGTATTTTCATTTTTCTACTGGCGGATTACACGATAAAGACTGGAGCATAAATCTTGGGGTGATTGGCGTGACTTTTTGCGATATTTATTTATACTCAGCTGAGACCAATGCGTTTGTACGTGCACTGTTCAGATTAATTAAGGGGTAACACCACTCTAGAGGCAGAAAAAAATACCTAAATTTGACAATTTATTTTGGGAGTATGACAAACGAAATAGAATTTCTTTTCAGAGGGTTTATTTAACACATATTGAAGTACGAAAAACAATTTTTTTATTGTCATTTTCATACAAAATGGCGGCGACAGAGCCTGTCGGCGAAAACAGCTTTTTTGAAAACACCGCCACGGGAGGACGGATTTCTCGGCATGTATGAGTCCGGGAACAAAAAATAAAAAAAATTTATAATCTATATGAAATTGGCTTCGGAAGTACGTAGTGTGTTTTTTTTAATCAATTTTTGTGGAAGTGGTGCACTTTTTAAGAAATTAATTGATTTTTTGCCCTAAACATGAGCATTAAATTGTTTATAAAAAAAAGAGTTTACATTCAATCAAAAAACGGCTACGTACTTCCAAAGAGAATATTGTTGTGAAGCTACTGTAAAAATTTCAAATCGATCCATGCAATAGTCTCCGAGAAATCCGTCCTCCCAGTTTGAAAGAAGTGGTTTCGACGACGGGCTCTGTGGCCGCCATTTTGTATGAAAATGACAATAAAAAAATTGTTTTCCGTACTTCAATATGTGTTAAATAAACCCTCTGAAAAGAAATTCTATTCCGTTTGTCATACTCACAAAATAAATTGTCAAAGTTAGGTATTTTTTTCTGCCTCTAGAGTGGTGTTACCCCTTAAATCTCGTTTCTGGAGATGACTGACAAGGGAACATCCCGAACCGGGAAATTCAAAAAATTCTGAGACTTTGTGAATATGTTTTACTACCCACGTTCACTCGAAGGGGGTGACATTAACCCCTGAAAATTCTGCGATATTTTCCGATTTTGTATTATAACTCGGGAACTGTAAGAAATAGAACAAAAGTTTCGAGACAAAAGTTACTTCTTTTAATTACATTTATCATTTGGTAAAAAAATTATTTTACAGTTCACGAGTTGTAACACAAAATCGGAAAATAACCGGATTTTCAGAGGTCAATTCCACCGCCATGGAGTGAATTTGGGCAGCAAACAAAAATTGCGTTGTATTCACAAGGAAATTCCCTACATATTCACAAAGTTTCAGAATTTTTGGAATCTCCGCTTTCGGGATGTACCCTTGTGAGAAGCATGTACTCTGCGTCTAATATAATGCTCGAAATTATTGGAAAATTATTTATTCAAACAACTGTGAAGGCTGCTCATACTACAGGAATGAAATATTCGGTAAGAAATAAATGCAGAGAAAAAACGAGTGGGTAACATTCGAACGAAACAAAGCAAAAGTGTTACGTGGTTTACACATACCTACTGAAGTTAATGTTCCCTTTGTCAGGACCATGTCGTTCGTATTAATGGTATTAACCACGCACCACGTGGAAGGTTGAAAAGTTTACGAGATTGAGCCTGTACCCACGAGTATTTAGATTTATAAATCCCGTGGCACGAAGGCCCAAAGTCATAAGCAGCTGTACGCCGTTACATATGTCATACGGTCCATTATATTCGGATAATACCCTGAAACGTTTGTTTCCGTAATCTGCCGACGATACGCTCTGTGATCTCCCTCCGGAGACAGTCTATTTACCAGCGGCACAATGCCCGAATACGCTTTTCTTAATGTAGCCGAACGAATTAATCTCACGGATTGTTGGCGAGCGAAATTTAATGCGCCGCTGTTCGGTAACGCGCGTAACGAATTTAATTGAGACCGAAAGGATACGTACTCGGTGTGCAGAACCGCCAGAGTCAACCTCTACGGTTTAAACGAAAATTACTTTACGGCGTCGCTTGTCGCCGAGAGTAAGATTTCTTCAAATAAAGAAAGGACGCTTTTTATGGACGTGTGAGAGCGCCGAAGCCGACGAAATTGTTAAAGAACGCGAATTGGAAGGGCACACTTTATTACTTAACGTCGATTGCCAAGCACTTGGATCTCGTTAACGTTCTATCTCCTCGTTCTCGGTAGAAGGTACATGGTGCTTCGAGGAAAACGGTAGCAGGGGACCAACATTTGTCCTCTGTTCAGGAAACTGTAGGTGCCGGCTTGTAATAGAAAAATAAACACCGCCTGCGCCGACAGCTTTTCCATAGAGGATACGTGTGCGTGGGCAAACAATGCTGGCCTAACTGGTGAAAACGTTGCTCGATAAACAAATACAGCCAGGAAAACCTGCATTTACACTTGGCCCGCGTCAATGGGACAGTTCGAAAGAATTTTGATGACCCGTGACAAACCCACCTTTATCCTCCAATTCAACAACGTCCCCTTTTCCATCTTTTTTTTTTTTTTAGCGGTGTTGTACCAAACATTCGCCTGATACATTATGCATGCGCGTTAAACAGCGTCGAACGTCGCTCGTACGAGAAAAATAGAACGCGGAGAGAAAATTTCTACGCTCCGTGAATGGAAAAAAGAGACACGGTGTTTTGTAGAAAACACGAGGCGTTTCAATTGGTTATGGGACGAGTGAACACGAGGCGTTAGAGTTGTACAGAGAGGTCCAGAATTGTGGGTAGGAATTTAAGTGGTCAGTAAAGCTTTTAAAAAGAAGTAGCATTATCCTTGATAAATATATCTTGATATTCGTGAAAGGAAATAACAGCATTCAGTTTCGAGCAATTACACATGGCGATGCCAAGAAGAAATACAAAAATCTACAAGCACGCTGAGCACCGTAGAACTAAAAAACAAGCCCCAACAAATAAAATCCAGATTTCAATGAAAAATATTAACCAACTGTAATCTACGCGTACTAAAACATATTTACTCCACTTAAAATTTAACCCACAATGGTCATACACCCTGCACACCCCTTTTTCCGCAAAGAAACCCATTCTCCGCAATTTACCGCAAATCACGTATCGCGTAAGTCTTTCAAAAAAAGAGAAGCGAGAGAGAGAGAGAGAGAGAGGGCGAGCCCTGATACTTTAGAACCACCACTAACGGCCGCAGAGTAAATATTAAACGGCGGAACGAGCCGGAAAATCGCCGTCAGAATCGGCTAATTAAATTAATTCGCCGCGTCAAAGCCGCGCACGCGGAAGGGGGTAGAAAGTAGAAAGCGCGCTGATTTTCCTAGCGTCGGCCGCCATATTAGCCCCACGAGCGATACCGTTTATTATTTCCTTCGCACTCTTTCCCGCCCCTCGGCCTGTGCCCCCGTTTTCTGCTCCCTTCGCTTTGAACTTCGGATCAAACGCGCGACTTTGTCGCCCGGGGAGAAAAAGGTCGTAGCCGCGCGAAATGAAACGCGGAAGCAGCGCGGCTGCGGCAGACGAACCCGTCGCGCACAATCCCGCAGATAATTACGACGTCCAATTAGCATTAATTACTGACCTCTTTCTAATTAGAGGCGCCGGCTGAAATATCGCCGATATATCGTTCCCTCGGCGCGCGATTCGAGTGGCCCCTTCAACGTTCGCCGGAGCCCCCGATGGTTAACTATCTGTCAACACCCTATCCGATACACTTCCCGAGCATCCGATTTCGTACTTTTAAACCCGCCCGTGTCCTCCGCCGCCCTTCCGCCCCACGACTTATCTCTCCGCGCAATTTAGCGTCGTTCGATCGCGAGCAAGGGGGTTAATAATTTTATTCCCGCCGAGCCCCGCATTGTACGATGCCCAGACACGTTTGATCGGCCTCCAGGGGTGCGCCGCATAATTCGTTGATTAAAATCCGAGATACGCCGCAGATCGGGGGTAATTACGGGAAATAAAGTCTTTGTTGTGACTACCGCGATGGCAGAGCGGTGAAAAAAGCCTGACGGCTCGGCGAAATATCGCGACGTTTAATGACACCGCGTTTGATCAGCGGATTCCTCTGTCGTTCGCGTTATGGCGATTGTGAGGCGAGTTTCTTGGATTCTAGTGTGTCGCCTGGCTCGTTAATTCGGGCTTATTGATCTTTTGCTGATCGAGATGTTAGCTATTCGCGTCGATACGATTTTGAGAACGAGACACGAGACCTTGCTTGTGTTTGAAGGGGATTCTAAGGCGCTCGCGAGAATCCAATCTGTCCAAAACTCTTCGTTTCACTTTCTTGGCTCGCAAATACGATCACGTAACTCCGCTTATTAAGAAATCAGGGTGGCTGGTTATGAAACTCAGGTGGATTCTTCATCTGTGTTGCCTGGTTTATAAATAAATTCGTGATGGAGGAACTAATTAAGAGGAACTCTAACATCTATGCTACCGGCAGTTGTGTTACGCGGTCGGAATCTCTGCTGGCCGTACCGATACATCGCACATGTACATAAATACTGTGGCTCATTTTCTTATGCTGCTTCTCGTTATTTCAACCTTCTCCCTCCGAGTATCTGTTCATTTCCTACCCTGTCATCCTTCATAGCTGCGGCAAGCGCTTATCTAATAGATCATCCGCTTATTTAACATTCCCTTGTACTACCTCTACTCCTCACCTCTTCTACTTTACTTAGTTCTGCTTAGTTTAGTTTTGTTTTTTGTCTTTAGTCTTAGTTTTTAGTTTTTTCTTCAAGTTTTTCTAGTTTGCGCTTGGTCTGTACGCTATTACGAGGTTAGGCCTAATAACAGCTTTAGCTGAGCCTCGCCTTTTCACCTTACTGTGTAGGTGCTCTTGATTTATAAGTTTCGAATTAGATGCTGGATTAGAAGAAGCTTCTCTGCAGAAATTGTTGAAGGGAGAATTGGAATGCCTACTGTCGAGAAGGAACGCCGTCAGATGTTCGAAGCAGTCACGCTGCACACTGTTCAGCTTTTGGACATCGCGCGTAACCGCCATAAACCTCTCTGGCAGCTTTCTCGTGGCGAAATATGTTTCCAAGGACGTCACCCTTTGACGAGAGGGCCAGCCCCGACTGTCGTAAAGCCGAAAACTAAGGTCAGTTTATTAACCGGCGGGTCGTTACCTCTGACCTTCGACAATGGTCGATGTTTCTGTCGCCCTGGTCGGCCAGGGGAAAAAAAGGGACGGGCCGATAGACAGTGACGTTGTGTACAATCTCGTGACCTCACGAGAGGCAACTCGAGGGCTGCGCGACAATGGATTGCCACGTCGTATAACGACCCTCGAAGTAATGAGATTACTCACAGAAAACAGTTACACCGGAATATAAACACTGGGGAAAGTCGGGGACACGGTTTTACTGCCCTTTTCTACCTTCTCTACCTGGCCGTCCGCTTTTCTGGGCTACACGTGGCAGGGGATGGGATTATAGCGGGTTTGAATGGCGTGCTCACCGATTTCGGGGGGTGTAATTCGTTTGAAAATTAATAATGAATATTCGAAGGTTTGGTGCCTTTGTCAAATTATGAGCCTCGAGTGGGCTAACGAGATTATTCGACGGAGGAGCCGACCTTTTCTTGCTAATTGAGGAAGCCTTCGCTTCCGTTGCCGAGGAGAAGGTTTGTTGAATTTGATTCATGCTTCTTTTTGCACTTTCATGTTACCAAGAGAGAAGTATAAAAATATTTATGTAAAGGGGCTTTGAAGCAGACTTGAAATATCTTTGGAAAATATAATAAATCCTGTTGATCCTCTTTAAATTTCTTGCTATTCAAGGAACAGCGTAACGGCCATTGAATATTCCCGTTCAGGATAACAAAATAACGTGGACATTTCCTGTGTACGAAGAGGAACATGCTTGAAGACTCGGAAGGAGAATGCAAGGTGAGAAGACTGGTACAAAGGGCGGAATCACTTCACGCCTAGTCCTGCCCTTTCTCTCTTATTGTTTATGAATTAATCCGAGACAGGAACCAGAGAAGGGCGAGTGCCCCAACAAATCCGGTCGTTTCAGAAGAAATGGCCAATAAACCGAACGCGCTTGTAATAAGCCAAACAGCCGTAAATGGACATTATATTAAAGGTCGCATCGCTGCAGGCCATAATCTTAACTGTAACTTTATGGGGCGGCTGGTTGACTTTTCCCTGGTCGCAGATAATTACAGCCGACGGTCCGAGAATAGCAAAACGGTCCTTAGTTCGATGGATTAGGCGCAAGAATCATATCCCCTATAAATTTATTTGCAAAATTCGAATATTAAACACAACAAACGAAGGCCTTTTCCCAATATCGTAAACTGGGGTGACTTTGCCCACTTTTGAACTTCAAATAACTTTTTTAGCACTGCTAGTGCATTAAATTTTTTTTTGCAAAATACTATTATACGGTTGATGGCGCGTAGATTTAAATAGGCTTTTAAAAAAAATTCTTTACTTAAACGTACGCTTTTAAAATTCCAAAAACATGGTGGGCAAAGTTACCCGCTCAGTTGGGGTGTCTTTGCCCACGTCAAATTTTACAGTGGAAACATGCCTAAAACTCATTATTGAGTTATGATTGAGCAATCGTTCTTATTCTAATGGATACATAAGACTATATAGTATTATCAAAACATATGTTCTTTAAAAAAAATTTATTTAAAAAAAGCCGAAATCTCGTCGCAGAATGTATGTTTGTTTCTAATATTTGGATCATATCAAATATTTAGCATTGTGTAACAATTTTGTACGAGATTTTAAGCCTTATTTTCTCTTATAGGGGTGCTGTAGGAAAATAAGTGGCATTGAGTTACCTACTAGATAAAATAATATGTTTATTCGATTTCGTTCGTCGCTAGTCGATCGCTCGCTCTCGTGGAACTGCCAGGCCACGCTTGGCTCCTCCACGCCGGAATCACCCGCGGCTCTCTCAAGGGCGAGGAGAGGTCGCGCTTCGCGAGCGTTTGTTGTGGTCCGAGCTGTCCACGAACCCGCTACATTGTGTTTTTCTCGCAACATCTCTCAACAGTACAAAGTTCGGAGATTACAAAATTCACTTGGAAAAAACATTTTGTTTGTGTAATTTTTTACTCTGACTGAATAATCACCATATGATTCAAGTCGCTATTGTTTTCTTTGTTAGACCTTGGAGAAATTATTGCTATCGATTACAAAACACCATATGTTCTAATTACTTCACAATAAAATAAAATAAAGTTTTTCCGAAAGGTGGGCAATGTCACCCCGGCGGGCAAAGTCACCCCAGTTTACGGTACGTACTTTCTATCACAATCCTTTCTTAAACTTAACAATCTACGTTATATTGCTCAAGTTGCTCGCGACACAACACTAAAATTACATCAGCAAACTCCAACGTACACCACGAACCATTTCTCATCTCACCCCTGCTCCAATAATACCCCTTCAAACATTTCCACCCCTATTACGGCAAACCCTTGAATCTGGCCCGGCAAAAAATCTGTTCGACCCAATCCTCCGAAACATACCGACGACTTTCTCACATCCGTGAGCCGCGCGCCCCGACTCGAAACGCATTAACGCGTTAATTATTCATCCGGGACCAACAAATAAAGACGGCAACAGCCGCAGACACGATCGCCCTAATGATCGCGCCGGCAGAAACAACGTTCCCCGAGTAATCCTAATAAGTAAACGCCGTAACAGAGTTATTATTCATCCCCGGGGCTGTTGTCTATTGACCCCACCGAAAGCGTCTCTAATAAAATACCACTAACCGCATCATCAATCATCGCCGCACAATTGGAGACAAAACATACGCTTTTACGGTTCCGCCTGTCTCTCCCTCCCCTGTCTGCCCTCCCTCTCTCTCTCTCTCTCTCTCTCTCTCTCTCTCTCTCTCTCTCTCTCTCTCTCTCTCGCCCCTGCCGCGGTCCGCGCCGCTCTTTTTCTCTCTCCCTTCAACTCGAGCCGTTCGCCATACAACCACCGTGCCATCGTCATCGTACGGCGCCCGTTTATTCGCATTCAAACGAGCGAGGAGACACACTGTGTCATATACATTTTTTTTTTTCACCAAGCCGGAGAGCGGAGGCAGGGGGTCGACGGCAGTAAATCCGCGCACTGATTCGATTAATTTGTCCGGCGTTGACAAGCGGCTCATTGTTGCGCGCCCCCCACCAGCGTGGGCCGCGAATTTTCGCCGAACGGCAGAATGACGATTTTCGATAAATCATCGGTGGCCCCGGCCGGGCAACGTACAATGCCATTGTAAATTGTGCAGGCTTATGGACAACTAGTCGCCAAATATACCGGGTATTTTTTCACATCCACCCCTTCTACGGGCGAATATTTTTCCCTGGCTTTATTAATGCCTGACTCGCGACCGCCCGATTAATAATGGCCACCGGGCAGACTCGGCTGATTCGAATTTTTCCAACTGGATTCCGACTTGCGCTTGTCGCGCAACATCCTTGTTGTTATAATTCACGGGGATAGTTTTAATAGCAGATCTTTCAAGAACTTCTGTCCCGCTTTGAAATTTGACGGAATATGGAATGCAAGCGGCTGTGAGTAAAAGAGTATTCGAAGAATGTCAGAACCCACACAGCACCATAACATTGCAGCAACGTCTCTGCAATGATGCGGTGCAAGATGGCAATATTGCAACATAACATTGCAGAGACGTTGCAGGTTCAGTCCTATGTCCGCCTTCGCAATATTGCAGGTGTGTATTTTTGCAAGGTTGCGGCAACATTACAAATATGTAGTCCTGCAACGAAACGGCAAAATTATGGCAATGATCCTGCAACTTTTCGGCAATATTGCGGTGCGAGATTGCAATGTTGCACCGCATCATTGCAGAGTAGTTGCAGGTTCACTCCTATGTCCGCCTTAGCAATATTGCAGGAGTGTTTTTTGCAAAGTTTTGGGAACATTACAAATATGTAGTCCTGCAACGAAACGGCAAAATAGTGGCAATGATCCTGCAACTCCATTGCACCGCATCATTGCAGAGACGTTGCAGGTTCACTCACTCGTATGTCCGCCTTAACAATATTGCAGGAGTGTATTTCCGCCGCAACGTTTCGGGCAGTGAGGGACGCGACGACGTCAATGTGTGCAGAATCGTAGTAGTATAACGCCCGTGTGTCTTTTTCTTATAGAAAATTCTTTTACCCCAGGGGGATTCGAACCGAGGACCTATAGCATCGTAGACGAACACTTTACCGCCGCAGCTACAACCGCTGATTGATAAGATTGCTTACGTATTCGAACTTATACTCCTACCGTGCAATACTTCAAACTCAAATTATTAAAAAACGAAGGCTCATTTGACAAACCCCATTAGGGTTCTGTAACACTATAGGTGCGTACTACAAATTTCACCCGGTGTCATTTTAGGTTAGGTTGGAAAACAGTCTTTAGACTGAATCATTACATTTGTCTTCTCTTCTCTCTTTTTTCTTGCTAGATTGTATATACGTATTTGTGCAATAAAGACGTTTATTAATAATAATAATAATAATTTCAGACATTAAAAAATATAGTACCTACTTTATCTAAAAAAATTAAATTGATCTTCGAATCTCCTCTATAAGTTCATGTACCTACATACAACTCCCGCGATAACACTTTTTTCATATCTTCAACGGCCAACGAGATATTCTAGCGTATCCAGTTAAATGAAACACGCCGTAGAATCCACTCGACGTCATGTACATATTTCGAAAAATTTTGATAAAGTCATAGTTGCTTCAGAATATTGTTGTAATGTTTCCACAAGTTTTCACTACAGTATTCCACGGCAATATGTGCGCAATTTTGCTGGGGCGTTGCCACTGGAACATTGCACGACGATGTGCGCGCAATATTGCAGAAATATTATAGGATCGTTGCCAATGGAACATTGCACGGCAACGTTCTTGCAATATTTTAGGATCGTTGCCACTCCAATAATGCACGACAATATTGCTGGAACGTTCCTACAATATTGCAATGCAATCTGCAACAACGTAATATTGCAGCAACGTCCCTGCAATACTGCTGCAACGAGGTGTGCTGTATGGGAAGAGAGTTAAATGGCAAAGGAACGGGCAAGAAAAAGAAGAGAAGTCAGTACCTACAATAATGTGAAGAAGTTTAGAAAGTTAGTGAAGGAGAACGGAATGTGTGCAAAGGAAATTTGGAAAATTCAAACGCCTTATTTATCGAGCGACCTTACTGCAAATGGCTCCATTAAATCGTGTGCAAACAATACCGCGTCTGTGAAGACGTGCGTCACCTGAGACCTGCGCAATTAGAATCTCGTTCCGTTGTTAACTCGACGAAGTCGTAAAGTACCTTAAAAGGGGACGATTAATTTTGCCACGTAATGACGACTCCAAACAATACTCGACCTCGATATCTGACCTACTAACTTGAATTTGAATGCGCCGAAGGGTGATTAACCAAAGCACTCCAGGTATAACAGTACCCCAAGAATGAGAACCCTGATTGCTTCAACTTTCATTTCCCACACCACGCTACTCCTATGCCTTCTACCTTATTTCTGTAATAAATTAATCTTCCCGTAACCCTATTATCAGCCAACGTATGTTTTCACAAACCATGCATTCAAGTGAGCAGAACGTATGAAAATATGTGCAAACTAAATATATAGAATATTCAAAATAAAAAGTACATACCTATCCAGAAATCTTAAGAGAAGTATTCATTCACGCAAACATCCACAGTCTACTAATTACTCATACGTATAATATTCTCTAACGGCCGATTTCTTCACCTTCAGTAATCTTCCGGTCAGTGAACGACCAATTGGCTTAGAGCATTTATATGCTCTAAGCCAATTGGATGCTATCATTTGGCAGTTATGTGGAACATAACTCTAACTGGAAGATTACTGAAGTTGAAGAAATCGGCCGTTAATTACCTACGCGAATTTGACTCATGGTTGCCATGGGAACCGTTCAAACGTTCGCGCCAAGCGCAAGATACAGACCGTTCGAGGAACCACGCTTACGGTCTGATTGCCGTCCCAGCGATTTCTCGCCGCGGCGATATTTTCATTGTATCGCGTTTTCGGGGCGGCAGCTGGCAAATAAATGCAGGTTTACGTTGCCGCCGGTGGCTGGGCGCGACAACAATGGCACCGGGTGCGAAAGACCACGGCTGGCGCGATTATATGCGTGCAACGCACTTACCCCGTGCGCGCGATGTCCCGTGCCCTCCCGCAACAACGTAGGCGGAGTCGTTGATTTTAACCGCAATGGATAAATCGTTGGCCGCGAAGCGAGGGGGCTGCCGCCTCTCCGCTCCATTCACCGTCGCCCCGTCGTTATTGTTCGCGAGAGAGTCTGCCTCTAGCGGGCGAGAGCCACTTCTAATCATTATTGTCACCAGCAGTCACACGCCGCACGGCGAACGCAACACTCTTTCGGTTCGTATTTACGGAACTAATGACCTTTCGCGGGATCGCTCCGAGCGATTTACGAACGGCGACACGACGTTTCCTCTCGTTAACGAATCGAAACGACCGGGAGACTTGGAACCCGCCAAACGACTAGCTGCACGAGCCACCGCACGCCAGCGCTCCCACACGTCCTGTTCCCGCGTTCCGCAACCTGTCAATTGCGCTGATCGAAAGATCAGTTTGGTTAGATTAGCATCGATCGAGATGCGAGACAGAGAATAGCAACGCGAGCGGAGACGAAGGCATGCCACGCGATCCACGGTGTCTGTTTAAGGTTACGGAACCTTCGACGCGATGATAAACGGCTTCGGTGAATTCCGTAGCCACGATGTTTGCATTTAATGAAACAGATCGCCCGAGGTAATCGAACCGCGTGAAGTGAGCACGTACGAGTGACGTCACAGTGCCAGCGCCACCATGCGTCCTCTTCGGGCGCGCTGTAAACGGACAGTTGCAATAATCGAACGGACTGAAAGCGGTGATGCGCCCCCGGTCGCGATATAAATTAGGAATTCTTGTACGAATGTGAGAAATCGTGCCGTGTAGTACACGAGTATCTGTAAGTGATGTGAGAGGATGGATCTGACGACAACGCGCGGACTGCAGGGCGATGTTTTTTATTTGTAGGGTAAGCAGGCCAGTAGATGGACAGTTTAGCTGATTCCGAAGTTTACATCAAGGTGTTTCTTAGAAATATCTGTTGTAATAAAAAAAAAATCTAAAGCTTTGCACGTAAAAATGTACAAATTTAAAGAAAAAAATAACTGCAGGTAAAAAAAATGAATGTATTTAAGGATAAAATGATGAAAACCCTAGTAGCATTTTTGGTTGGCCAACGGTTGCCAACAGTTGGGAATTAGTTGGGATATAGTTAGTGTTTGTGCCTACAAATTCCCAACACAGGGCCTACGGCAAAAAAGTTACGACAGTTTGCCAACGACTATTCAATGTTGGGCCTACAATTGTTATGGTTGGTTAATTAACAAAAAGTTACGACAGTTTGCCAACGAATATTCAATGTTGGGCCTACAATTGTTATGGTTGGTTAATTAACAAAAAGTTACGACAGTTTGCCAACGAATATTTAATGTTGGGCCTACAATTATTATGGTTGGTTAATTAACAAAAAGTTACGACAGTTTGCCTACGAATATCCAATGTTGGGCCTACAATTACTATGGTTGGTTAATTAACAAAAAATTTACAACGATGATTAAATGTCGTCTTACAAACGTCAGAAAATTTGCTACATCAAAAAACCTGTTGTGATTTTTCTTTTCTTATTTATAAATACGTAATGAGGACGTCTGTCTTAAGACAAATGTGAAATTTTAAGGAATGAGTCTAAAGGTTGGATGATGATATTTTGTAGAATATTTCGCGTCACTGCACAGTTTTCATAAACAATTAATACTAGTTATGTAACTAGAAATTATAAGTGTTTACAAGGAAGTGTGTTGGTCAGCTGCGAACAGCGGTTGCTTTGTAAGCGGAAAGTTTGGGTTCGATTCTCCCCACCGCGAATTTTTTTTTTTCCTAAACCAGACCTGAAGAAGACGTATTTACGACGTCTTTTGAAGTTCTTTAAGACGCCTTCTGGACGTTTTTAAGACGTCTTTTGGAAAGAAGCCTTCAGTTGGGCCCAGTTAGGCCTATGGAAAGAAACCTTCGGTTGGGCCTTCGTGTTAAGTGACGTTGGGCCTACGTTGGTTACAATCGTTGGCCCATTTAAAAATAGCGCGACATTTCAACAGTTGGCCAACGGATAACACGTCATTGGCCCAACAAACTCCTAACAAATAAATGCTACTAGGGAATTCTACTCATAGCCAAATCACAAATAGTTGGACGATAGGGCTAACAGATGGACAGTGCAGAACCTATAGGTGGACGGGTGTCTGGCTAAACGAGTAAAAGACTTATTAGCTATTGTAGGTACCTAGATTAAGTTATTTTTTGTTAAAATATAGTTTATTTCATCAAAACTAAAAACGTATAGAGTCTTCATTGCCAGAAACCGGTGCCACAGGTTATGGGCCCAGGCCGCAAATAAAGTAAGGTTATGTCTAACCTAAAGTGGCCAGACGTCACGGATCGTGCGGGGCTGTCCCGAATTTGAATTGTTTGTCCCGCATTGAAAACTGTCTCGGAAAGTGTCCCGGATTGGATATGTAACCTTTTTAACATTTTCTTAGTGGCACAAAGGAAAAATATATATCCACTCGTTCCTTTTCTAATATCATCCAAGGCTCTATTTAGATCATTACACGTATATTGATGTACGGTATATTTTTTTTAATGCTTGCCATCTAAATAAAAAAAGAAAAATAAGATACCTACAAGTAAATATGTAAACTGTTTGATTATTTAAAAAAAACGGTTTCAAAAGGTTTAATTCCATTCTGTCCATCTACTGCGACAAGGTTAGAAAATCCATATCAGTACATGGACAGTCATTTTTATAAGTTCTGTCGTTTTATTTTTCTTTGTTCACGCGTTTATATATAAATTGTTAATATTAGAATGCAATCGTCTATTGCATACCTCTGTACAATACATCCAAATACGTTTTTTTATTAACTTTAAGGCACGTGATGCTGAGCAATAGCTAATAATAAAAGAGTGACTCGCGCATGGTGGCGTAAAATCATACATACAAATACATTTTTCGCATACAAAATTTTTTTTTCGATAAATATGTTAATGTTTTATAAAACAACAAACGTTTTTTCTACATAATAAAAAACAATAATATAGATGAAAACTCTAGTTCTTTCAATATTAACGATTAACCAACGATTCGTCCATCTACTGGGCCCCGTCCATCTACTGGCCTGCTTACCCTAATCGACCGAAATAATCGGGCGACCCGAGAGTCCAACAACGCGTGACGTCACACGACAGCGGAACTGCTCGTCCTCCCCGAGCGCGGCAAATTCCAAAATTCAAACCCTCTTCGAGCGCGCCACTAACGCTCGTGCGAGTAGTTAAGCGATTAGAAGTTAGATGTACGAGATTTTTAGGAAGTATTGGTGGAATGTTGGGCGCTTAATGGAATTCGAGTGTAAAAGCAAGTTTATTATATACATATATCTTACGATCAATAATACCCTTTCGTTTCTTTCTACGCGCTCTGAAACACTTTTATACACCGATGCCAATGCCGAATAGCGAAAAGTCCGGGAAACGGGAGCCAAAATGTTGCTCGCGAAGGGGTTCCCGTTTGGCACTGTAAAAAGTTCGACGTGCTGACAAAAGGGTGGTATCAACAACGATGGAATGGTACCTCTCCATAGAGTATGACCCACTCGACGTGAAAAAAAAAAAGGGACCCCCTCGCGTTTTCATTCGCAGGGGGCAAAGGTCAATGCCTGCACGCACTCGACATCGCGAAACGTAAGAACCAGACGCATAATGGCGCCCGTAAAAAAAAGGAAGGAATCAGAAAAGGAGGCGCAGGGGGGCTGGGCGGAGGGTGAGAGAGGAGAAAGAGGGGTAAGAACCCACGGCCCACTCGAAAACCTCGGTCATATTATGCCAAAAGCCCGGGCAGCATCTTGACTCGCGACGATATTTTTCAAGTGCCGAGGAACCAACCTCCCTCCGGCTTCTCCCTTCCTTCGCCGAGCACCGATAATGCTGAAAGAAACATTTATGCGCGAACCCTCGAATGTTTTTCCAAAGCTGTATGCGGCTAAAGGGCGATCCTTGCACAGTGCTACTCGTCAACCACGCCGGTGCCGCTTTACAAAAGCTCAACTCTAGTTTCTCTACAATTCAACTTCCGTCGACTCCTCCTGTCGCTATTTAGCTTCCGAATCGAGCAGCCCTTATTCAGTGTTTGCAATGTTACTCCAACTAAATGGATAATATTCGAAAATCTTTCCATGTCACTGACTCCCTCCAAATGCTAATTAATTTCGATGGAGAGCGTATCAAGCATCGATGTCGAATGAATATCCCCGGAAATCGGGGGCGGTGCAACCTCACCCTTTCCTCAGCCGCCAACATGGTCGTCGGTTTCGCTCGCTGCGCTTGCTACGTACGCGCGGATACCTACTCGTACCGGCTTCTGTCGCATTTATGTATCTCGCAACGGAATCCTCAAAAGGGTCCCGGTCGCGGGGGCCATTAAAAGGTTTACATTCACGAGCTTCTTTCTCTCTACGGTCGAGGGTCAAGGGACGTGTTTCCGGGAAGAGGGTAGCCGCGAGTGTCCACAGAGTGCCATTCCGCTGGCTCTCCCCTTTTCCTCCTTTCTCCTTTCACCTACGCAACCCCGCTGAATCCACCGGCTCTGAAGCATCTCCGTCTTTCTCCCCGCGCCCGTCTCCCGGCCTCGCATCCGCTGTTCCCTGTATCAACCGGCACCGGTGAAAATTATTATATCCTGCGTCCGATTGTCAGGCGAACCGCCAGGACTGGGTGCATTCACTCCCCGCACTTGACGCGGCCATTGCATCGCCCGACTTTCGTTGCAGTCGCTGCGACATACCCGCTGAAAGGCATCTCCTTGATACGCGGCGGATATTCCCGTAAATACTTGCACGAGGGCCCTCGTGGAGAGAGCGGCAGAGGGACGGGATCCCTGCGCCGGAAAGAAATTAGTGGGGAAGGAAAAGGCATCGTTTTGTGCCGCGTAAACACTCGCGAAATCTTTACTTGCCTGCGCTGCCGGGTGGGCTCGCGAGCCCAGGGATATTATTATACCGCGGCGGGCATTGTGCCGGTCGCATGGAACGTCGTTGGATATTTTTTAATTGTGAGCCGGTTCGAGGATCTTTCGTTCGGAGGAACGATGGGTCAATGGCGAGGGCGGGCGCGGGAGCGTTGAAGTTTTGCGTATTCCGCAAAGCTTTCCTTTTCCCCGCCGTTGTCGGGCGTTGTAAGGAACTTTTCCGTTGTTCCCTCGGAGGATCGCGCGCTATAATGCACACGCGAGCGTGAGAATATTAAAATTCACCACAATATTCATTATTTTCAATGCGGCGCGATGAAAAGCCTCCGATTGTCCGCCCACGAGCCCACGTATGAATGACGAAGACTGAGGTGGAAATATATTTGTATAATCGGTCTTGCAGGACATCGGATTCTTTTTTTATTATCCTTGACTCTTTTCCTCACTGTTTCGCAAATGGTCGCCGGCAAGAATGCCGCCTTGCAGCGCATTGAAACAAGTTGAATATCATTTACGTGCGTTTATTCCGATTCTTCTTTACGCGATTCGAGGTTGCTGTTTCAATGGGCTTTGAGGAAAAAAATCCTTCAACGGAATATTGTTCTAAGCCGCCCTCTCTCCCCCCCCCCCCCCCTGGGTTCCCTCGGAGGAAAAGTTCTCGCCGCGGAACAAATTCGCCCGGGCGATTGTCGAGCTTGGAAATAATTGTCGTTCATCGTCGCTGGAACACCGGGGCGGAAGTTCAGCCAAGGAAATTCGCGCGAGAATAAGGCGGCGGGCTTTGTTTGAAATGGGAAAGGCTTGTTGTTCGCGGCGGCCCCTGAAAACGGGCCAAGAAAGTCCAAAAGGTCCGTCACCCTCGACTTTCCGCGCGTTTTCGATGACTTCGTTCGAACGCGCCGCGAGACAATCGCGCCCGATGGCAAAGCGGATTATCCCATGATAAATGTAGGACCCTTTGTTGGCCCGCTTCGGAGGGGCACCTAAGTGGATTTCTTAATTATTTAGTTCGGAAGTTTCCGCGGGGAGTTCTCTTCTGGCTGGAAATGTCCTGGAAGTTTGCTGGAAAGGGAGACATCGAAGCGTCACACGTTAGACGAGAAACGTCACCCCCTTCGCGAGGCAACTCTTTACTTAAGGCAGTCGAGAAATGGATTTTTTATTGCATTTTCCGAAAGTACTATCTTTTCTGAATAAAATGCCGTTTGGTTTATACTAAAATTCGCAAAATTGTTGATTTGGCAGCTGAAAAGGTCAGGCGGTAACTCATAGCGTCGCATTGGCCTAGAAACTTTAAACGCGTTTTTCCCGAATCGTCTTTTCTGTTGGTTTCGCCGTATTTGCGAATGAACGGAGGTTCAGATCGACTTGAAAAAAATTACAGAATGTATAAAACATGTGCCATTTTCCGCGCAACCTATTACATGGTCCGTGAAAATTCGAGATTTTCATAAAAAAAATTAAAAAGTCACGGATTTTTAGTAACCCACAAACATGGCCGAATTTTTCTTAAAATAATTCGCCGTTTTCAGCCACCAATTTAACAATTCTGTTTTAATTGTACTTTTATTGGTTGCGCGGGAAAGTACGGATGTAACAAATAAGAATCACACCTTGAAATTGGATTAGGTACGTCACTTTTTAAGACCAATATTACAGCAACACCATGGAAGAACGTTAAAATGTTTAAGGGGTTACGCCACCCTGAGGCGGCCGAAATGACATCGAAGTTTACGAATTTTTTTCTACGAAACTATGAATGTGACAATTACTTCATTATTATTTATGGCTAGGGCATACATTAAAGGACATATTGTGTGAATTTGACAGAAAAATATTAAAAAATGGCCGATCTATCCGTTATCCTGCAAAACTCCTCCGCCAGGACGCGCGCAGACGGTGTAACGGATTGTGATGCTCAGGATTATCTGAAACTAAAAAACCCATAGTTTTATTGTTCATTGATAAAATATCTATCGTGTAGCATAGGGATTTAGAGAAAAAAACATTTTTGTACAAATGCGAGCAAAGTGAAAATGAACATTAAATTTTTACCAAAAAAGGCAAAATTCAAACAATTACTATAAACAATTGGGATATGGCATCAAAAAAATCCTATGCTACATGATAGATATTTTATCAATGAACGATAAAACTATGGGTTTTTTAGTTTCAGATAATCCTGGGCATCACAATCCGTTACACCGTCTGCGCGCGTCCTGGCGGAGGAGTTTTGCAGGATAACGGACAGTTCGGCCATTTTTTAATATTTTTCTGTCAAATTTACACAATATGTCCTTTAATGTATGCCCTAACCATAAACAATAATGAAGTAATTGTCACATTCATAGTTTCGTAGAAAAAAATTCGTAAACTTCGATGTCATTTCGGCCGCCTCATGGTGGCGTAACCCCTTAACAGTCAGCACTGCCATTTTCAAAGCACACGTATATTTCATACTAACTTTTTTTTTAATCCCTATGATAATAATAAACATTGGGTAAAAAGGATACATCTGGATTGGCTTCCATTTTTTTACAAATACATTAAAAAGGAACTGTTTCTTTCACGGAAAACGACTGCCTGGTCCCCTTAAAACGGCGGGTGTTGCTTGGTGTTTACGAAATTCGGTTAGCCCGAGGAAACGGAGCGAAAATGTTCGGCGCTTCGTTGTCGGGTTATGGAGTCTTCCATACTCCAACTCCGTTGCGACTCTTCTTCGAAAAGTGCGGTATCCATCGAATTCGATGTCTCTCTTTTTGAATAATTATCGAATAATGATTTTCAACCGTTCCGCGAAGAAGCCTCGCAGGGAGCGCTGGAAAGTCTACGTCCCGCGAGTGCGAAATCGTCGTTATACAACACTGCCCGTTTTCATCGTAACAGCGAGAGCCCCAGTGCACCCATTAGCAGCGAAAAGGGGTTGGGCGGTCGAACGAAGCACGTGGCGTCGTCTATTCCCTATTTTTCAATCAATCTCACAATCAGCCGCGTCCGAGAGGCTTCCGGTTCTCCTTCGGCGCAGACGGCTCCCGGGCGCCTTTGTACTTACGCGAATGGCACTTACGCGCAGTCGTTGGAACGAAACTTAATTAACTAATCATCGAGCGGAGGGGCAGATTCCTTGGATGTCGTTACGAGCGCGTGGAATCGACGATAAATGCAAATTACTCCGAGGACCGCCGCGTTTTACGGCATATGTTGCCATCCGCGATTCTGCCAGCGATCGTAACGACGCATCGAGGCACTGGTTATTACCCTGCTCCCGGGGCCAAATGTCCGGGAACACTGTCGAACGCTTTCACGGTGGAGTGACAAGGTGGGCACAAAGAACGAGACTTTAATGCTACTGCCAACAGTCAAGAGGAAACGAATTCTCGTCCCGCCCGCCCCCCCCCCCCCCCGCCCCCACCTCTACACACGGTAGCCATCCCTTCGATGCTGTTCGATTCTGGCGCTACTCCTGGGGATGCCACATTTCCATTTACGATCGCGACGTCGAGCACCGACGTCGAGGCACTGCGAGAACAGTTAAGTGCATTATATCATCCGGCGAGAGCGCTGCTTGGTCCGCCGAAGTGGACATTGTTTCAACCCGTTCGACGAAAACAATGCAACCTAGAGAGGGGGGGGGGGGGAGGGGAGGGGAGGGATCGAGTGCTGTTACCTGGCAGTACGTTGAAACACTTTTGCCTACCAGTCGGGGCCGACAATGATCTCGTTAAAGAGGCCTGACCGGCCCACTTTGCTCCGATAATGCTTTTCGTTTCTTTTCGACCTCTTTTCATCCCGCTCCCCCCTTGGTCGTCGCTGCGATTGTTTCACGACGGCCCCCGAGCCTCGGTTTGTCAGTTTCTTCTTTTGACTTTTCGGTACACCGAGTGCCTTCGCAACCGATGCCAGTCAAGTGGGGTTGGTGCCGAGAGGCAACTGTGACCTCTGCTTTCGTTTCCGACGTGCGCCTCCAAACGATCACCCGGGCATTTTCATCGTGCATACAATTCTGCACCCTTCGCCTTCGTCATGGTATCTGTGAAGAGCACGAAGCTGTTGGTGAATTCTATAACAACCCCTTTAGCCGTTCCTGTACGCGCGTACAATGCGGAGTGGCGAGGTCAGGGCGATTCACTTTGGATTTTCATGTAAAGAAAAAAAAAATGACGACAATATCGCGCTACCCTGCCGACGAATTCGTCGTCTCATTGAAGCTTCCCATGGCGGGAGAAGACAGAAAACGGCGTCGAGCGCAAGGCCACTTGAAAGGCGAGCCGTGACTAAAGGGCGGTCAAGAAGCTCGGGGCCGGAAACGCGCGGGGGAAAGTGGAGCTCGCGCCCTGGTTATCGGGGTACACGGCAACCCACAAGAGTGTACGTGTAATGTACACACCAGGCCGAGGGAAAGGAGAGGCGAAAGTGCGCACCCTACTGTGGAAACGGCCCAACAGAGCCAGCGGGGTTTCTTAGGGTGAAAAGAGTAGAAAGGTCCCCGCGCCAGTACAATTGGCCTCTAAACAGAGGGTAGTTATAGCGAAACGCAATGCCCATTGGGGTGACGCGGCGGACTAACAGAGATCCTTCTCTCTTTTTCACTCCTTTCGGCTGCTAACCCGTGTTGTGCCCCATAAAAGCAAAGGGTGGTCACCTTCGACGATTCGGGGTGAGACTTTTCAATGCATCGACTGAGCGTGCACGGAGAAAAAAAAATATATATATATATATATACATATATACGCGAAGGGAGTGCGACGAGAGGTGTCGTTTGACGAGAACCTGACGTCTCTGAGCTCCTTCTCTCTTTATTTTCATTCTATTTTGCCCTGCTCTGGGTGGCGGCTTTCAATGGCCGCCGCGCTGGCTTCTCCAGTGTCCCAAGGAAATTCGAGGTTACGAATTTCGCTTCGGGACCCACGTCTCGCCATTGTCCTGCAGCTGGCGTTCGCCCGGCGCGGCGTGCGAAACGTCGATCGATTTTGATCCTGATCGCTTTCGGGATCCATTGGATACCTGGCAGCCAATTGATCCGCGCGTCGGGTCGAACCGTGCGAGATCCCGAGCTAGTCGAACTCGACCAAGTTGGGGTTGAAACGGGCCTCGAGGGACAATCGACGATCTCAATAGCGACGACTTACCTCATCAGCGCCGTGGAAGAAATTTAGCATTAATCTGTGGTTGCGCGAAAAATTTTCAATGTTTTCATTTAAGCTTCTGCTGTTGGGGATATTAATTAGAGGTTCGCGAGTGCACACAGTCGTTCGATGGTACAGGTTCGTGGAAATGACGAGAAGAGACGGATTAATGAAATTCATAGAGTCATTTATTACTTCGATTCGCCGATAATAATAAATATATGCACATATACGATAAGAGACATTGTTCCTTCGATTACCTCGACCCTTCAGTGTCGCTCGGTGATAAATTTCTCTGTGCTCGCGGAAGACCGCAACGAACAATCTTTTAGAATGAAACATCTCCGTCCGTGTGAATTTCGATCGGTCGTTCAACGAACGTCGCTTACGATCGCGATGGAAAACAAAGAATAACAATTTATTTATAACAAACGCAACGATACAAGCTCGCTTAACGTATACGATCGCCCCAAGATCATCCCCTCCTCCCTTATGGACTAGCGTCTGGCGAACATTTGGGACACCGTCGAAACGCGCGCACGCCGCGCCGGGGCGTGTACGGACGCGAATGAATAGGGCAAAGAAAGTACCGAAAACAACGAAACAAATTCGATTAGACACGATCGTTTCCCCCGCTCATAAATAACCCTATTACACGGTGCAACTATCATTAGCGTGTGCGTTGAGTGTGCGTGCTCTAGACGTTAGTTTACAACAAGAGGTACGAGGCGACAGTTTTCCTTGAAACCCTACGGAAACGACACGTACACGTGTGATTGGCCGTCCTCCTGGCGAGCAGCTCGCCGCGAAGCGAGTGCCCGCGCGGAGGCGCGCTTACGACGTAACGAAATCACAGTTAACGACTGTGGCCCGCTTACACTCGGGCCACGGCGAGACGAGAATTACTTCGAGGAGAGCTTAGTAAAACAGCGCCGCGAGCAACGAGCAGGAAACACTTCCGAGAAATCCACTATTATTCGATTGCACGTGCCGTCATTCCTAAACATGTATAACTTAAGGAAACTCTTCGATACTTTTTACACCACAAAACGATCGGAGTTACCGGCCTCGTGCAGCGAGCAGCGAACAAATTCCTCGAACCATCCTCTGTTCGTCGCCGGGCGTCCTACTTCCGTGACAGGCGAAAATCACGCGGATGCCACCCTCCCTTCGATTCGCGAAGCCTCTTCGATTTAAAGACGGAATATCACATCGCGAAGCCTCATTACCAGCGAACGACAGCCAGACCTTCGGGTCCAGTCCGTTCGCCGAGGACGGAGCTCTCCAGAGATCTTGCTCGTGATCGGCCGCGCTGCCGGAAAGCCCTCCGGCACCGACGAGTCCCCCGAGACGCGAGCACGGTGTCCCGGGAGAGCTCTGGCTCCCGCGGACCAAGCGAAACTCGCGTCGACCCGCGCGAATCAACCAGACGCACCAGCGAAACGAGGATCTGACGGCGAGCAGAATCGTACGCCGTCCCACGGGTAGAGGCATCTATCCGGTAACCGGGGGCGAACTGGCCGGTTCGCTCGGCGCTTAGCCTACGCGGATTGTATATTACGTGCTATTTACATCCGTATAAACGATATATTAAAACGAACGGTAACGACGCCCGAGAGCCAACGGGGCAATGGCGCGTAAAGCTTCGTCCAGTCGTGACCGGGCAATCCCACCGCGGGGACGGACGCGCCCCGTCCACGTAGGCAGAGGCCTGCGCGAAATCAAACGTGCTAGAACAATGGATCGTAACGCCATTCGGAAACGTGCCCGCGGGACGGAAAATTCGCCGCGGGGGTTGCTCGAAAGAACCCGCCGGCCAAGGCTTCCTCGTCCGGGCGTCCCCTTTCGATTTCGATGACCGAGCGACAGGTAAAAGGCACATCCGCAATTAGAAAACATTATTTGAAAACAATGCTGCTCCACCTCCCTGGAGGCAGGGGCGGCGGGGTGGGGGCGGTCTATTCACGATGCACCGCGGGCGCACAATGAGGACCCCCATTCAACTAAAGCAAAACGAATCCGACTCCTAAACGGCCCTTTTGTTCCAGCGCATTAATATGCTAATTCAATTATCCGCGTCGTTGCTGGCGAGCCTTCCCCGAATGGTGGTCGATCCCCAATCGACCGTCCCCGTCCTTGAGAATCTCGCCACCCTGTCCGCCCGCAATCCTCGCGGATTATGCATTTCCCCGGGAAAATGGAGGAAAAAGAGCGAAAGGATCGTCACGGACGTGCCACCTGGGCCCCGTGCGGCGAATCGGCGCCGATCCCGCCGGCCCTCGAGCGCAGCTCGGAAATATAAATACAACGCCGCTGGGTTCCCCCGCACGCGGGAGGACATGCTTACGTGTATCGCGGGTGGAAAGAGTATAGCGAGGCATTTTTGAGCGGCATCTTTAAGTGTATCTGGGCAAAAAATGTTTATACTGTAAGCTACATATCGAAAAGCTGAATATTGCTCCACTGAATGCTGAAAAATAAATTCAGTCACCCTTCCTGCTGCAGCTTCGAAAAGCCTATCGGTAGGGTACAGATAGAGAATTAACGTGTTAGTGAGCGGAAACTATAAAAGAACACTTCCCTGGACTCTGGATACACTTTGTCATGCTTCTATGTTCAAGCCCAATTGCTCTTACAACCTCATTATACTTCTTTTACCCACAGCATAAATCACATATGAAAGAAACGATTAAAAACTAAGCCTGCGCAGTTGCGCGTCGTCAGAACGTCGTTGTTCCTCTCTCTCTCTCTCTCTCTCTTTCTCGCTCTCTTGCTCTCTCTTAATGTACATCGACCGATCCGCGCCCGTCGTCGCGGTTCTTCTCGAGACTCACCCGGCGAGACCGTTTCGTTGCGCGGATCGCGAACGTTCTGGGGCTTAGAAACGGTTCTACGGTCGTCTAGAATATCACGGAGACCGGTCTGCGCAGCTGCTCCAGGTCCAACGTGGTGGACGTCGTCTGCGTCGGCACCTGCTGATGGGACGACGATATCGGCGTGGATCCTGGACTGCTGCCGGGGCTGCTGGTGGTCGTGACGATGCTCGCCGAGCCGGACGAGGAAGGGAACATTAGGGATGGATGCGGCGCGGTCGTGTGGTGGCCAGTTTGAAACAGTGGTCCCAGATGAGACGCCGTAGTCGGGTACGGCTTACCTGGTGTCGTCGGCGTCGTGTAGAATCCGGAGTAGAAGCTGCTGACCACCGCGGCGGCGGACGCGGCGTTGTTGTTGGCCGCGTCGGCTGCAGCCGCGGCCGCGGCCGCCGCCGCGCTCGACGACGATGATCCCGTGCCGCTGCTGCTCGCCACCAGCTTGCTCAGATGGACCGCGTCGAAGGCGGAGCCGAAATACGGCGGCAGAGGCGGATAATCGAGAGGGTGCGGGTGATGATGATGAGAGACTGGGGCGGCGGGAGCTGCGAAATATGGCGGCAGAGGGAAGCTGGGAAAGCCACCCGGGCTCATCGGGCCCCCCTTGCCTGGCACGGCGGACACTGACATCTTCGGCTTCCTTCGTGGCCGGTACTTGTAGTCGGGATGCTCCTTCATGTGCATCGCGCGTAAACGCTTCGCCTCGTCGATGAACGGCCGCTTCTCCGTGTCGGATAGAAGCTTCCACTCGGCACCGAGCCTCTTCGATATCTCCGAATTGTGCATCTTCGGGTTGTCCAGGGCGATCTTCTTCCGCTGGATCCTCGACCACACCATGAATGCGTTCATGGGCCTCTTGATGTGTTGCTCCTGGGACGTGGGTGCCTGTTGACCGCCCACGTTCATGTCCTGGCTCACGTGGTGCACCGAGTGCAGGTCCATACCTGACAGGAACCCGTAGCCGTGGTGTTGCTGATGTGAGCTCATCATTGTCACGTTGCTTCTGTAGATCTCGTGGACGAAGCGATCGATATCTCCGAGGAGTCCGTGGAATATGGTGGCGGCTGGAACCTGTCACCGCTTCAAGCTGTTCGCCAAACTTCGCGCACTCGATTAATATTCTTCTCGTCCTCGCGTTCATCCACTAAGGGTGCTGCTCCTTCTTCCTCGCGGAAGGATCGTTGAACGAGGAAAACACAGTAGTCGGCAGTGAAAATATCCACGAGTAGTCGGGAACGAGTGGTTGCTTAGATGCAGGTGTGAGCGCGGCAAACGGTCGAACGTGCTCGAATGGAGTGCCGGTGTCGACTGAGCGTGGACTGCCCGTAGGACCGGTCCACGACCTGCCAGAGGGATCCATTCTTCCTCTCTCTCTCTTTTCCCCGAACTCTGTCCCTGTTCACCCAGGATTTTGAGGGCGGAACCGACGCAAAGCGTCGTACGCCGCGCCCACGAACCGACCCTCTTCACGCTATTCGTCGAGGTTGCCTGGGTGCTACGTGTACCTTTTCTACCCTTTCTCCCCACTAAGTGACACCAGCACACCGACCAGAAACAGCAACCCCTCTGTACCACGCTGAACTGAGGAGGGTTGATGCTGCTGCTGCTGCTGGCTCGGAGACCGCGAGCTGCAATTATTATTATCGATTACCTCGATACGATGAAGTACAAATAGCGTATAGGCTGCCCCGTTATTGACTGGCTCTCTGTTCGTACACTGGCGCGCGCGCCACCCCCGATATCGCGCGATAATTGGTTACGCTCGCTCCCACCTCCCTGCTCAACCCTTCTCGACCGCCGGCCGCGAGGAGAACCCGAAGGATTCTTGGTCAACGCGTTCGAGGATCTTCGGCTGGATTAGGTTCCCTTTCTTGTACACTCCTGTACACCCTTGTTCCGCTGACTGTACCGTAGTGTAGGTTGTTCGATGGGGGTGTATTGACGATTTTTCAGTCGATCCTTCGGTTCTTAGTCGAAGAGTTGATGGATTTATTGCTTGTTCACCAAATTCTCCAACGTCTCTTCGCGTTATTCGAATGAATCAATCGTTAGTAGGGAATCGTCGGTTTCTTGCAAGGCGCGTAATCTAAGGGTGCTTTCGTCGTAGTAATTAATTAGAATTCGCGTGTTGGCGTCCTCCTCTTCTCTCCTCCCCGTAGAAACAATAAGGGGTTGAAATCTGCCGGTTTCTTTCCTGTGGGAAATCTGAGGAACAATGCAAAAAATCTCTCGACGACAGGCACTTGGATTAGAATGGAAAGCAACAGCGGCGAAAGGAGCGAGCGGTGCCCCTTTCCCAATCTCGACTCACCGCGCCCTCCGCTCCCAAAGGACATTCAGCAATGCGAACGAATAAAAGCTCTCTTTCTCTCTCCTTTCCTCTGTGTCGGTGAACTGCATTAGTCGTTTGTGCTTTTGTGCTGGCGGAGGCGAGCGCGTACGCGGTGTCTCCTTACTTCGATTCTCGAATAATCGATTAAGCTTCCTGCATTTTGCAACGGGACGTGGGGAGTTAGACCGACGGGGGACGTTGGAATAGTAAGTCAGCATATAAAGGGAATGAATTTGCCTGCGATGATTTTACATCGACTTAGGTATATTTCAGGGAAAGGGTCTCAAGTTCCAGAGTGATTGCTCTGCCACTTTGGTCGTAAATTGACTTTATTTTGATGGAATAAAATACGTGATAATGCCATCGCTGAAATCCTCTTCTGCGATTAAAATCATACCAGTGGAATCTTCGTAGCCTCCTACAGCTATCCAGAATTTTAATTGCATCTCTGCTATGACACTTTTTATGGTACAACCGGGGAGGAACCGGGGACATGAAATATCCCCCTAGAACCAATTGTCACCAAAATTCTTTCCCATTTAAAAAAATCGTCGATGGCGCTCGCCGTAGCAGCGGGGGGGGGGGCGTAGCGCCGCTGAGAGAACGGTAAACAGAGGGAGGAAGCGATTAAAGCGCGTAAAGAGGGGAAAAAGGGAAGTTGGACTCTTCCTGGAGGGGGAGGGAAAAAATCCGTCGACGGATGGTCGCCATTCCGTCGGGCTAGATTCTGGGAAATACGTGCACGTCCGAGGGAGCGCACACAGGCGCCAGCCGGCCACTCACACGTTTCTTTCCCTCTGTATGCAGTTGGGTGCAAATTGGTATTGAAAAATCTCGAAGTCAATTAAAACTCGAGATACAAAGGATTTGGCGAGACAAAATACCAATTATCTCATGTCCTCCGTCTGTGCCGCCCCTTCGACTCCTTCCCTCCGAGCAAGGATTGGGAGATGGGCGAGCAGGGTGACTAGCTGCGAGAGGGGGAGGGTGGCGGAGGGGCCGAGGGCGCTTACAAGAACTCAATTCCATTAAGCATTGAAGTGAGTAAAACGAGGTAGCTCAGCGTGGATGGGCATCTATATAAAGCAGCTCGCATCTCGGTTATCTACCTAATAAAGGTTCGACTGCCACCCCCTCGCGTCTCACCGAATCACCCCTTGCTTTCCGGCCACTCTCTGCGACATAAAGCGTGGTGCCAGCGAGGTGTCTGTGAGACAATCCCTCGGGATGACAATGCTTATCCCACGTATGAATGCCAGCGATGCTTCCTAGGTAATTTAAGTATAGCCACCCCCTCCCCGCCGCCGCCACCCCCTGGCCGCACTCTCTTTTCACCGCGTTGCCACCCACCTTCGGCGTATTCGAGGAAGCCGCATATCTTCGGCTGTGCACGTATGAAAACCCGTTGTCCCCGTTTAATTATTCCCATTAGCGACGAAATCTTTTCGCAGCACCCTTCCCGCACGCCCCCGCCGCGGCGAGTCAGCCCTCTATCCGCCTCTACCGGGTTCTGTGAATTTCGAATGAGCCAGAGATCCGTCTGGGGATCTCTCCGTTGACGTTTTTGTGTGCCCTATCGAGCTATTGCCAAGGTCGATCTCTATGGAAGTGCCGTGAGAATCGCGGGGGTACGAACAATGGCAGGCTTTGTCTCGTCGGAGATTACCATTTCGAGAGTGTAAGCTCGCGAACGCGTTTCGATTCGCTCGCTCGCGGCTGATATTCCTTTTCTTCTCCCTATTTCTTTCTTCACTTTCGACCCCCTTTTGCCCGTGATTTGTGCGTTACTGGAGCACCCCCCGTGAATCGGCGGATTAACGGAGCGGTTACTGTCACTCCGTCTTTGATCGCGAATATATTTGGGACTGATGATTGAGGGCACGGAGAATAGATGAATGGCCAACGCAATTAACGGTTAATTGAAGCCTCAACAATTAGTCATATATGTAGATACGTGCAAGCATCGAAGTAGGTCCATCGATGCTATAGCGCAGACTGCAGGCGAGCGTTAAAGTTGGTCGTCGAGTTCGATAAAGTTTGACAAACTCTGAGTGTCTGTGCTTGAAGATTCCAAGTACAGGGTCCCATACCTTGCATCGATTAATTTCTTGCAACGTCACGTGGAAGAAACTTTTTCACCTGTATACTTATGAGATTATCGAAACTCTAATAAATGCTGGCTCCTAGTAAATCTAGACTTGAATTCTGTTATCCGAAGTACCCCATCACGGATCACGAAGATGAACGATGAGTCAGCCGACCACGAAGTGCACCCAGTCATTCGATCATTGCGCCATACCAGGGTGCCTCTGCCACCCGCAAATCGGATCCAAACGGCTGGCAAACGAAGGACGACTCGTGCTCTCCGGGAGATCACGTTGAACGGAGGGTGGTTCTCATCCAGGTGGCAAAATCCTGGCTAATTAGTAATCGTCCTCCGCCTCTGTTAAATCCGCAGGTGCTCGGTGTATCCAGACAGGACGCCGAGCGTGTAATTCGGATGTGCCGGATTATCCGCGCGACGTTTCGACGTTGATCCTGCAAATTAAGTCGACGCGGTCGAGCTGCAGGAATATCAAGCTCGTCGCAGGATAGGGGGATGAAAGAAGGGAGGTGGGTGGCAGGTAGGTCGGTTGATCCTGGAAGCAGGTGGGGCGGAACGGAACGCAATCGCAGCGTACTTTGGGTGATTATAGGCAATCGTAAAAGTACCAGAAAACGGCGGGTAAGAGAGAAAGCAAGACAGAGAGGAAGGCAGAGGGATTGGAGCGAAGAGGGGTGGAAGGAACGAGGACGAGGGATACACGGGCCCATGACGGTGCCACGTCGCCACCCCGACGTGCATGCTCGAACGCGTTGCGTAATTAGCGACTGCCTCTCCGGTTTTGTGGGTGGGCGAGGGGGGTCGGTGGGCGGCCAGGATGGCGAGGGTGAAGTGGGTGCACTGTTACCGTGCGTCGGGATTGGGGCACCACCCCCCCCCCCTCCCCCCTCCCTCCCCAGAAAACACGTTCGAGCGACTGACGACCGGTTGAAACCTACCGCGTGCGTGAGCACACGTGCGATCTACAGGGTGGTTTTAGATGTAAGACGTGGCTGATACGATGAAGCATCTACTACCTGAAGTCTGAAGTAATAGGAAGATACCTATGAGTGCTCGAACACGGACATTTTCGGATAATAAAATGCTGATTTTTTTTAGCAAAAATAAAGGAAAGGGTATATAGACAAGATTTCGATATGGGTGCTCCACTGTTTGAGCTAACATTCTTCTTGCCCCTGAACCTTTCGCCCGATCCATGCAACTCCCCCATCATCGAATGTCTGAAACGGTATATTGAAGTAATTCGATTGTGGTATTCGAAACCACCCTGTACGATCCGCCGAACCGACGAGTCACAAGTTTGATGGCGACAAGCTTCGTCGCCGGTGAAATTACCGCCGCGCGGCGCCTCGCAGCTACTTCGAGGAAGCCTCTCTCACAAACGGCGCGTAACGATCAATTATCGAGCATAACGCTCGACTGGGAATCATTACAAAGCACGGGGACGGATTTTACTACGTAAACAACGTCTTGGAGGGCGCGACTCTCGCCGTTAGTCGACGGCCGTGGACCCGATTTTCTCGAGTAGGAACTGCGGGGGGGGGGTGGCGAATTATGCGGCTTGTGGCGTCGACACTAATCCTTGTCGAAACACACCCCGTACGTGGGCGACGAGGGGGGAAGGGCAGCGAATCGCGGAGCACAAGGGGGTGGCGAGAAGGGCCGCGGGTAGACCGACGTAGACGCAATTAATGCAGAAACGGGGCGCGGACGTCGGGGGAGTTCTCGAGGAGAGGGCATCGCGTTAGCTATGCCACGCCGTGAGACGTAATGACTAATTGAGATTGGAAAAGTGGAGGGAATAATACGATCCGGGTGGTCACGGTAAAACGCATTTTTTCTTTCCTTCTCCTCCTTCGTCCTTCCGTTCCCTTCTCTGTTTACCCGCCCCTCTTTCGTGTCGATTACAAAGGATCTCTCGCCTGCAGGCACACCCATGGAATTACGGGTCGAGTTGTCGCGACGGGATCGGATCCCCCGGCTCGATTTTAATGCAATCGATTTATCGGCGCGCTCTCGAGCGTCTCGAGTAGACGGATTTATCAATTTCTTCCGTCCGTTTTTTGGATGGGGGAAATTTGTTCGATGACGCGGCGTTCGTTCTGTCGACGGTGCGATAGGATTCATTGAGCCTCTCGCGAGCCCGGGGAATAGTACACTGGCCGCGGTTTCTCAGAAACATGCGAGCCTTTCCACGAACGTGTACACGATATTTCGTTATTTAGGGTGGAATTCAATGCGCCAAAGTAAACTTCCCGCAGATAGGCGTTCTATTACTCAATCGCAAAAAAAAAAAAAAAAAAAACAGAAGCACAAAAGAAAGCCTTTCGAAAGACACGTCTAATTCTATCCCCTACATCCGGTCGCCCATTTGCCGCGCACAAAGCGAACATCAAAAGCCATAATCCCTCGACGACCCTCAACCACGTCGAAATTCCGAAAAACACCCCACTGGATGACCCAAGTGGTGCTTCCTCGATCCGAAACGCTTGAGCGACGTCAAAGTCCACCCTCTGTGTGACCAGCGCGAATCCAACAACGTCCCGGCCGCTTCCGAGGCTTATCCATCAGCCCGGAGACAATTCCGCCGCGTGTTGCGACACGATTTGTCACGATATCGCGGCGGCGGTTCGCGGCATCGATATTGTGCCGCGGACAATCCGCATCCACGAGCCAAACAACGAAGCAAGCGAGCAAGCAAGTGGTGAAGCGGGGAAGGAAGGAAGGAAGGAAGGAAGGAAGGAAGGAAGGAAGGAAGGAAGGAAGGAAGGAAGGAAGGAAGGAAGGAAGGATGGAAGGAAGGAAGGAAGGAAGGAAGGAAGGAAGGAAGGAAGGAAGGAAGGAAGGAAGGAAGGAAGGAAGGAAGGAAGGAAGGAAGGAAGGAAGGAAGGAAGGAAGGAAGGAAGGAAGGAAGGAAGGAAGGAAGGAAGGAAGGAAGGAAGGAAGGAAGGAAGGAAGGAAGGAAGGAAGGAAGGAAGGAAGGAAGGAAGGAAGGAAGGAAGGAAGGAAGGAAGGAAGGAAGGAAGGAAGGAAGGAAGGAAGGAAGGAAGGAAGGAAGGAAGGAAGGAAGGAAGGAAGGAAGGAAGGAAGGAAAGCAAAAGGAAAGGGGCCAGGTGTAGGGGGGCGGGTGGAACGCTGGGAGGGCGAAGCTACCGGAGTAACCAAGCCTAGAGATCTCTCACACAAGGCAGCCGTCGCGCGAGTGTTCTCCATTCGTCAGCGCTGGGCTCGTCGGCATTAAGATAATTACTTTCCAGCAGGACGTGCGCACTCATTGTTGCCGGTACCGCGGCAGAATGGCATTATGCATTGTCAGGAAGAAAGTGAGGGAGTGCTAGAACGGCTAAGGGGGTTGGCGGGGCCGCGGTCGGGGGATGGGGGTGCACCCCCGTCGGTGTACCTTAGCCCGTGGGTGGAGCATTATTCCGTCAGTTCCATGTTTCGCCATTGAAACTAGCGGAGGGGGGGGGGTCGAGGGGGTTGCTTTCCGTTCCTCGAGGAAGACTGGCGACGGGCCGAGGAGGGTGGGCCAGCATCCACCGATGTATCCAACGGCTTTCTCTCACGGCGACGCCATTAATGTAATTATTTCCAGCGTGTGTTTCGTTCAGGGCCGCGAAACGTTTCGCGGGAATCGAGACTGATCAGCCGGCTGCCGCCAGCAGAAAGAATCCAAGACATCCTTGGGGGATGCTCGCAGATGCCTTCGCGGATTCCCCGTTTTCCTTCACTCACGCTTTGCCCCCCGTGGTGCAAGTTTTCGTCTACCTTTCTCGCTCGTTTCGCATCGCTCTCGCCTCGTGCCCCCTTCGTCTTGACACCACGGCGTGTTGATTCGTCACTGCGGCGACGAAGCGTTAAGGTGGAATCAGACGGCGCGTGAATCGGCGAGCTTGCTCGGCTCGGCCAGTCGGTTTGCCGAGCCTGACTCGCGATCCATGACCGATCAGACGGCGCGTGGCTTGGCGAGCTGGCTCGGCTCGTCTAGCTCGGCAAGCCCGACTCGGCGATCCATGACCGATCAGACGGCGCGTGGATCGGCGAGCCATGACCGATCAGACGGCGCGTAGATCGGCGATTCACGCGCCGTCTGATTCCACCTTTAAATCGAGACGCGCTTGTCGGATTTGTGTCCCCCGGGCTTGTGCCACGATAATAATACCCTGATCTCGCGTAATGGGTTTTGCCCGCGGATTGTTGCTTCTCGATTCTTTGCCACGCATTCGGCGGATAGGAATCGTGGATTCTTCTTCTTCTTCGGGACTGACGTGGTATTGTGAGCGCGCGTGTTGCGAGCCTCTTCTGTTCTTTCTCTTTGGAAAATTCACCTTACTCGGACTGGGTTTTCTTTAAATGCATTACTTGGGAAGTTAGAAATTCTACTTTAAAAAACGAGACTCTGATATGCAAACGTGAATTGAGGACTTCGGAGCAAGGGGGTTGCAGCTCCATTTTTACCAACTTCGAGTAAAATAGAAAAAACTGTTTCTAAAATTATTGCTTTGACTTAACATTGAAAAGAACACTAATTGAAAAATATATATTTCCACATAATAGGGTAAATCCGGGACACGCGGTCGACCTAATATAAAATGGCTATTAAAACTAATATAGATATTACTTATTTTATCAGAACAAACCTAATATGTTCAGAATTTTATGCCGATTCAGAAAAACTGGTCGATATTTGCTTTAAGACAATATTTACTGTAAATCGGGTTGAAAACTGAAGTCATGACATCTGACCACCTCTCCCGAGGTGCCGGGAGAAATGGTTTTCGTCGTTGGCAGAGACCACTCACATAATTATTCATGGAAAATTAACAAAGGATAAAGCAAAATTATTTATGAGTGAATACAACTACGGATTCATTGATATTTAATTTGTTTACGCTAAACAAGTAAAGAACACATCAAAGAAAAAGTGAATTACCTACTGGCGATTAGCAAGGCAAATGAATACAAAAGTGAATAAATAAACTAAATAAACAAAAATAATATTAAAATAATAATAAAAAATAAAAAAAATAAAGAAAAATAATAAAATAATCATAACTCGACCATCTCACCTTTCTGCAGCGAGACATGGTCTTCTCGTTAGCTTTGAGAGGAAGAGTTAATATGGCCAAATACTTTGGCTGCATTGTCCCTCAATGTCTCTACTATCTTATTATTCCAAACATTAAAGGAAAATAAACTTAGAAGTATATTTTAAATACGATTCTGTACAACCGCTATTTGACAAAAGAGGTTAAATGTAACATCAATTTACCTTTTATAGCCTATAAATCCAGAAAACCACAGAAGGAAGCGAAATAACGCTATTCATCCAACTATTTGGCTTCTAGAGAAGTAATTGGTCTGCACTTTAATGCATTTTTACGTATAGACTCTGAAATATAGCGACACGACCAACTCTCCGGCCCGACCGCGTCTCCCGGATTTACCCTAAGTAGATAAGTGAGTCGATAAGTTTTTATTTCTATTTTTGACGAAGTTTTCTAATCTGGAGCTGCCCAAAACAAAATATATTACACAAAACTGTGTGCAGGTTTAAAATTTCCAATAAATCGCCCATTTGTTATCGGATTTGCCTCAAAAACTGTAAAAAATGCACTTGCACCCCTCTTGCTGCAAGGTCCTCAATTGTTTTCTCCTGCTTCTGATTAGGCGCGAAGTTGCCTCCCTTTGAGACAAGTATTTTAGATAGTAACCTCGTCAGGTCGACTGACTGTCAAAATTCTGGTATTTGGAAAATTGTAGCAACAGATATGCAAGGAAACTAAATTCAGTGTGAAAACTTGAATTGTTTGGAAAAGGGTAAAAATTTCAGTTCACCTTGCATCATGTCCGTAGCTGGTACTTTCATCGAGGAAGATGGCTTTGGGTTTGTGCCCAGGCCAGATCGCAATAAGCACAACAGGCCGCTTAATATTGTCAGAAGGTACAAAGCAATCATCGGTGCATGTCAGGACGAACATGTCTTTATCATTACATTTCCTCTTACCATCAAATTCCTTAAGGAACTGCTATAGAAAGCTGTGTCTTAGGTATACACTGACCAACAACCACAAAGCATCGGTGCAAGTGATATCTTGGGGCGCTGGCATCCAGTCTATCAAAGTTCCAAATAAATCAGGAGTTTTAGGCGACGTTGTTTTAGGCTTCGACGAAATGGATGGTAAAAAGTCCCGCTAGAGCAAAATCACTCGGCCACTTGTCTCAATTCTTAATACAAACTATAAGACATCGACTCCCGTATCGTATTCGAGGATTCGTAACAATCGTGGAAATATAATCAGGCTATTTGAAGAACAGGTACATAGGGAGCATAATCGGGCGAGTGGTGAATCGAATCTCGAGCGGATGCGGATGCTGGTGGAACGGCCAGGACGACTGTAGCCACTTCAACGGAGGCTTGTTCGGATTCGACAACGTCAATTGGCAGTCTTTCGTGCTGAACAAGCAAGTGGTGCGAAAGTTACCGTAAACGAGCAGTCTCGTACAATTTCAACAGAGTTGCTTGATCAATTAATTTCGAGCCGATCTCTTTCCTTGAACGCGGAATTCAGTGGCTGTTATACTGATTAAACAGGTGATGTCCCATTTGAGCCGAGCAAACAGCGAAGGATATCCAGGAGATATGTTGACGCAGGTCAAATACTCTTGGACGGATGATAACCAGCTTCGTATTAGCATTCGCGCGACTGCAACGCAGCCAACGCCTGCTAATATCACTACTAATTGCCTGATGAACCTTGCTGGACACGTACTCTATCATAATCCTCTGATTCGTATATCGAAACAGTATTTCCATCTCCTTCCCTTGACCTCTCGTAAATTTCTAGCTTCTCATAACTGTGGGCTCCCATTTTTTTTTTATGATTACAGGCCACTGGCCCAAGTGAATTGAAGAACCACGTGGTCTCCATCAACGCCGGAAGTTGGACGTTCGCCGACGTCAAAGACAATTTGCCGACAGGTGCTATATATCCGGTTGATCATACAGTCTACGATCTACGTTTACCGACCCAGTTGACCAAGCATCAGCTTTACGTCGTACCTGGGGGTGGTTACAACCAGAATCTCTGCATTACGAGTCCCAGCTGCTGGTCGTATCGTTTCCACGCTAGGTAAGTCAAGGAAAATTCAGGATCGGATAGGTACTCTGTTTAGTGAGAGCAACTGGATCATTTTAGCAACGCTCTAAATTTCGGGGGCCTTTTATTGACTTCGCACTACTGTATTGCAACTGAGAATTAATTCCTCCTAGAAGTGGGACGGTAAAAGGAAAATCGTGAAACTCCTTTGTCTGAGAGATCAATATTTTCTAAGGTCCATCATTTTCATTGATTGCCTGCTACATTCCCTTCACATTCCTTCACTTTCTATCAAAGAGTTTTGCACCCTGACTCGGGAAGGACCCTAGAAATATACTCCGATCAACCAGGTCTGCAGTTTTCTACCGGGAACGATTTGCCAGACCCGGATCTTGTTTACCAACCCGATTTCGAAGACTACTTTGGGGACGACAACGATGTTAGACCATTAAAAATTTCACTGTTCGATCGAGGTCTCTGGGAAGGTTGGATATTTTCAATGTAATTCGTTGCAGGACATCGATGGGAAGCAGAGGGAAATTTGGGGGAAGGACGGTGTCCGATATCGAAGACACGGTGGGTTCATTGTGGCGCCACAAAACTACCCCGATGCTGTTAACAACAGCGATTTCCCTTCTTGCATGCTCTTCCCTGGCAAGGTTTATGCTCATGACATGACTTACAGATTTGGCTTACTTTCGCAGTGTTAAATATCTGAATATCATTTAGCATCTCGAAAATACGAATATTTTAATCGAACTTACTCGAGATGACTATCTTTGCTCGCACTTAGGTCAATGAACAAACTCAACTACTTGATTTATAATACATATATTTATGAACCATCTCGGCTGGAATAATCTTCGCTTCCACGCTAATTGTACAAAACTATCCGTAACGATCTCTATTCACATATTCATCGTAACAGCAATCGCGTACGTCACCCTTTAGTACTCAAGCCACTAATTAAGGCTGCACAGCGATTGCCTCTAATTAAATTGTACATACTATCGTGTCGATTAACGTAACTATCCTTACGTAATTCTCTTTTAATTGTCGCGAAGGCACTTCGTTCGACGGTGCAGCGAAAACTGTGGACAGGATCTCGATCGATCGCAGCCCAGGCTTCCTGCACCATTCTGTATCCATTCGTTTCGTTACCTGCTAGGTTGTCCATAAACGTTTATAAATATATAAAGCTATATCTGTGTATGTATACATTCCTCCATTTACTTAGGCTTAATGGAAAAGTTCATTTTTTTTGTACATCCCTAGAGTGTTATTTCTACGTATTTATTATGTATCGTATGTTATTGCGGGCGGTAAAAACTTACGGCAGAGATTCTCAAGGCAGTTTCAAGTTTCCACGTGTTCCTCTCTCGACTAAGAGTTAAGCTTAAAAGACAAAAGGGGCATGTAAAACAGACGAGGCAAAGGCAGTGTTAGAAAAGGATCAGTTGCAACTGCGACATTCTACGTAAGGGGAGAAAAGAATAAGAAGGCAATGATTTGGCAGTGGGACGACACAAGTCTGTTTACGAATGAACACAAATTTAAAGCATCCGCGGCTTCTCCTCAAGATTCACCTAATTTAACAAAAAGATCGTGTTTGTAATACTCAGCCCTGCGTACTCTCGCCCCGTTTCGGATCGCTTTCATTCCGGTGTCCTGCGTGGCAATGAGGAAATTGACTAATAGAACCGAAACATTCAACCCTAAACGCGTTACTCCGTCACTATTACGTGAACTTTGAAGGTGAGAGGCCTCTCCCAGACTTCGTTTTCCTCGGTGGTGCCGTTTCTCGATCGTCCGTGGATCGCCAGCCTGAATTGCCCAGGCTCCTTCAATCGACTGCGGAAATGTAGCGCCCAGATTCCGTACTCACTCCGAATTTCGAAGTAATCGTCGTCGTTGCCTCGGGCTATCCTGTACTCCATGTCTTCGTCCTGCAAAACAGCCAGAAGGAACCGTGAAATTGTCAACGTTGGGATCTACTTCAAGCCCTCGTCGACGCACAACAACCTCTCTGAGACTATAACTCTACATCCCTACACCTTAATTCTAATTAAACGAAATTGGAACCCTTCAAGCAACCTTGATAGCCGGCTGCAGTTTAATGATTCTCATTCGGTGCCTGGTCTGTCGCAGACTGATCTTCAGAACATATTCCTCGCCATGATGATGCCTCTTCGCCCTCCTCGTGAATCGCCTCTTCATGACTTCCCTTCGCTGCGCACTAAGTTCCTCGTCCACTGATCTATTTCGCGCGCTCCTTGTGTGTCTTCCTTTACCATTAACCTTTTCAACACGTTATTCGATATTTTGATCGTTGCATTTCAAGTAAAAAGAGAAAGTTGAAGATATGCGAAAGAATATGGTGGAAGGGAGAAGTTCTTTAAATAGAATACCTTGCAAGAGAAGCAACCCTCCGTCGATATCGTCTTATCATCCGCTGGTGGTATGTGATAAGGATCGGGATTGATCACGAAGGTTGGCGCGTTGCTGATGTCCTCGCCATAGCGTCCCTGCGATAGTGGGTTTATCGTTGACAGACAGTGGCCCTGATCGAAGAAAATTAGAATATATTAGAATTGTTTTTGACGGGATTCTTTTAAAATCAGAATTCTTCTCGCCGAGGTTCACTTAAACGATTCACGAACCTGTCCAATTCGCTGGTAGCCAGTTGGGCATCCGCAACTGAAACCGCTTGCGCCATTTGGAGTGCACCCGAATGCACACGGGCTGCCGATGCACCCGGCGCTCACCTAAATTTGTTAAATCTTCCTTTCTTACTTGGCCGTTTAAACTTATAGAACAACTCGAAGTACAAATTCAGATTAAGAGTGGATCATTGGGATGAAACTGAAGTGGACATGGATTATTCGTAGCATAGAAGTTGAAGCATCACCTGAACACAAATTTGCAAGTTACTGTCGAACTGATACCCATCTGGGCAACCACATTTGTAGCTGCCAATGGTGTTGATGCAGGTGTTATCTCCGCACGGTGACGTGCTGCACTCGTTCTCGTCCATGCACTGATTGTAATAAAGATGCTGAACGAACCCGTCGGGACATCCACAGCGATAGCTTCCCATGAAGTTCTATGGGTCCCATCCACGATGAAAGTCAGTGAAATCTTTTTGTTAAAGGAACGAGTATTATCTAAATAAATGGCACAATCCTACCTGACAACCGTGGTCACACGTCGCATCATCGGCACACTCGTTTTGGTCGACGCAGAATCTTCCTGACGCATCGATCTTGAACCCTCTTGGGCATATACACCGGAAGCTGCCCAATGTGTTGACGCAGGTGCCTGGCTTGGGACAAGTTCCAGGCTGCTCGCACTCGTTTATGTCTGTAGGAGCACAGAATTATGAGCCGCTTTACTCTCACTGCTGACTACTTTCTTGGGTGTTCGATAACGAGTTCGTACTAATTACGAACCGTGACAAGCATCGCCATCCTGATTGTAACCCTCTTGGCAGCCACAAGTATAGCTGCCCTGGGTATTGATGCAGTTCTGTTGGCACAAATGATTCCCAGTCGCGCATTCGTCGAGGTCCCTGCAGCTGACGCCGTCGGGGTTCAGGATGAAGCCAACTGGGCAGGAACAGATGAAACTTCCTTCTGTGTTCTGGCAGTTGTATTTGCAGGGCTTCGGCGTTAGCTCGCATTCGTTTATGTCTGCGCGTTGAAATTCGATACACAGGTGAATCTTAGCTACCGTATACAGTGAGAATGGGTGTGATCTTCCGTCTCAAGATCGGAATGTTCATGCGAAGCCTAGTTTTCGAGGGAAAGTGCTGGAATACTTGCCGACGCATTGAGTTCCAGACTTGTCAGCCTTGTAGCCCTTATTGCAAACGCATCTGTAGGAACCGAGTGTGTTGATGCACAGTCCGTTGTTACATAAACCAGGAATAGTTCTGCATTCGTCGATGTCTGAAAGGAGAGAATTCCCAGACTCAGAATGTGTAACAGAGATCTTCTGCTTGAGAACCATCCATATTTCTTCCTCCCTATAGCAGTACCTTGTCCAGTCACAGAGAAGCCTTTGTCCAAGCAGAGCTCGTTGTAATTCTCCGAATCCTTCGAGGGGCAAATTTCACACTGAGGTCCCCAGGCAGCGCCCATCGTGCAGCAGCAGTCTGCTTTGGTCACTGTCTTCAAGTCTAATGTCCTCGCGGTGCACCTTCCCCCGATCGTTTGCAAGAAACAGTAACCCATCCTGCGGTCTAGATGCAAATCAAACGTTCAGTCCGAATTCATCGTTACTTAACAATCTGTGGACGTTTCCCCGCCAGTACCTATGCAAGATTTTCCATCCTGACTCTGCTCGAAGCCATCGTAGCAGAGGCACTGATAACTGCCCTCCAAATTCACGCAACGACCGTTTCGACACAGGCCTGAGTTGATCGAGCACTCGTTGATATCCTTGCACTCGTCTGTCATGCCGATCTGCTGGTAGCCAGGTGGACAGATGCACATGAACGACCCAATCAGGTTCTTGCACTGATACTTGCAGTTGTTCGCTGGTGTAGCGCACTCGTCCACGTCTGAAACAATGATTAGGCATCTTCGTTGCATAAAGTCTGTGTGAAAGAGGATTACTCTCAGAGCCGACGAAGCTGCACACCATCCAAAGCCAAATGCACTGAAAGCTTAAGAAGATGTTACAGGACATACCTATGCAGTGGCGTGCATCAGGCGCCAAAGTGTACCCGTAGGGGCAAATGCACCTGAACGAACCAAGTGCATTGTGACACCTGAAGGCACACTGATTGCCAAGTTCCAGGCATTCGTTCACGTCCTCGCAAATCTGATTCACCCCAGGTGTGAATCCCTCGTTGCAGGAGCATTCGAAGCCCCCGTCGATGTTCGTGCACGTCCCGTTGCCGCATATGTTCTGAACGTTCTGACATTCGTTGTTATCGATGCACCGCCTGCCACTCGCGTCCAGAACGTATCCCGAGGGACACTCGCACCGGAAGGAGCCGTCGGTGTTTATGCACTCGCCACCAGAACAGGCGTCTTGCATGAAGAGGCACTCGTTCAGGTCGATTCCAGTGTCGTCTCTGCCTGGTCCCTCGGGGCACAGCCTCCTGAACTCCTCTGGATATAGACAGAGCATGATAGTTAGTCACTTTGACTAATTTTTTTAAGCCAGTGGTGCACCGGGTCTTTCAAACTAGATATTTGTATCAGAAGGGTATTTAAATCTATTTACCGCTACTTTCGAAGGGACACTGCTCGCAATATTTCCCCCAAGCCTTCCCCATCGTGCAGCAGCAATGCTTCTTCGTCATCCCACCTGCCCGAGGATAGGAGCATCGTCCTCGAGCGTAGCTGTCGTAACAAGATTCCTCCCTCACATCGATACACCTCATCGAGTTGGGTTTGTCGCTCAATCTGAATCCAACTGGGCACTCGCAAATCACCCCGCCCTCGGTGTTGATGCAGTGACCGTTCTCGCAAATCCCTTGGGTCTCCACGCACTCATCGACGTCTACGAACACAAATTTCATTCGCATTGGTTGATGCCTTGTGTATTCCTTTCGTTCGTTCGGTGTTTCACCTACCAACGCATTTCTTCCTGGTGTGATCCAACTCGTAACCAAGTGGGCAGGTGCATATGTACGATCCCATTAAATTCTGACACTTCCCTGGTGGTGGACAGAGTCCAGGTACCTGACACAATTGTTTGTTGCCTTAAGGGATGTTAATTTCGACTGACTGGAGAAAGCTTAATGCCCTTTTCAAAAGTATACTGGCTAGGTGATGTGAGTTCTTCGATGAAAGAAGATGTTGTTAGGGTATTGGTCTCTAATTGATCCTCGACTTACCTCGCGGCACTCGTCGATGTCTCTGCAATGCTGGCCATCCTGAGCCAACACGTATCCATCAGCGCACTCGCAATTGAACGCACCGATCGTATTTCGACATCTTCCATTACGGCAGAGGAAGGGCATGATCCGACACTCGTCGATGTCTATCGCACAATTTGCACGTTTTAATTATCTGCGCCGGCATTATGGAGCAAATGCATTTAAATTTTCAATAACTCACCAGCACAATCGTTGTTGGGGCTGAGCTTGAATCCCAGGTAGCAGCTGCACTTGTAAGATCCAAGGGTGTTCACGCAGGTTCCGTTATTGCAAATGTTCGGATTCCGCTGGCACTCGTCAATATCCACGCAATTGTCTCTATCTCGCGTCAATGCAAAGCCAAGATGGCAGACACATTGAAAGCTGCCTTGTAAGTTGTTGCAGGCACCGCTGTTACAGATTCCAGGCCTTTCGTAGCACTCGTCGATGTCCACGCAATCTCGATGACTGAGTCCAAGCTTGTATCCAGCTGGGCAGTCGCACTCGAAGTAGCCTTGCTTGTTTATGCACTGGGCATTCCCGCTGCAGGGATTTGGTATCTGTAAAACAGAAACAACTTTAGGAGTTAGTCTACGGGAACTTGGTTTTAGAATCATAAAAAAGCCGGTTCAAAGGTAACATCAAAGAAAAATTATACTATGCGCAAAGTTCTTCACCTGCAGACACTCGTTCTCATCGATACACTGATGAGAATCTTGATCATAGACGTATCCTCGATCACACTGGCACTCGAAGCTGCCAGGAGTGTTCATGCAACGGCCGTGAGTGCACATCGTTGGCATGAGAGAGCATTCGTCGATTTCTTCGGTGTGATTTGTTATAGGGTTCATTATTTGACCGGGTACCATGCCACATAGAATCTCGTGCTCGCCTGAAACAGATTTTTTAGTTGTCTGTATGCGCGTGTACTTTTTTAATTTCAATGAAATTCTGGGCAGTTGGAAATCGTCTGTTCTTACGAGTCCTTTCAGCGGGACACTTCTCGCATGGACTACCCCAAGCAGCTCCCATGGAACAGCAGCACAACATTTTCGTTTGTGGATGCAGCATGGGGTTGAAGCATTGACCAGATTCGTACTCAAGATAGCACGATTCCTTCCTCATATCCACGCATTCCTCTGATAAAAGTGAACAATCCGGTTATTGCTGAACTCTGCGAATGTAATTACTTATTCGAAGATATAGCAAAATTGACGCACTTCCGCCTGGCATTGCCATGTATCCCTCTGGACACTCGCAGTGGTACTTTCCTTGATCGTTGATGCAGTATCCTACGCCACATATTTGTGGGTGCAAAACGCATTCGTTTATATCTGCAAGAAGTAAGGAATTAAAAGGATCGAATACCTAACTCGCCTATGACGACTTGTAACATCAACTACCGTTAGTCTGAATCATTACCAATGCAGCTGGTCTTAGTATCGTCCAAGACGAAGCCCTCGTCGCAGGAGCACATGAAGCTACCGAAAGTATTGGTACAGTGTCCGTTTTGACAGATGTTCTCGTGCTCCTCGCACTCGTTGATATCCTCCAGGATGACGGTAATCCTATTAGGTCTGTAGCCAGGTCCGCCAGGACACAATTCCTCGAACTCCTTCGTTCCAACTTGAGGACACTCCTCGCAATCATTACCCCACGCGTTGCCAACACTGCAGCAGCAAGTAGCCTTGGTCACTGCAGAGGCCATGTCGAAGATACATTGCGGCTTTCCAGTGCCATGTTCGAAGCCAGTGAAACAGAACGATTCCCTCCTATCTGTTGTATAAAAGCACAGAAACTTCAGTACCATTTGTCACACCTTATCTCCCAGTAGCTTCACTTTCCAAAGATCACTCACCAACGCAAGCGTTCCCAGCCTCCACCAGGTCGTAGTTAGGCGGACACTTGCACACGTACTTGCCCTGAGTGTTTACGCAAGTACCGTACTGGCAGGACTGCGGATTCTCGCACTCGTCAATGTCCGTGCAGTTACCACCGGAGCCATCCAATTTATACCCCTCGTGGCACTCGCAGCGGAACATGCCGAAGATATTCTCGCAGCGTCCAAACACGCACAGATTGCTGAACATCTCGCACTCGTTTATGTCCACGCACGTCTGCTCGTTATTCTCGTCGGGGTGCATGAAGCCCATCTCGCACTCGCAGCGGAATGAGCCGGGGTAGTTGAGGCAGTGGCCGTTCTCGCAGAGGGTGTTGTCGTTCGCGCACTCGTCTATGTCCTTGCAAGTGTAACCGTCGCCCCTGAAGCCGGCGTCGCAGACACACTGGAATATTTAGGGAAGCCTTTCTAACAGTCAGCTTCCAATGGAGTTCCAACGAAAGTATCCACCTGCACTTTACCTTGAACGATCCCTCAGTGTTGATGCACTGGGCATTAGAGTCGCAGCCCCCGTTGTTGGTCAGGCACTCGTTGATATCCCTGCACTCGATCCCATTACCTACGAAACCCTCGTGGCAAGTGCACTCGTACGAACCTTGGGTGTTCTGGCACTCGGCGAATTCGCTGCAGGTGTACGCGTTCAGGAGACACTCGTCGTCGTCGGTGCAACCAGAGCCTGCGTCCGGTTTCACGGAATACCCCTCTTCGCAGCGGCAGTTGAAGGAGCCGATGGTGTTGTAGCATTCACCGTAGCCGCAAATGTGGGGCTGCGTCGAGCATTCGTCCACATCTGGGAATTATGTAACGTTCGAGAAATTTTTATTGCACGGAGATGGAGATAATAGTAAAGGTTTCAGAAGCGCAATGGTCTTTGATTGCCCGAGTGGCAATACAAGTTTTGCTGGGAATTTTGTGGAAGATGAGTTCTGAAGTAGTTAGGGGTTGAAATACTTGGAGATCGATCTTGATAAGATCTACTGATTCTGTCAAGACATAGGGTGTTTCTTCTGTACCTATACAGGAAACTCCATCCTTCCCAGGCAGCAGCCCATCCGTGCAAGTGCAGATGTAACCGCCAGGAATGTTGCTGCACTTGCCACCATTGCAAATCCGTGGATTCTCCTTACACTCGTCGACGTCCACGCAAGATCGACCGTCGAGATTCAGCGCCATTCCGATGCTATTATCAAAAAGATCGCAAAAGTTACGCTGCATACTTGGATACGAAGTTCTTCGCTCATCGTCTCGACGATATTCAGAATGACTCACTTGCAGGAGCAAGAGAAACTGCCAGGCGTGTTCAAGCAGATATCCTCGCAGCCTCCGTTGTTCGTTGCGCATTCGTTTATATCTTCACAGTGGGACTTCAATCCAGTTTGCTGGTAGCCATCGTCACAAATGCACTGATATGTACCCATCATGTTCTCGCAGACGCCGTTCGAGCAGATTCCACTGGTTCTCGAGCACTCGTCGATATCCTTGCAGGATTGCTTGTCAGGGCCTAACTCGTGTCCAGGTGGACATTGGCACTTGAAACTGCCCTCGGCGTTAATGCAGGTGCCTCCTCGACATAATCCTGGTGTTTCCTCGCACTCGTTTATGTCTGAAATTCGTGATAGTTCAGGATTAATTGCGCGTGAGGCCGTCTTTCGAATTGGTACTTCTTTCAAGTTTTCATTCTACCTTGTTACACACTTTAGTGCCACTTACCCATGCAAATTTTCATTATATCGCTGCTACGATACCCAGGGTTGCAATCGCATTGGAAGTGGCCAGGGGTGTTCCTGCACGTGCCGTTTCCACACACGCCGTGCATGATCTCGCACTCGTCGATATCTGTATAAAAATAATCAAAATGCCTTCGACTATCCTTCGATTATTTCAAAGCACCCTAAGTCCGAGATGTAACCAGTGGTACATCTACACCACTTACACCCGTTTCACCGTAATGGAGGCATGCAGTGACTCACCATTACACTTGATCCCATGCTCGTCCAGTGCAAAGCCTTGGTTGCACTTGCAACTGTAACTGCCGACAGTGTTCTTGCACCTTCCATTCAAGCACATCCCAGGAAACTCGATGCACTCGTTGATGTCCTGCTTGTCTGTGAAACCGTCTCCCCTAGGGCACAGCTCGTTGTGCGTATGTGTTCCTGGTTTCGGGCAAGACTCGCACCTCTCGCTGCCCCAGGCACGGCCCACGGAACAACAGCAGAGGCTTTTGGAAAATTGCCCCTCGATAGGGTTCGAGCACTGCCCATGGCGATACTCCATGAAACAAGTCTCTTGCCTCGTGTCTATGCACGTGGTGTCTGAGCAAATGGACAAAATATGCTGTAGAAAGATGAATAGGATAAATGGATGGTTTCATGTTTAATTAACAAAACTCACGCGCTGCATCTAACGTTAATCCAGGAGGACACTCGCAGCGATAAGATCCATCGGTGTTGACGCAGGTACCACCACCCTTGCAAATGCCGCTGTTCAATTCGCACTCGTTTACATCCACACAGTCCTTGCCACCGAATTTCGCGTACCCCTTGGAGCACTCGCACAGAGAGTGATCGCAAATCTCGCAAGGACTGCCCCAAGCGACTCCCACGGAGCAACAGCACTCTGTTTTCAATGCCAGTCGTGGCAAATTGTTCTCGCACCGGCCGTCGATCATTTTGGTCCAGCAGGAGCCTCTCCTGTTGTCTAAGGCACATTTCCATTATTTCGATACGGAAGCTCTATCACGGGAACGAGCGTTTCGAGGGAGTCAGTCGCCTTCGACTATTCTAAATTTTCAGCAATTCCTCATACCCATGCAAATGTGGCCAGTGTGGTCTAGAACGTAGCCAGGGGAGCATTCGCATTCGTAGGAGCCTTGACTGTTCACGCAGATCCCGTTCAAGCAGACATCTGGCCCCAGTTCCTCGCACTCGTCGATGTCCTCGCACATGTGATTCTCTGTATTGAACCTTGTGCCACTTGGGCAGATACACTGTTTCACGAGAATTTCTATTACAAACGGATAACTAATTTTCGCTTGTAACTACTTGCCTGGAAGCTGCCAGGGTTGTTTCTGCACTGGCCACCGCTGCACAGAGATTCCTCCAATTCGCACTCGTTTATGTCACTGCACACCTTCCCTGTGGCGTCCACTTCGTAGCCACTGTCGCAGATGCAACGATAAGTTCCCATGAGATTCTCGCAACCGCCGTTCACGCAGATGTTGGGATTCTGTGCGCACTCGTTGATGTCTGTTCCGATAAGAAATAATCGTGTATTCGAGAGAATACATAGCGTAATCCAAGCTTCTCGTTCAGTTACCGTCTCCATTGTAAGTCATTCCAGCTCCATGCGGGCACAAAGAATCGAATTCACTGCTACCAGGAAGTGGACAGGCTTGGCAGGTGCTTCCCCAGCCCATAGGTTGTCCTAGGATCACCGTGCAACAGCAACAGCTCGATTTTGTTACTGCTGTCGAGGTAGGATTCGAACACTGTCCGTCTCTGTACTGCGAGTAGCACAAGTCCCTCCTTGTGTCTGACAAAAGTAGGGACGTTTAAGTGCAGATTATTTCAGTTTCTCGAACGTCTGTCGACTCGGTACTTCGGTATCAATAAGTCGGAAAATGAGCTATGCAGAAGCAATGATTAATTAGTTAATACGTGAAGGGAAAGTGGACACCAACCTAAGCAAGATCTACCATCTGGTCCCAAGTTGAATCCGGGATGGCACTCGCACCGGAAGCTGCCAGGGGTGTTGGTGCAGCGACCATTTTGACACGGTCCACTTAGGCACTCGTCGATATCTAATCATCGATCAATTTTTCAGTTGATACTATTGAAAGTTTAGCCCCGTGGTGTATGTATATTTCACCTAATATCTTAAAGCTACACCCCCAATTAGTTGAAGGTCTTTGATGGAAAATCAAGCTGCTATTTCTAACACCCACCAATGCAGTGGCTTTGGTCAGGTCCAATCCGGAAGCCAGAATCGCAAACGCATTTAAAGGAGCCCTCCATGTTCACGCACTTGCCATTTTCGCACATCCCGCTCGTGGAACATTCGTCCATGTCCACGCAGAATGTGTTGTCGCGCGAGGGGGTGAATCCAGATTGGCAAATGCAGTGGTACGATCCGGGAGTGTTCTCGCATCTGCCGTTCAAGCATATCCTTGGATTGTCCGCGCATTCATTGATATCTGCGCGGAAGAACTCGATTACTTTAATTCAAAAGGAGAATTCCACGAGCGCTGATCCCCTCACTCGATAAGAATACCGAAACCTACCGATGCAAGTATTCTTCGTAGGCGACAACGTGTAACCATCGTTGCACTTGCACTTGAAGGATCCATTCATGTTTATGCAGTGTCCGTTGTTGCACATGCCCGTGTCCTGGCACTCGTCGTGATCTGTAGAAGAAATTATAACACCTCGAGGACTCGCAGTCGTGACTTTACATTGTACTTTAACCCTCTAGGGACGAGTGGGACTCCAGAGTCCCATTCAGATTAACACATTTTTATTTACGTTCCATCAATAAGATCGAGATTTAATAGGTATAGTGACCTTTAGTAGGCAGAGAAGAAACTGTTCTACCATCAGAACCCGAAATTAAACTTTTTTTTGTTATAAACAAATTAAAAAAAAAATTAAAAAAAAAATTAACGAGTAGCTTCCAAATCCGAAGTATAAAATAGACAATTTTAACGCTCAAAAAATTCTACGTTAAGTTTAAAACATCCCCGTCCCTAGAGGGTTAACAATCCAGCGTTTAAGATTGAATACTTTTAAGGGGCGGATCGCGGTCACCCCTCTATGCCCGAGATCGCTTTGTAAAGTTACAATTACCAGTGCAATATCTGCCCTCTCCCGACACGACGAATCCAGGTGGGCACTGGCAGGTGAAACTGCCCTCGTAATTTCGGCACGTGCCACCCTGACAGTAGTCCAATTGACACTCGTCGATATCCTCGCATATGCCAGCCTTCTTCGTGAATCCAGGATAACAGTCGCACTCGTATCCGTCCTTGGTGTCGATGCACTTCCCGTTTCCGCAAATGTCCGGACGCAGCGCGCACTCGTTTATCGCGGTGATCGGCTGCAGTTGTTGCAAGCAGAGCCTGTTGTAATCGTCTATAATTGAGTAATAACACGGATCCTGTTACTCCCAGTTACCGTTAACACCGGCCCGGTTATCTCCCGGGGGCCTTGGCAAGCTCTGCTTCAATTTGGAAATCCGATCCAGCGTATCGCTATCAAAGATTCATTTTCTTATCTCTCGTAAAGGACTCGACGATCTACGTACCACTTCCAAGATTGGGACAAATGTAGCACTCGTCGCCCCATCCTCGCCCCATGTTCTTGCCGCAACAGCAATCCTTCTTGCTCAGTCTCATTGCCAATCGATTTTTGCACTGACCAACCCTGTTGACCGACGTGTAACACAATCCTTGCCTCCCATCTGCAATTTTATTAACCAAAACACTAGCGACGAGCACGTGGAATTGAAGAGCTGATTAATGAACTCTCGGTTTAGGAGCAGTAGAGTGTTTTCAACTCGACTATCGGTAGATCTTCAATGAAAATATTCGTAATTTTTAATGGCTTTACCTATACAGTATCTTCGATCCTGGCTCTGGATAAATCCCGGATTGCACATGCAGTAGTAGCCACCGTTTGTATTTATACACCGTCCATCGGCGCAAATACCTTCCTCCTGACACTCGTCTCTGTCCTTGCATGCATTCGTCTCGGGATCCCTGGCTTGTCCCTCGGGGCACTCGCAGGTGAACGAACCAGGCGTGTTCACGCACTTTCCGCCCTCGCAGAGTCCTGGTATTGCTTCGCACTCGTTGATATCTGGCGATTTTATTTTACCATTAACCAAGGTCCAAAATGGAAACGCGAAAGTGGGAGTCGTGGCTGATGCTATTGGTAGTGGAGGAGTTAGATGGTCGCATACCTTCTGCTTCCACTATAATTACTCACCAACGCACTGGCCTTGGTTGGTCTTCAAGTGTCCCAACTCGCAATCCAACCTGGCGGGGCACCTTTCGCAGGGGTGGCCCCAACCCTTGCCCACGGTGGCGCAGCACAGCTGCCTCGTGCAAACCACACCTTGAAGATTCGCCAAGCACTGTCCATTTTTCACTTTCGTGTAGCACGGACCAGTCCTGTGGAAATAATCGACGGAGAAAAGGTTCCTCTTAAATGTGCCGGAACATTGAAACAAGGTGCAATTGTTCACCTGTAATCGGTTTCGCAGCGTCTTCCGGTGTATCCGTAGATACAAGCGCAACGATCTGGACCGATGCATCTCCCTTGGTTCAAGCACGGCTCCCGGCAGATTGCTGTTTCATTAAATTGATCGATGAAAGAACGGCTACTCTCCTCGAGGCGTTAACAGTCACGCGAAGGATTTAAATAGGGTGGAAATGTGGAGAAGCTATAAGTCGATTCTTTGGCAACTCACGTTCGTTGCAGAATTCTCCTTGATATCCGTTACGACACTGGCATCTGCCATCCACGCAGTTGCCATTTATGCAATGCGCCCTGCACCTGCCAGATTCTCCTCTGTCTAACGCATTACCACTTTCATGCGTGGAAGCTGTTGTAACAACAACGGATCACAGTGGTGGAGTGGAATTAAGCAGCGAATTGATTTTATTATTAGCTGTAATGGTAAAAGGCTTAGGAACGTCTAGTCACCTTTGGTTTGACTGCTGCTGCAAGACGAGGACACGCTGCCACCCTCGCACAGACAGATATTCGGCCGAATGCATCTGCCCAATGAGCCGCATCGCCTGGTGCACACAGCTAAAAAAGCCATTCGTTTCTTCTACTCGCACAATTTTCACCAAACTCACCCTCATACCCCTCCATGCTTCAAGTCCATAAAATACAGTTGCAGGCATAAAACAACGCCCGAAGTAAGAATCTCTCAGGGCTCCGATACAACGAACTCAACGACCTATAGGTACTCAACCGAATTACCAGCAGAGGAGACAATGCAATCAACAGGAAGCACGCAACAGACCATTAAAGCAATTTCGCCCGAGGAGTCGATGATCGCGTCGTATGAACGCCAATTCGTCGGTTGCGCAATTGCGCGATGATAATCGTAACTGAGAAGCCACGTTCGATCGCGGGTGTTCCTTTTCCGGGGCGGCCGGATAACGGACGCTAAAATCGAGTGTGTGCACTCGAGGTAGATGGACGTTTATGAGGTCATGCCAAATTACAGGCGCGTAGACTGACACGTTGGAAAATTACGATCGAGGTTTAATTGGAAATTGGCGCAGCCCGTACTTACGAATCACGCAGAGCCCTGTCTCCAGCTTCTTCGTCCAGCCCGGGCAACAGTAATTCTTGTACCTTGATCTGCACACGTTCGGCCTAGAAAATTACGTGGACACGTTGTACTCCTTCCTTGATTGGAGATCGGTGACAGAAGCAGGATAATAAGAGCATTTTTAGATAAATAGGGGTTGGCTTCAATATTTTCCATGGAAGCATGGAGGAACTTTCTACCGATCAATGTTGTGGAAGGATCAAAGGACGAATCTTCTTCTTTTCCATGGAAGCCTCGCGAGGGAAAGGTCCCAAGTGATCGCCACTGATTTTTCTTTATTTCTGCAAGGTGTGTGGCCCACGAAACGTAAAGGGTAGGTCGCCAGAAGAAGAGCCACCCTCGTTGTTTCGCGGGTTTTTCACGCGTCTCGCTGTTATGTGTCTCACGGTGGTCGCTCAAAGATTCGCGATTCCGCGCGATAAGGTTGAAACGGGGTCGCGCCGCTATCGGCAGGCGGAAACGCGACTTTTTTCCCCCGCCGGAGCGCGGTGTCGTGCCACGCGCGCCGCGCGCAAGAACCACCGTGAAACAGAAAGAATGGGAAGAGAACGTGTGGTGTGCCACCTCGGAACAAGGCGGCCATTCACATCGAGCGACTCGTAATTAACGTCAGCTGCTATAGGCAGCCTCTAAGTACTTCCACTTACGCGCCTCGGCGCCGCGCCGGCGTATTTAGGCGCCTGTAAACGCGACCCCCTTTTTTTTTTTAATCCTGCTCGAGGATCGATCGCGATGGAAATTTCGAAATCATCGACAGAACCGACTGAAGTGGAGCAAAACGAGCAGCGACAAAGTATGTAGCCGGTAGACGAGAAGTTTAACGGGTCTTAAGTGCGATCGGCCGGAGATCAGAGGCCTCTCAAGAGCTGACTAAAATAAGTCTGAAGATCGAGTGTGATGAATCGAAGATTCAACAGCACGTTGCGAGCTGTCGATCTTTCAGGTGTAGGAGTTGTTACACAGATCCTTGTAAGTAACGATTAGGGGATCACTGATCTGCTCTGTTCGCGAGTGACATCAGATACTTGTTGCATTTGGTGTAGAGCACTTATCACAAGCTTCCCCCCTTGTTATCTTGTAAGATGCCAGGGACCGCTGCAGCACGATAACGGGAGCAGTTTGTAAGAGGATAGCAGAGTGTACACGATTATCGTGCCATCAAACAGCGCTAATTTTAACCCCTTTAAAGCTAACACGAGCTCGGATGCAGCATGTATGTTAACATTCTTAATAGCGTATAAAAAAAAAAGGTGATACGGAAGAGCATAAAGTGGAGCGAGCAGTAAATAATGCGCGCAGCTCGGTGTTACTTACGAATAATCATGGAAAGAGAAAAGAGCGCAAGGTGTCGCCCATCGGGAACGACTAAAAACGACAGTGATTGATTTTCGTCGCTGGGATTAATTGGAAGATTATAGTTTACCACGAGTCAGGGGACCAACGAGAATTATTATCGTCGAAAATTACGCGAAAGTAGCTATTGAGGCTGTTCCAGGCAATCTCTATGCAGATCAGCGGCCGTTTCGGGGATCGGTTCATTACCAATTTGGAAATCGGCTCATTACATCGCGGCGCGATCGTATCGGCGAGGTGTAATTTTAACACCCGCCCTAATGATACCCTTTCTTAACAAGGTACAAGGTGAAATCAATGTTGCTAGATTGATGTCTTCTTCTGGAGCCTAGCTACTTCTCAGATATACGGATAAGCACACCGCGAAGTCCTTCGTATCCACTTTGAAGCATTCCGTGGCGTCCTCGTTTCGCAATAATTTAATAACTCAATAATTCCTCAATAATCCCCGTTTCCTCCCAGATAAACAGACAATTGTGGCAATTACGGCCTGCAACGAGAGTCCACCGATTCCCCCGCGGAATCAACACCCTCCCAACATCCTCCTGATTATCAAAGGCAGAGGATAATAACCGGCACAATAAATATCTGTCATAACCCGTTGATATTATCCCCGGCTGGTTTCGTAACACCGCGGTCTGGCCTCAATAGCCTCCTTTAATCTCCCGATGGTGTCTTTTAATTTAAGAGACCGTAAATAATGGCCCCGTCGCTGTTTGCCCTACCTAATTCCTTCCTCCGTTTTTTCTTTTTTTTCGTGCCGCTGCGACGGGAGTCGGTGCTCGCCTAGCGTTGTTTTGCCCAACCTTTAAGCGCAACGCAGTCGCCTTTCGATCGCTTTAATTTTAATGGTCTGTAATCCGCCATCTCGAGAGCCATTCCAGCGGCCGTTTCAGATCCATTAAGTGCACTTTCCAATTGAACTTTTAAACCCACACCCGCCGCTAAGGCGGTTTAGACACGCATCGGGTTTGTGCAGTCCGTTTATTGGATTATTGCGCGAGCGTACATACGCGCGCGCGCTCGCGCTCGCTTACCGCGAACCACTTTGCGAATTGAAGCGATGAAACGCGAGACGTGTGTTTCCGAATTGTAACGCGTACGTTATTCCGTTTTCGAGGGATAAGCTGACGAGTGACATCTGGACGCACGACGAGCTCGGATAAAGAAACACATATTTGAGGGCATAAAGGATATACATAAATGGATGGGCGAGTGAAACATAGAGCTCAACGTAAGAGTAAGCCTCTTATTTATGAGAGAAGTATCGGCGTAAGAACTCTACAGGCGTTGAGAGTGGGCCGAATGCGAAGGAAACTCCGAGGGGTGGTTGCGTTTCTCACAAGCTTATGGGGTCGAAAATAGGATAGGACCTATTTCACGCCTAATGGGATCATCACTTATATAATTATTCACGGTTAGTCTGCCACTTAGATTAGGTTAAACTAAGTGGGGGTTTACGTAATGCTCGCGGGAGGAGGTGAAAGAGGAACTGAGAGGGTGGAAAAGTGGCAGCTTTATTGCCGTGCGCCGGCAAGTTTCAGTTAAAGTCGCGCGGCGAGCGCGACGGATTGTTCGCCAATTAGGATCGATTTCGCAGAACGGGGTCAGATGTAACTTCGATTCGGAGAGATCGCAATTTGGCCGGATAGAAACGATGCCACTCCACCGCTCGAACCTCGGAGGGTTCTTCAACCCTGAATGAAACGACAGCGTGCGTGACAATTAAGCCAATTCCAGAAGCAATCGCAAATATGCACGCGATGTGCCAATAATTAAATAGAAACTCTAACGAACGATAATGAAATCGACGTGATTCTACATCCTCAACAAGATCGCGAATATCAGCGTCAAAGTCACTACTTGAACGGAGGCAGGCTAGTTTCTTATTCTATTCTACATAATTGCGAGCGTCATTCGGCGCGGTAGAAGTGGCTGGTAGTAATATTCTGTGAGGAGTGTACCGGAAGCGATGCTGAAGTAATGAAGCTGTCAGTGGTGAAGATTGTTAAACCTACCGGTGGGCAGAGAGCTGATAAGAAACTGAGCCACCCGTTAAATTGTCTTCGCTTTGCTCATCATCCTGCTCGCTTCGAATTTTTCCTAAATATTCGACGTTAGGTGAGGCTTCAATCCTCTGCTTTTTTAATCATTCAACAACCCTCGTTTCACGGTTCCACTACGTTCAACGAAGAAATTTCCCGTCTAATCGAACACGAAGCTTTCTCGCCGTTAAACATAGTGGCGATATCAATGGAGAATGAATACATAATACGTTTATCTGTTTTTTTCCTCGAATAGTATTCTCCCGCGTTGATTAATTGCTGCGGTGGTATGCGGTAATAAAAAAATCGTGTTTTTGTCAATAGCAGTCGATAACACGCGTGCAAGAAAACACATGTTGTAGGGCAAAGTAGCCGAGTATGAGACCTAACCAATTTCTTAAAAACATCATAACACTTGACTAGCAACAGTTTTATTAAAATTCGATACACGTTTTAAACGTAGAATACATATTCTTTGGCAACCTACTGAAAAGTACTATAATCAAGATTCGGTTTCTTCGTAATAAAATAAAAACGACAGGTATTCAAATACGCAGATAAAAAACAAATGGGTTCCTAATATGAGACCCAGTTTGTTTTTTCCTGAAACTTACTTTTTCTTTCCCTTTTTTTTTTATAAATTCGACATGTGAAATCTATTTCTTCACTACCGAAGTCTTCGTGGGCCCACCACGCCCACCATAACACTTTATACGTACACTTCACCCATTGTTCACCTAGCACATCTGAAGAATAAAGACCTGTGCAAAACAAGCATTCTGTATCATAATTTTCTTTCTCAATCACTTTCATTATTCAGAACAATTTCTTCTTCACTCTCGTCAAGTGAACTTTCACGGGCCTCGTATTCGGAAACAATAACACGATAACTATTAAGTAGCTCCGAAGTTAAGTCTTCATCATTTAATCATGTGCAAGTAGTAAGCCTTGAAACTCCATTGCAAGCACTAAACAGCATATTTGTAATTTAATCGAACCACTTCAAAAACTTTCTGCAACGTATTTCAGAAATATGTGCTTGCTCAAGACGCTCGATTGATTACAATGACACTGTGCGGACAAAACACCAAATACACGGTTAGTTAGTAAAGAAATAGCACCGCTATGGCATTCAAGAGTTTTGTGGCGGAAATAAGCTGGGGCCTCATATTAGGAGAGGTCGTCATATTCGACTACTTTACCCTACAACTGTACACGATGAAAGGGGAACGACTTCTGAAAGGAATGTTTCAAAGCGTTTTCCACCATCGATCCACGCTCATTCATTAAGATACTATATCTCTCTATTACATCCATCCCAACATTCTCCACTGCGCTTCGGGCGAAAAATGGCCCCTGTCCTTAAAAACCCTACCTTCCAATCATTCGATAACACCTTCAAAGCGGAGGAAGCTCCTCGCGTTAGCTGCAAGATACCAATCTACATAAACTCCCGATAACCACGAAAAATCTCGGCAGCTTCTCGCGCCCGCGGAGCAACAGACACTCGGATGGCCCATTAACGCTCGAACTTGCTTGCGTCCCAATCTATTAAACGTAGATTAAACGGTCCGTGGGCGAGGCAGGGGGGGGCCATTAAACGGTTTGCCGAAGCGTCGACGCGTAACTCGTCCCCGGCTTATTAATTCGCTCCGGAACGTTTGTTATCGTCGCGTTTGAAGAACTACACCCCGATAAATGACAAAGTTCATCGATTGTAGGGCAACGGAGTTATCTAGCGTTTAGCCGATTACACGCCCGCGGCTGTCCGGCCGTCTCTCTCGCACGCCCGCCACGATTTTTCCGCGATCCGCCCGTTCACAAAATGACAAGGAGGAAAAGCTTGCTTTTAATCGCGTGCCGTTGCCGCGGGTTTCGAGCGACGGCGATACGTTGGACGTACGATCAAATGGATGTGACGGTGTTAATGGCGCCGCTGAGCATCAGCGGTCGGCTGATGTCACGTGAAATGTGTTTCTAATTGACCGTGACAAGATACCGGCTAATGCGCTCTTATTAACGAAAAAGTCGCTTAAGCGCGAAGCTCTCGCTGCCTCTATCCCGGCGATTCGCTCGATTTTCGGTGGCCTTCTTCGTCGGGGTCGATTATCCCGCGATAATGCCTGGAACTGGCGCGAATTTCCTAGCTGATGCTTCTGTTGATCTCCGTTGCCGCTTTGGTAACGCACACGCGGCTCATCCGTCCGCTTTTCTCGCCGCTATTCTACCAGGCTGGAGGAAAAATCGACCGACCACAATGGGAATTACGTTGGCTTCCTTGAAATGCCAACAACCACCGGGGGACACGGCGAGACCGCCGACTGTACTGACGTTATCGCCTCGGCTAATACTCCGTATTAAGTGAAATCACGAGATCGTCGTGCTCCGATTTTACTTATTTCCCCGTATCGAGATTCACCGGCCACGGACGCAGGAGGAGAGATCCGCGCGGTCCCACTATCGCGTGCAATGAGCTGCCAAGAATCTTTTACCGTAACAAACTAGTTACTCTGGTCTCAGTTATACGATACCCTCAGTAATGTCGAATACTTTTCCGCGAGAGTGGCTAATACCGTCAGTTCGGTGGCTTTGTATAATAAAGCGCCACTGGCTTCCATTTACGCCGGCATTCCGTCCACTTCTCCATACCTTCCTTTTTCCCCGGCATTCCCTGTCGCGAGCTGATCGAAAGAAAAATCACACCGAGTATCGAGAAGACGCTTCACTTTCGCCTGCGCGAACAATACGCACGTTCCGTCCAACTCCTCGCCTCATTAAATACGGAGAAATGAAAGTAGCCTGCCAATAAAGGAGATGGAAAAATGACGTTTCCGTCATCGTGATCGAGAATCGTTAAATATCCTTCACAGCACCGTAGAAAACTGGTTGGACGGAAAGGAACGGGGCACAAAATAGGTGCCACATGAAATATCGAAGGATTTTGCGAAATCGACGCTAATCCGTAGGAGCGTCGTTCTGTCGCCTCTAAAAGCCGCGATAACTCCTAATTGGGTTATCTCGCGCGTTACGTTACACTTTCGCGATTCAATTCGACATTTCTCGGGCCGCTACAGAGGCGATGTTTCGTGGCCTCCCGCGGCACATCCCCTCCTCGGCGAGAGGAATTTTAATAGCCCACCATGCCCGCGAATCCAAATGGATGATGGACCATTATTATCCATCCATTAGGCCCAATTGGCCGTGGCGCGCGTTTCAAAGCGGAAACGGTTTCCGTGATCGCCTGGGAATGGTGGCTTGGACGTTTCGTCAGCGCGATTTAGCTACTTCTCGGCTGACCTTCAAGAAGCCGCGCTTAATCCGCGGGCATCCCGCCTCGCGTAATTAGCCACGATCCCCGAGATTAATCCGGAAGAAAACCCGACCGATTAGCTTCATCGCGATCGCATAGTTGGCGGCTTTTGATGGCGACCCGTCGAGTATCTCGCCGCGTTCGAACGGGCTTTTGAATTAACCCCAGCACCGTGCGCCGGCTGAGCAGAAACTCTGCACCGCAGGCGATTATTTATGTACAGCTCGACTTCCATTCACCGATAACGCGATCGTCGGAGGACCGAAGCTAAATTTCACTGCGACTTTCAGGGTCGTGCTGAATTATTAATGAATTAAGCTCGCTGTTAGTTTCTTTACGTACTGTATAATTGGGTCGACGAGCCACTCTACGAATGCGTTGGACTGTACAAATGTAACGATTCACTTCGAGATTGTATAACGAGATCGAACGCTCACAACAATTGATAACGCGATGGTTTCATCGAGTTGTAGGCGACTTTATCGCCCACGTATTTTGCTAAGTAGGTTTCTTTCGATCCGGCTTTTTTGAAGTAGCTGCGATCTTTGTACTTCCCTTGATCCCGAGGTGAAGTTTTCAGTTAGCCTAGTGGAAAAACTCCCGGAAATCGGTTCCGTGATGTCATTACGCTCTGAATATTTGCCTGCATCAGCATTGAAGTCACTGTGGATGCTAAATTTAGAGAATTATATCTTCGAAACTTGCTACTTCTGATACGTAATCAAGCGCTACTAAAAGTAAGTGAAAAATGTCACGCGGCTGAAGCATCCCGTTCAGATTTTTACTACGATATTAAAATAATTCATAGCTAGCGTTGTTTACGAGCGTACGGAAGGCTAAGTGTCTCGCGCAAGGATGGTTTACGTACCAAAATAAATTCCAGGCAACATTCGAACGCATGTGAACGGTTCCGCAGCACGTTTCGAGGCGAATAGAACGAAACGACGGACACGTGATAAACATTACGCTGCCCCAAGACGAGCGGCGTTACGTCATTCGTATGAAAAAAAAAAAAGAAACTAGAGCAGAAAGTTCGTTGTCGAAGCGATTTCACTGCGCTCCTGTCCCACACGGCAAGTAAAAATAGAAACGAGCTGGAAGCAGCTTTATCACTAGCATTCCCACGTCTGGCGGTCGGTGACTTGTCAAACGGGCCACCACTTGCGCCGCGATACTCCGATCACGAATCCGCTCCATTGATTCGTCCCCTTAATCATTCCGATGAATGCTAAGACGCCGTTCCACCCTACCAATCAGCCGATTTACGATCCCCTATCAGCGGAGACGAACGATTAAGCGCGTTCTATTTTCGGAGCTCCCGAATTCTTCGGCAACCCGCAAAACTTGCGGTGATCTATCGAGGAGGGGTTAAAAAAAATTCTCCTCAGACCTCCCTTCGAGCACGCGGGGAACGAGAGTAAAGAAATATCCTCGATTACCCATAAATTCCATGCAACGCGGGGCACGCGGCGCAACCCTAGTGATCACAGCGGGGAAATTACTGTCCCGCTCGCGCGATACCTCTATCGATCAGCGATCGAGCGATCACCGATTGCCCGTTAGCGCTTCGCGCTTCGGAATAGCCGACAACTCGACGATACTCACCCGATTGGTGGTACTGATTGCAGAGTGTTATCCAGATCCTGAGCGGGGCTGGTGGTGTATCGTTGTCCCGTGGTCGATGCGCCTCCAAGTACGATCAACAGCAAGCACGTCGCGAGGAGCAACCCCTCGCCGGGCATTCTCCGGGCCATAATTGACCGGCGTTTCGGTGTGACGACAAAACTGTTCGCGGGGGAGGGAAGATCGGCACGGTGTTCGTTAGCTCGTCTCGCGATCGATGGCGGCTCGTTTCACGCGCATGATCCTCGATCGCTCACGGCACGGAACGATTCAACGCTGGCCCCCGATCGACACCACGATCGGATTCTCGATCATGGTTCTTGGCTGACTGGGTGCTTGGTAACCTGACACTCGCGGAACTCTGTAACGGATGCGCCTGTTTAGAGAGATTTCCGAGTCGGACGGTGGGGTGGTTTCTGGGGTCGCCGGGAAACGAAGGTAGGAGCTCAGTTGGAGCTGCACCCAGCTAAACTCGACTGACTGCGAGTCGGATGCTTTGAGTGCGTAGATTTAGGAAATAACGGGGGCGCTTTAGAGGATGTCTATGACAGTGAATCATGCGCAACTATCTTCTGTCAGTGGTTTTCCTGATAAGCGAGCTTGGAGAAGTGAATATATTATCGTCGCCGGCTTTTCTTTTTCGATTATGAATATAGGTAGGTAGGTACTTGTGATGCTCCTTCGTTGCAAATGAACTCGAGTGTGGGAATATTCCGTATAGGGTAGATGTCCCAATTACTGCCACCTTAAGATTATAACCGAACTTCATTTAATCATTTCGCGTGTTGTGTAACCTAAAAATTGTTTCAGTTTGCAACATAATATTATTTAACATCTCTTTCATTAAAAAAAAAATAGTTTTATGAATTAAATATGAAGAATTTATTAATAATTAATTAAAATTCGCGAGGGATCCTAGTGTACCTATAACTGTCACCTCGAAAATCATCTTGTCCTAGGTACATATGAGTACATATATTTTTTTATTTTAATGTAAATCAGAATCTCCAATTAATAATAACTATTTTTTGTACATTTCTTTTTATACGTTACGTTTTTATTACATATAATAAATCAAGTGGCAGTAATTGGGACACTGGCAGTAATTGGGACATCTACCCTACACCCGTGATTATAGTATTTCGTTTTTGATCGTTCGTTTTGTACGAGCACCGAGAATTTCGCCACGTAAACGGAGTCGACGGACAACGGGCGATAATTGTCGCGATTCCGCGCGCTGGCTATGACGCCTTTCCGGAAGCGCCAAATTAGTACGACGAGATAAATGGAACTATCTTCTGATATAAATATCCACAATAGCTGTTCCTCTGCCACGACGAGAAGCAGTGGGGAATTGCGATGTTAGCTTTCAAGTTTGACCAGCGTGTTAGCTAGAACCTTCAATTCTTTATCTCTTCTATTCCGATTGTGTAGGAATCCACTGATTCTCTGCACAAATAATCGAATGAACAACCCTCTTGGACTCCGATGGAATTGATTATCAAATGTCTCTAACAGAAATAGAAGGTGAGTTAATTTACTTTAACAACTCGTTGTCGCGAATTTGGTCCCGAAAATGAAAGAGGCTCGGTGGAGAAGGGAATAAGACGATTCGAATCGACGTACCACGCACGTACGTTGGAAATTTGCCGCGCAGAGATCTACGCCCCGCTTTCACTCGTTATCATAACGTAAAAGCGGACCGAGCAGAGGCTATCATTAAAATTCCATAAAGCTTGGTATGCTCGTGCAAACGTCGCGCAAAAAGAGATCGGTCTGGTTCGCACGTTCTATTACGACGCGAGTGGATCGGGAAGGCAGTGACGACAGATATCGACGGGATAAACGTGATTTTTAAATGCTTCCTTCTGATGAAGCTTAAAATGATTACTTTTCGACAGGGGAGCTGGACGACCCGTTTCGACCACTTCGAGTTTCCTTCGATGTATGCAGTTTATCACGATGATTAAGCAATACACTTGGCTATTTGCTTCTTGAGTACCTACTTGGTTTTTATACTCGACGAGTGGGGTTGATTAAATTTCTTGTTTCCCTGTTTACGCAGCTCTCTTAATGAATTAATACACTTATTGGAAAATGCATCTACATTAAAAATCATAAATACGCGAGTTAAAACTTCTAGGCTTCGATGCCAAAAGTTCCAAGTACTCTCCCGCTTTACGTTAAGCGTTAAGATAATAACACCATGCATCATAAGAAACCAAACTGCGTATGTAGGTAGTTGCAAGCGTAACTCCGCGAGAGTAGCCTTCGATAGTAATACATTCAACAACCCCAATGCTCCAATTACTCATTGATATCATACCTGTCAACGAAACCATCAACATTACTCCTCCGTGCAACTCGACAATATCACCAGGTGCACACTCCAATCTCAATCTCGCCCATACGTATCCCTCCGATAACGTCTGATCATCACCTTACACCCCGGGGAATGGGAAAGCAACCCAATCTTCCCCAGATAATTCACCCCCACTGGGGCTGCCCAAAATACCGAATTCGCGAGATCTCGATGGAAAATGAGAGAGGTGAAACGGAGTCGAGAGGCCCTCGATGATTAACGCGAAGGAAAGGAGTCGCCAGGAGCACTTGGCGCGATTTCTCGCCGCAGCACGTTCTTACTATGAGGAGCACGAGAGCAGCGAAGAAACGAGCCCCGAAAAGATGCGCCGACGGGACTCGAGGCGAGACTGGAGCAGCAGATTGTGGAGAAGCCGCACCGAGAGAGGGCTCATCTGGAGAGAGAAGAGTCTCTCTTCCCTCGTCTTCGCGCCTCTCCTTCCCCCCACGCGCCCTTTCCCTCCTTTCCCTGCCCGTTTTCTCGCGGCCATGTCCAGCTGACGACCGAGAGCACGAAGTGGAGAGGCACGGATGGTCCCAACCCTTCTTTTTCATCGTCGCTGTCAACACGCTGCGCGTGTGTGGAACGCGTGAAAACACCATGGGATCTGTGCACGAGGAAAACACGACACCACGATGGATAATGATTCATCCAGAGACAAATTGCGGTGAGATCATCGGGGCCAGCTTTTTATGTTGGGAGTGCCTTAGCTACTAGGGCGATGAAGGTGGTATGGAGCATCGTGAGTTCGATCGCGGGAAGAGGCAGCGATCTCCCATTGATCGTTTGCAGCAGGAGAGGACTTTCCTGCTTATCTGTCTAGAGAAAAGTTTGTCGAACATGTGGCAACCTTTCACGGGTTTCTCCGTTCCTTTTTGCTGTTTAAGGGAAGCGAGACTTCAGGGGGAGACGGGCAGATACTTTTGGAGCAGAGGGAAGATTTAAGATCGATCGCATCGGTGTGGTACAAGGTTTCCCATTGCAGTCGCATTTCGTGCCTTTTCTGTGGGCTAAAAATAGAAATGTCGAAGATTCCGTGTGCCACAATGAAGGAAACATTTCGCAACGCGGAGCAACCGAGCGTTATCAAACGAGGCTGAAGATTCGATTGAGAAACACGAACGACATTGGCCTCTGTGTTCTGGACCAATTAACGCGTTAAGAAGCCATCACTTCCGCTCGCTTCGATTAGAAACATCCATTGTCAGCCGACCACTCTGCAAAGTAATTTCGCGGCATCGATCGCGCGGCGTTTCGAAGCAGAGAGAAATAGAGCTGACTAATCGATCCCTTCGTAGGACGTGAAAACATGTTATTGCATATGAAACGGCCACACTTTTATCATCCTGATTGCATGCTATTCACGGGGAAATGGGACGTAATTTTAGAATCAAAATTAAGATTCATGTGGCATAAAGGAATCACTGTCCCCTAAATAGTACCCCCGATGAATCGACAAAATTCTCTCGTCCTTTTCATCCTCGTTACGTTCTACCCTCCTGCCGGCCATCGAAGTCGTATGCGGGTGGCGGCGATAACAATGAGGCGCGGAATGTCTCTGCTTCGCTCTGCGATCACACACGAGACCCTTGCTTCTAACTCAGATCCTACTCCAAAAGAAAGTTCGGAATTGAAGGAACCAGAATTTTTGTTCGTGTTAAGTAAGAAACATGCAGATATTGCCGCAACATGCAGCCACCACCCGTCAAGATTGCGTCACCAGGTTGCATTACCAAGCCCTCGACTGGCACGTACGCGACTTAACGCAGTCCGCGACACGTTAAAACGGAAAGTAAAGGCGAGAGATGGTAGAAAGCTAACGGGGACGTATAAATCGCGGCGGAACCTTTGGCAAGCCGACTTCCACGACAACGAAATGCCCGATGAATGCCTCGTAAAGCACGATTTTCCATCGCGATTCGCGACGACGATGAAAACCGTCGGCCGTCCCTAATACGGGGCGCGTGATTTTCAAGGCAGAATCCGTGGATGATTAACGACAGTTGCGTTAATCTTTTTGCCAGCATGCCACGGCTTGTTTACTGCCACTAAAGCGTAAAGAGAGGGTCGTGGGACTGGGAAGTTTCACCGACGTGCGGCTTCCGTTTATCACGGAAGAGTTAAACTAACGCCATAGAGGGTTGCATTTTATTCTCTGGTTCCATTCTGCCATCCGTTTTATAGGCTCCACTGGATGCTGAAGTGGAGTTGATTGATAAACTGGTATCGAGTAATCGAGAAGAAGTATCCAGTGGGTGTCGCGCATGTTTCTTCGTTTCATCCTCGATTATTTTGCTCGAGAAACGTAGGAGGTTCTTTAGCAAGCCTCTGCCAGCTTGATCGCCTAACGATCAGGAACCCCCCGCACATATTCCTGTCCTCCCGATAAATCTTAATCATATCATACACTCGCCAGCAGGTACGTACACGGTGGATCGCTTAAGCGTGTCGATGATCGTGTCTCCTCGCGTGTACGTGCAAGCGAAACAGATATTTACCAGGTAAATCGTCATCCACAGGCCGTAAAGGCCGTCACGCCACCCCGATCGTAATTCGTCCCGCGACAGACGAGATCGGCTAACAAACACGATCGACAGTGATTACCAGTCGACTGCCAGCGAGGCGAAGCGCTGCTGGTTGCAAGTGGCCGTTGTGAATAGCCTGCAACGTGGATGCACCTGTAATCAACGCGCACGCTGCATCTACAGCGTCTACAGCATGGTCGGTGAACGTATCCGTGAAATCCCCACGAACTGGAGAATCAATGCCTCCTTAACGCTCCGCCATTTCGGCCTAGTAAAATTCCCAGCTAAATTATGACGTATCCGAGGAAAACCATCGCAAATTGTGAGTCAAAGTGCACCAAGGTGCGCCGAAGGTAAAACGAGACGGCGTACCATTCTTTGAGAGCGCTGTACCTTGCGCCTCTTCTTGCTGTTAACCTAGACCTCTTCCCCCGGCTTCTCTCGTAGTTTTGCAATAATCTTGCCAGACGACGGGGACTGGTCTTGGATGAAAAATGAACGGAACGGATCGGCGTCCTTTTCTTTTCCACGGCGAGGCGTCATTAAAAGATGCCCCATCGTCGGTCCTCGCGGTGAACTATAACTACCAAGCGGAATATGCAAAAGGAACAGCTTCCGTTCGGTGCTCCGGACACGGCTCGAAACGTATCGCGCCACGGCCGGCCCTGACCGACTCGACCGATTCGAGATAGTCGCGATGAAAAATTGGTTCCGGTTAAAACGCTCGCCGAGGAATCGGCGATTATGAACGGCCAGGCGCTTCGCACGGGTTGCAGTTTAGAAAATACGAGGATCTTGATGGGGAATTTCGTGGTATCTACGCGAGGAATGCTGTAGCGCGCGAGTGCTTATCTTGTATCTTGAAGGCATGTATTTTAAGGAATTCTTACAACGTCCAATTGTCACTTTCTTACACGGATGCGTCCCTCTTGGCGTAAGCTGGCTGAATACAACGCTGTTTTGTGTTTAAGGGTACATTTTAGCGTTCCTTAAGAACTCAGTTTAGCAGTAGTGTAAGGATCGTGTTAAATGATCTAAATTCGCTATGAAATACATCTCATTTACGTTATTTCTTACTCCTACGTGACGAAGCACCACCTTTCTTTGACTTCACACTTTTCTTACCACTGCGTGGAACGCTCACAGGTTTTATGCTACCGGCGTATGCCTTCCGTGCTTCGAGAGTGTCCTCTAATAAAGCTCTCCTCTCCCAAAAGGAAACCGTGTGCTGATTGAAAAGCGTCTGATAATTCTGCTTCTGCCTTTTTAGAAGACCTTGCATCTCCTCGAGGAAATGCTGATAGTCTTCGTTGGCGTAGATGACGTTCATCGCGCGGCTGGTTCTCAATACCTCTTCGTCCTGCTCGGTCTTCACCCACGGGGCATCCTCTTCCTCTTCCTTAACCGTGTATAACGACAGGTCCAGCAGAGGAAGTTTCCGAAGCGATTCAGGCGGTTTAGACGTTCTCGGGTCTAAACTGAGCATTGAAGTCTCCAAACAATCGATGGACGATCGAGCACTGTCTGTTTTCGTGGAGGACCTTCTGATTTGAGTCGAAGACTTCCTTCTGACCTCGACTGCCGAGGAATCAGGTTTGAGCTCGTGTTTGTTCAGGAAAGCTTGCCGAAGCTCTTTACCACGTTGCAGGCTGTCAGGGTTTTCCTTCGCCCAGGCTTCTTTCATCTGTGCTATTTCCTTCTCTTTCGATTTGTCTTCGGACACCTGTTAATTAAAGTGATTAGCCGAAAGAAACTGATTGACCAGTGAGAATTATTCGAAGAAATGAAATGGTACCTCTACGTTACTTCCAGTATCAGTGACCACCTGCAGAATCCAATATGGTGGTTCAAGAGCTTGATGACTATCGACAGACTGCTTCGAGCCTTTCTTCGACTTCAACAATTCAGACTTGGACAATCTACCTGTAGCCGAAGCGAATGACTTCGCTTTAACGATAGAGCCTGAAGGTTTTATTCTAATATTCGTCACTGCAGCCCATTCTGACACTGTTAGTGGCCAGCTGCCGTCGAGAACAAAAGCCTCCGCGTAGTAAATCCGATGCTTCACCGATTCCACGCTCTTTTTACTTCCGTCGACATCAATGGCGACATATGTCTCCTCACCACTATCATCCCCATTCAATACCTCACCATTATTAACACCGGTAACGCCGCCACTAAGATTGCTATCTCTACTATCACCTTTTACCCCAATTCTCGCCAGACTAGTCTCTCGTTGAAATCTCAAATACACAGCTGGCAGAATGACTACCGATGTTCCCTTGACTTGACACAACACGTTCCCCTCTTCATCCGTCACTCTAAATCTAATCTTCACCTGATCGTAGGACGTGCAAAGCCTAAGCGACACGACGCTGGACTTCACCACCCGAATGATCCACTTCGAAACGTACTTGTTCTTGTTTGGTATGTACTTGCTGGTCAGTTCTTCGGTCACCAAGACAGGAAGCACTGTCGTCGCAGAAATCGGCACCTCGTCGTCCAGAAGATAGCATAACGGCTGCCCCTTCACGGTGATTATGTTCATCGTCCAAGCCAGCTCTTTCAACACCTGATCCTCGCTCCAACCGTAACCGAACACTGTGTACCCTACATCAACATGCTGGTAGCGAGTCGGTACCACGTTGTTCACCACTCGCAGCATCTCCTGACCAGATTCATTGTTGAACACCCGCAGACTGTGCTTAGGTAGATCGACGAACAGGTCAATGCCTGCGTTAACGATCTCTGTGGCTCTAGCGTTCACCACGAGCCTCGCGATAGGTAGCCACTGGTTGGGCTTGACGTTAGCCAGCGTCCCAGTTAATTCCTGCGTTTCAAGCGTATACTGGAAGTCCTTAGAGCAAGGATACATATCGTAGAGTCTGTCGTGGTGCTTGAGCATATTTCTCAGCAGTTGGTTGACCAGAGATTCCCGTTTGTTGTAGTTGAAGAGTTCAGCGACTTTCAAGAGATTGCTCAGAACCTGTTGGTGTTCCTTGTGGCTGGGATCGTGGATCGTCTTGTATTTTCTAATCATCAGCATTTTAAAGAACGACTGGATAACGGTGGCTGCGTAGTTTCTGCCAAAGCTGTTTTCGTTGAACGAGTGCTCGCTGGCAGGATGTTTCTCCGCCGAGCCTGAGGATATACTGTATTCCCGCAGCGCTCTCAGTATCATGTAAATTGTGCCGAGGTGTTCCATACCGATTGTGGGGTCGAAGAAGAATATCCTCAGTGCTCGCAGGATATCTGGTACCTGGCCCGCGGGCAAGATCTTCCGTATCAGAAGCACCTTTTCGTAGATGATGTAGTCGTGTATCTGATTGTAGAAGATCTTGCTCCGGTTGTTTATGGTCTGGACAGATGGCATGTAGCTATTGTAGTAAGCTTTCACAGCCTCTGGGTAGCTCTCAGTGCCAAACGACTGATAGGCCCTGCTGGCGGCGTTGCTGATGTGCTTCGCCATGTAATCGATCGTCACAGACTCCATAGACATCAGCTGATACATCCATCTTCGGCCTCCCAGGTGGAAGATCGTGTCCGAGGAGATCGTCGTGAAACAACGGGATTCTGAGCGACAGTATACTCGGAGCAGGTGCCTCCCTGCTTCCAGTTCCATTGCAGCAGACTTGCTCCCAGCCGTTGAAAGGAGGACCAAGCAGTTGGATTTCTGAGCTCTCTCGAACCAATTGTGCTTCTCGATGATCAGATGGTCATCCTCCGCGATTGGGACACCCGCGGTATTGCTCGGATTACCACCGTTTCGAGAATTCAGAGAAACCTGGAACGTGGAGAAATCGAACAAGAAGAACTTCTCTTCCATAGAATCAGTGAAGATGTATAGAGGCTCGTTTCTGGTCTTCGACATTGTCTGGGGCCAGCAGAAAGTGTCGCTGAATGCAGGTTCTTTAAACGTCGCTTTGGATGGAGAACTCTTTCTACTACCCCTTTTGCTGGTCTTCTTCGCATCTGACCTCTGATCGCCCTGTTTGGAGTCTAAACGATCCGAGATCCTCGCGGTGTATTGGAAATAATCGAGCTTGTAAAAGAACTGGACGTTCTTCACGAAAGGCTCCATTTTATTGAAATCAGCCCAGAAGCTCATGTCCACTGATAGATCTTCTTCCTTCAATGCCCCTTTTTGCAGGTCTTTTGAAGTGTCACGCGATTTGTTCTTCCGATCAGTCTTCCCTGGTAATGCTTTATTATCAATGTTTTCATTTCGAAGGCTTTCCTTTATGTTCGCGCGACTGTAACTATTTATGATGCTCTCTTCGTATCCTCTTAGGGGACTGATAATTTTTAAAGAACGAATCGGTACGAAGTATTCGATGGGGTCGATCAAACCCTCATGAATCGCCCATTTTAACCAACGGTGGAGTTTCCATCTGGCCAGGGGAGGCTTCACCTATGTTAGTTGGATAGTTTTATAAAATACTCCAAGTGGATGTACCTATTACGAGATTAAACGTACATCTTTGGGATCTAAAGGGACGTCGCGAGATTGAAAGACGTAAATAAAGTGGCTCCAACAGCGGGACAAGCCGGATACAGCACCACAAGCCGGCTTCTTCATATCCACACCAAGGAACAAAGTCACTGGCTGTGGCTTGCTCGGTATCTTGGGCTTTCGAGCACTATCTTTGGATCTTTTCGACCGACCAGTGCCTTGAGACTTTTTCGAGGAATCAGTGGCTTTAGACCTCTTCGTTCGTGCGGTGTCCTTAGACATTTTCGTCCGTACCGTTTCCTTCGACTTCTTCCCCTCGTTAGTTATCTTAGATCCCGGTACTTCTGTTTGCAAAGCGTCGAAACTATAAACAGATTGCAAGAGCAACAAATACACGCGACACGGGACCAACCGACATTATCCTGCGTCGCGGCTTCCGCATCCCACTCGAAATGGTCCGCATACTTCCGTAAGAAGTCCCATTTGTCTTGGGGAGACAGATAGTCGATGTCCAATTGTAAACAAACCCACCCTGAATTGAATAAGAAACAACGTTCTAGATATTCCATATCTACTTTCATAATATTCTTTTACCGCGTCTCGTTGCTACTTTTCTCACGCTACCGGTTAAACAAGTAACAGGATGAAAATCCACGATTTCATGGTGCCGAGACCACGTCAGGGAACACAGTTTTAACAAAGCCTTCGAAAGAACCATGGGCCACAGTTCTGAATCATTCGCAGTGCGGGGTAAAAGTGGCAAGCCTTCAGAGTTCACTGGTATCATGTCGTCCACCACGATACGACGCCAAGATCCCAGAAAATATACTCGTACCATGTATTTTCCTTTGATGAAATATACTCACGATTAAAATGAACCCACAATAATTTATTCCTTCCCGAGAGAGGTTACCATTTGGATTTACGATTGGCCGATGTTGCGCCCCTTTGCCAGCTTTGTTCATCGAATATACATTCATCCAGCCTCGCCAAGATTGCTGCCGCCCAGTCCAAATGAAATGGCTGGTCTCACCACTTATTTCCAATCCATCTCGGCCGCAGTACTGGAGATTTATTAGCGCGGAAATAAACCATCGCGCGAACTGAAAGTCGTTCCTAATTGAACCACGACCAATTGCACACGGGCCATTCTATTTAATTGATTTATTCGGAGCAATTGTACTATCGCGAGGGATCGTGAATTGTGTTCATTCTTTCGAGGAAAATACTCCCCTTTTTATTGACTTCTTCCACTATTTATAGCTACTGTGTGCCATAAAGAATACACAGAACAAAGAAGAGCTTATTTGTAGATTTCGAGAGCTGAATGTAGAAATACACTTTCTTTCTACGAGTTAACACAATCTTCGTCAATTAATTGGACGTACCTCGCTATGCATAATATGCTTGTTGTTTGCGATTAGGTCCGGATACTCTGAACTGGGGATGAACACTGTCAATGGTTCCTAAATTCACATTACAATTTACCCTCTACTCATGGTCACAAACTATTACGTTTGGCAAGCTTGAAATAATTGAGAATAAAATACAAAAAAGGAGTACTCTGAAGAATAGGGATTAATTTCAAAAATGATCCTACAGTAAGATCCTTTAAATCCTTTGCTCTTATCCATTCGGAAGGTGTCAACGATGATGGTAATTGAACAAGTTGGGTGTCGAGGAACAATCCATCTGTGCCATCTGTAATTTACGTTGCAGATGGGTCTTCGGGAAAATTGTTATTTTGTTGCTTGTTACTTTTAGGCGTTGCCCAGTTCTCGTTGTTTAACGTCACATCGGACCATTCAGGCCATAATGTAGAATCATTCGGAGCAGAAACTTCAGACGCGGTCTTCGCGATTTTTCTGGATGTCGCAGCAGACATGTCTGAAACTTTCTTTTTTGTCGATAAAACACGATCGTTCTTGTGTTTTAAATAAACAATTATTAAATAAGGATAGGGAAACTTGTGCGGGAACGCAGAATTATTGGCTACAGTCAAAACAAAATCAACTGGCCACTTAAATAAGGCCATTCCTCCAATTGATTTTCTTCCGACTATAATGTTAGGATTCTGGAAAAAGTATATATTTATTGAGTCTCTGTATTATACATAACTATATGAAGATGACATGCGAATCTACGTCGAAGGCGGAGGCTATAAAAAAATTACAATTTAAAGAAACCCTATCTCGTTAGTAGGCTACTTTGTTATGGCGCCGTCGCACCCGTTAGAAAAGTAAAGGTATTCAAAGTTGTATGCATATACCTATATGTAACCTAGTACAAATGTAATCTCTACAAAAAATAGTATCGATCTCTCACTATACAAACTCAATAACGAATCAATGTGTACTTTGATTCAACTCGATAATAACGATGAACGATGAGCTTGTACGTGTTCATACATGGTATTAGAACGAAGTTTAATTCGCGGGTTAAACGCAGTTACATATTTTTCTCAACAACAAGAAAAATAATATCTACTCGTACGCACAGGAATCATACAATTAGTTCTCTCGTTTTCCCATATCGCACGGTGCTAAGTAGGTATTTCTTCAATTCTTCATTAACTATATTTAAGATATAACTTTATAGTCGCTTAATTAGGCTCGGTTCTTTAGGTTTATAGTCAACATTAAAGATAGTTGCTTCTTCTTTCTTTTTTTTTAGCTTTTATACACAGTGAGTAAGCGCGCAGTGTTTTCAGCCTCGAAATACACACGCGCTTAATTAGGTCGATAGGATTGCATATCTTATTAAGGCATTGTTCCATTCTTCCTTTTTTCTTCTCATCGGGTTACATTAAAAATTGTTGACCGAAGCGTTTTTCCTGATAATCGTATTATCACGTATTTAGAGATAAATAACATCGAGAATTTACAATAATTTAAGTTACTTATCGGTAGATATCTTTAAGGATATAAATACAGTGGAATATTTCAATGGAATGTTGAATATGAGATTCTAATGGAAGTGTGTAATTGTGTTTATCATCCTTTCAAAATATTGTTGGAACACAAGGAGATCAGCTGATACAGCGCGACGCTGCATCAAATTGTAAGTCGACGAATTCGTATAGATTGAATTCACATTTATATAGGTAAGTTTGTTAATAAGTCCCACCGCTTTGGAATATAGATATTGATATAAGAATTTAGTTAGGTACTATCGGGATTGAAATTAATCAAATTTCCATCGCGATCGATCCAGTCTATCCGCAGACACGCGACTAACATCCCGCATTGTTTGGAACGTGCAAAGTACATGAACGACGAAAGATAAAAATGGTAACGTTCGTCATAAATTATTAGAATCATACATATGTATCGATTTTGATTGAGTCGAGAGAAAAGCTCCTTAACGTACGTTGGACAACGTACAACAGAGAACCTAGTGAACCCAAAAAGGTACACGAAAATCAACACCTTACTCTCAGTATTCAACGTTTGGCACCTACTTCATTAACGTACTATCCCACCATTTAAGAAAATAATCGATCACCACACAAATTGTGCGATATCGGATATGCAAATAAGTAATACCAGGATTATCACAGTAACGTGATACCACCCTGAATTACGTGAAAGGAATGTTTATGCAATTCGTGCCCTCACCATGGCAGTGTTTGTCATACGTTTGTTACATGAATATTTTTGTTTGTCGCGAAGTATTTCACCACTGCCCAATTGCTGCTACAAATACTGTACTTCGAAAATACTAATCTACAAAATTATTCAAAGTTGCATAACATTTCCCGAGATCGCTTGAACGCATAACTTAGACTCGTATGTACAGATTTTGGCACCACATTACGGGCACTCAAGCAATTAAACATTCTTTAATTCCATGGAGAACAATGTACTAAAGTGTTTAGTACGGAATTCTAAGTAAAAAGTGGGCAACTAATACCAGTGGACGGTATAATAGTGTACCTTGCAGTTTCCTAGAATTTTAGTCACACCCTTGCAATGATTTCATAGGCTATGGTCTGAACGTATGAGTCAAACACCGAACGCTTCGTGAATTGTAAAATGAGTCAATAAGATAGGAGTCTCGCGGGGTTTCATGCAATTATTTTTAAGTTGTTCTTGCCATTATATAATATTTTAACACATTTTACCAGGGCCTGAAGCTCTTTGATCTTCCATTCGGCCCGCCTGAAGCCTCTGAATTAAAGCGAAAAGATCTTCCTCGGGAACCGTCGATCCCGCCTGTGTTCCATTAGATCTTTGGCTGTGCTCCTCCTCAGCATCTTGCACTGTTGACGCCGCGGGTAAGGGGCTTCGCTGGTCCTCCAAACGCGAACCCTGTTTGCGTAATTCATTAAAACAATCGATCCCGCGAATTTATAATAAAACATACCGATTTGTGGTATTCACGTATTTACCTGGCACCTGACGAGCATTTCGATGAACGAATCGTCGGCATCTTGGTTGCTGTTCAGGCCAGGTAAATAAGGCAACGTTACCCGTTGCTCGTCCATTCTTTTACTTTGCATTCCAGCAATTAGCTCTAACAAGTCTTCGCCATCCCTGAAAACAAAATTGAATAATTGCAACATCCGCGATGCTAGTCAGCAATGTATTTCTTTGGAATAAAAATACTTACTGGTCCTCCGATTCGCATGCTTCGGGCGTAATCGCTCTGAACTTCTGACTGCGATTTGTGTTTAACGCGCAACGTTGGTCGTCCATTCGGCCGGATTGGAAGCGAGAAAGAAGATCAAAGAAACTATCCTCTTCTTTTTGAGAAATTTGCGTTATGTTATTACTTTTCTCTGTTTGCGATTCCGCCTGTTCTTTTAACTTTGCATCTGGTGTAAGCTGGGGGGAAATTTTAATTATGTTAAGAACATTATACACTGTACGACTCTATCGTACGCAATACACTTACTTTGATAAGATCCAAGTTATCCATACTCTGCCGTCTAAGTCTATATCTACACGGCGAAGACATATTAAAATTCGATCCTATATTGGTTGAAAGTTTGTGCCCAATATTTTCTTTATTATTCTCATGTTGTCCTTTCTCCAATCCCAGCAGTTTCTGTAAGTCATCGACGTTCATCTGCGCCGTAGCTTGCCCCATTGGATCTTCGAGCTCTTTAGAAATGTTCAAGTGCAGTTTGGCGTAGTGCAATGCCTTTTCGTGGTTCCCCATTGCCGCGTAAGCATTGCCTAAAGACCAACAGGCACGACCTTCGCCTACTCGATCTTTAAGCTGCTGTGCTATTTCCAGATGCCACAAGTGGTATTCTATCGCCGTCGGATAGTCCCGAAGCAGAGTATACGTATTCCCCAGGGAATAGCACGCTTGCGCCTCTACCTCTCTGTCCCTCAACTCTTGCGCGAGGACTAGAGTTCTCTTGTAATGTTGCGCAGCTTTTTCAAATTCACCAAGAAATATATGAGAATTCCCCAAGTTGCTGTTCGCCCTCCTCTCAGCAGCCTTGTCGCCAAATTCCTTGGCAATTTTCAATCTCTCGTTGTGATAATAAATCGCTTGCTGAAAGTCTCCCAACAGGTAAAATGTATTCCCTAGATTTCCGCAGGCTCTGCCTTGCGCCGCGGAATCTTCCAATTCCTTCATCAGCTCCAAGTTCTCTTCGTAGTACCTAACAGCTTGTTGCAAACACTGCCTGACGTCCTCCGAGAACTCTCCGGGATCCTGGTGACCTACTCTACCGGCCTGTTTGCCTTTAGCGTGATAAACATTTCCCAAATTGTACAAAGCTCTTCCTTCGCTGAGCTTATCTCCGATTTCTCTGGAGATCTCCAAGTGTCTCTTACAACAGATCATAGCCTCGTCGAACTTTCCCATAACTTTCAACGTATTCCCCAAGTTCCCGCTGGATTTAGCTTCCCCCAGCTTATCTCCCATTTTGCGCGCCAGCGTCAAGTCCTCTTTATGGTACTGCATCGCTTTAACGTAATCTCCGAGGTAGAAGTACGCGTTCCCTAACTGGCTGTAAATTGCGCTCAATATCCGCAAGTCGTCGGTACCGACTTGAATCGCGGCTTGAAAGAACGCCACGCCAGACTTGCAATCTCCAGCCTTACAGAGGCGTTCGCCCTCGAGCGCCAATTCAAGGCACATGTTCCACCTTTCGCTATTCTGTCGAGCAGAACAAGTACACCCGTCATACGCCTAACTCTTACTTCTTCAAATATGATTCTACAGGGAAAGATAAGTCACAGATGCAAATTAAAATCTTCTCGCAACGAGCTTCGTTCTCAAGAAAAGCTGCGCCTTACTTTATAGCTTCGATTATCTAATACAAATAATACATGCATAATTATGTGTACAAATAATAGACGAATATTTAAAGCCGCCGCTCTTAAAAACAAAGGGCCCGTATAAAGAAATTCTGTCCCATATTTTCGATTTATTTCTGCAAGTAGAATCATTAATTTCCGATATGTTTATAACGATCCGAGGATCTTAGAATCTCCCCATACAAAAGCCAAAAGAAGCAGTCGCAAAGGGCATAGTACACGATTGCAATATGTTTCACTTAGGATGAAAAAAGAACGAATGTGGAATGGGTATTGGAATGATCATGGGAGTGGCTGGGCATGCAACTTGAATAAACCGATTGCAAAGTATTATTTCGTATTCCTCTTTAGCGGAATACACGACAATGTTTAACGTGCTAGTGAAACAAAAAAAAAAGCATAGAATATTCGTTGAGAAATGTGCGAAGAACATATATATATATATATATGGTAGGTCAGGTGAAAGGATGTGTACACAGTCTTTGGAATTTTTTATTTCTATCCATACATATTTCCTGTTATTTACGGTGATCTTGGCGAAGTGAGACAGAGACAAGGAACAACACAAAGAGAAACGACCGATCGGCAAGTGAACGCGTTAATTGAACGCAGTAATGCAATGACAAGTGCAGTATGAGTCACGCGAGGAAAAGTAGCAATTATCATCGTCCACTTACTTGCCCTTCCGACGATAAGTTTCCCGTGCTCGCGCTCAGGGACATTGTGCACCTTTTCCCTATCCTGCCCCCTTTCGAATTAACAATCGATCCTCGCAAGATTCACAGGCCCGTGATTAACATGCGAGTCTTACGTGCACGGCGAGCTACGATAGTAATTCAGAGCACACGATTTTCCGCGCATCCTGATCCTCGCGTTTCACAATCCCGAGATCCGTTTTTCACTGGCATAATCGGGTCCGCGTGCTTTTCGCGATGGGAAAATGCGCGTCGCTTTTTTCCCTCCAACTCCACGCCCGATCGCTACACTGTCCAAACGCAACTGACCGAACGGCGAACATTCAGCGTCCAAACAAATGGCGCTTGATGGATTTCGGCCGCGCGACGTCCAATAGCGGGACGCTGGTCCTTCGGTGGCAAATGGAAATTCCCTATAAGTTCCAGCTGTCACAAACGCAACCACAAACTTTTGCCCATGTTCACACGGCTGGCATCTGCTGCGCGACCATCCCTTCTACAACGTTTTTTGTGAATACGGCGGGAGGCGAAGCCACGCCATTGGCTCTCAGCAGTCAGCTATAGATGTGTATAATCACAGCCGACTCTACTACTAGCCGTGCTATACAACGTGGCAACACCGCTCATGTGCGGATCGGGAGTCCTATTTTCAATAGGGGAGTTTTGTATTCAGCGTTATAATTAACGTTATTTTGCGATATAAAATTATACTAATATACAGTATTTTTTATTAATTATGTATAAGGAATACATAAATATCATAACTATAGTAAGTAGAAGTAATACAGAAGTATATTAATATTTATAAATGTGATGCATTATATTTGAAATATTTACAGAGATTTCAAGAAAATAGAAGTGTGAAACAAGTTAAAACCATCTTTGAACCAAATTGAAGGATTTAAAAATTGATAAAGGTATGTATAAGTTAATAGAGACCTGAAATAGACAAAATTATTGGTACGAAGCCAAACAGGTTAAGTGCCCGTGGAAAAGAGGTTAGCATAATTAGCTATCGAAAGGAACAATTATGCAGTTAATTATAAAATCGTGTTAGAGGACAGTATTATAATTGTGGAAAATTTTCTCACCTCCCTAGGGGTATTTACCATGGCGCGTAACTTTTTTTTTATTATAATGGGTTAACTTACATAAAATATGTTTATGATTTTCAGATTGCAAAAGTTGAGATTTCAAATTACCATCATCTATTATGGCTCACATTGTGGCATACAATGAATAAATGAGGTTATCACTCCTTCAGTCTCTTTGTAAGTGATCAAAATATACATCGCCTACAGTTTTACCTTTATGCTCCACAATTAATAATCAACATATATTGCAATTTAATTTTTTAGCAACAGAATGGGACCCATACCCGGCGATGTAAATTTTAATGGAATCATCTACAATCGGCAGAATATTTTGTTGGTGTCCAATTTTTACGAGGAATAGCAACCATTTATTTTGTCGGTAATTACTCATCTTTGGGGAATAAAAATATAGAATTATAATTAATATCTTTTAAAGTACTATTATAATTTCTCTTGCAATTCTTGGCAGGAAGACATGAATTCAATATGGTAGAAGAAAAGGAAGGAAGAGTAAAAATAAGCGACGCAGAGGAATGTCAACTATGCAACATGGGAAGAAGGAAGACTCTAAGCATGTTCTGTCTGTATGTCTCCAATATCAACAAGGGCATGCACAAAAAGTTAGGGAAAAAGAGTTCCCTGAAGTATTAAATATTAGGAACATCGAGGAAGCAAAGAATGTTTTATTTTGTACAGTCAGTCATAAAAATAAGAAAACTCGCACTAATTGAAATGTAATAAGAGTATAAATAATATATAAAGTATAGATATTAGGCTTAAGTACAATATAACACAGATAAAAGTAAGGATGTAGATGTGAGAACCAAACAACCTCCTTTGTAATAGGTTGTGAGCCTGTAGTACAAATAAACTTATTCTTATTATTATTATTAATTTCCCTTGCAATTGGGAACACACCAACACCGTGACATTATTAATGAATATGTGAAATTTGTAAAAAAAAATATATGTACAACAAAATGTCCAAAAATGCTATAGATTGTATTAAATAAATGTGCTACACACAAAAATAAAGATCTCTAGGGTTAATATAAATAAATAAAACACCTGGATCATTGCTCCGTATTTGATATTTAGAGGACTTCAGTACTACATTAATATAAACATTTAAAAGGTAAACGGGAAACCGAAAGACCGGTAGAGGGAGACACTGTAGCCGGGAGTCCGGTGCGGTGTTGCCATTTTACCTTCAGCATGGCTAGTACTAGAGTCGGCTGTGGTATAATATATAGATGCAAATTGGGAGGGATACGTTGCGTGCATCTCCGATTGTGAGACTCTTCGTCTCTTCATTGATATTTGGTGGCCGCTCGGCGAAGTGTGACGCAGCGCAAGATTGTCGTCGATCTCGCGGATAAAGTAGGCGACACAGTAAATCGGGCGGCAGTGAATCGAACGGGACGATATTACAGTGTGAAGTGGAGAAGGAAAATCGGCCCCCGGGGAAGGTTTTTCGTTGATCGTTTCGAATGGATACACAACCTCTCTACTGAACGGTTTTCATCTCGCTTAGGCTTTGCTTTCTCGTAAGATTAGATATTTAAGAATAACCGTAGCTTCTTCCGGTACCATCGCGTATTCTACTGTACTAAAGGGTACATTAGATTAATAATGAGCGATGGTAAAAAGGTAGGTGAAAATTCCAGTAGTGAGGTTGTTAACCAGTTTCGGAGCTGTAGGGATCTAAGCGATATCGTGCCTCTGTACACGCCGCGCGCGCTTTATTTGAAACCAGTTGCAAAGATAAATGTGTCTGTTAATCTTCCCCAACTGAAAGTCCCAGGTAAAATGGCCAAGGATCGTAGTTACCTTCGACTCGCCCGCTCTAGCGCTTCCATTTCCTCTGGATGGTATTAATTCTTTCGCTATGCCCGAACGGCGAGTACACCCATGGCCGTTCGAGCACGATTATAAAGCATTTGTATCTTGTATCGTAAAATCTACTCTATCTACGTTCTCGACGGAGTGGTACAATTGTTCTTTAATAGCAGTAGCGAAAGGATTGAAATTTATGCTTGCGCTGAAAGTTTGATTCCTTTTATATTTAATGGAACCTGTTTATTGTATCTTACTTCGATGATGTATCAATGGGAATTTATTTCTACAAAACCTTACCCTACGTTTCTTCTGTGTTTCCGAATTTTATATAACAATATATGCGGATTAATAACGTTGATTATTGCAACAGGGAATATACGCCATTCTTTAAAACTTGTGCAAATCTATAATTACACATACTATTTTTAGCATAGTAGGTTTTTACAGAAAAATTAACTGCGCTATAAACAGGAAAAACAATATCAACATGGGAAGTAATGGAGAAGATACGTACCCTTATACTACCGGACGAGTTCGCGTCTCTGAAGGTAGCCAAGAGTACGCTGGAGTTTATCAGATTGGAAGGAGACTTGCAGGACAGATGCAGGCTCCAGCGGGTGCTCGCGAGGCTCGACTCGCAGCGCTTGAATCTGTCCGGATTTCCAAACATTTTGAAAGTCCGCGCGGCGGAGGTGAAGGATGACTTTCCCACGAGACACAGCTGGGACTCTTACTTCAGAGATGCCAAGCACATGAACGAACTCAAGCCCGGAGAGAGGCCGGATTGCCTGCACGTAACGGGCCTGCCCGTTAAGTGGTTCACGGAAGACGGCGCGACCGTGCCCAGCGAACCCTTGGTGGGGAAGATCTTTAAGAAATGGGGGACGCTTAGAAGAATCGATGTACCTGCTGCTGACCCTTATAGATGTAGGATGCGCCTTGGCACGAATATAAATAAATTTAGCTACGAAGATGGGATATTTTTTGAAGCATACATTCAGTACGTTGAATATATGGATTTCGTTAGAGCTATGGATGCGTTGCGCGGCATGAAGCTACTTAAAAAAGAAGGAGAGAATGCATTCACGGCCGCCATCAAGGTGCGCCTTGGACTTGAAATTTTCTATGTAAATTTTGTAAGAAACGGAAATCCTGATTATGTAACGCGATTTATTTACTTTCGCTGTCCTACGTAGATCACTTTTGATAAAACAAAGCACATGAGTGACAGCACTATTGCGCATAGAGAGTTCGAAAGGAAGCGTCTTATAGCACAGGATACAGTAGCAGCCGAAAGGATTCGTAGGAAAGAGGAAGCTGAGGAGAAGCGCCGCGAAGAGCTAAAGTAATTAGCGATAAAATTAGTAACTGTGAACGTAACTCGAATTACGGTAGAAACTTTCCCTTATAGGAAAAAGGAGGAGGTTGATGCAAACGCGAAAGAAAACCGACGGCAAAAAAGAGAGGAGAAACGGAAACGGAAGGTTCTCACTATATTTCGTAAGAAAGAAGAAGATAAAGTGTCTATGAAAATTGCCAGAGAGGGACAAAAACTTATAAAAGCGCAAAGGCAACTTGAGAGCATCCGTCTAATGGACGAATTATTCGACAGAATAAAGGTAAAATTCTAGGAAACTCTACCAGTCGAAACCCTTATCCCCGTGAAATCAAACTAAATACATTTTGTATTTTAAGATAAAAGTGGAAAATAATGAAATTAAAATAGACGATGTGTCTAATACGGACATAAGGAAGGAGGATAAGAAAAATAGTAAAGCAGATGGTGCCGTTCAAGTATTAAGTTCAGGCGAAGATACGAAGGATGGGAAGAAAGATAAGAAGCTTAAAAAATCGAAGAAGAAGAAGTCGAAGAAGGAGAAGAAAAAGGTAGATATCACGCTCTCTTCTTGTTTACAGTATCTATAATTATACGCTCTTAATTCATCTTTACAGAAGAAACGTAAGAAGGGAAAGGAGTCTGATAACTCTGCAAGTGCGAGCGAGAACTCGGGCGCAGAGGAGCAGACAAAAAAGTTGAAAAGTGTTTTAAAACAAAACGTAGCATATCCATCTTCGTCAACTGGTAAGGATCGTCGACATCGAGGCGTACAGTACTATCGGGTCTCGGCCATAGTTGATCCTATCTGTTTGATTTTTCAGCTTCTGGCCCCTTGGAATCTCTTCCTTACCCGACCATATATCCACGCTTCCCACAGCCGTGGTACTACGAGGCAGCACTGCCCATGATCTACCCAGCTTTATCCAGAGGTATGCCCAGGGGCGGGCGTTTTCCACGCGGCAGGGGCAGAGGGCTTTTGTGGCGTAATGCCGGAAATGCTCGCGCGCTTCACACCTTCAATCCTCACTTGTACAACGAGCAGTACTACAAGTATTTTGCTCACTTGGTTGGTCAGGATTATCATTCGTTCGAATACAGGAGTTCACGGTCGTTCAGCAGATCCAGGTCAAGATCAAAGTCAAGGACGAGGTCGAGATCGAAGTCGAGGTCAAGGTCACGGTCGAAATCCAGGTCTGCTTCCAGAATGAGGTCCAGATCACGCGGTAGATCGAGATCGCGGTCAAGATCAAAGTCAAGGAGTAGATCGAAGTCACGAAGTCGACGACGCAGTAGAAGCAAAAGCAGATCCCGCTCGAGAAGACGACGAGGAAGATCGAAGTCGCGGTCGAAATCTGCCACGAGGGTGAAGTCTCGATCCCGTCGGTCGCGCTCAAGGAGGAAGTCTCGTTCGACCAGTCGCTCCAAGTCCTGGAATAATACAAGAAATCGCTACAAACGCAGGCGAGACAGATCGGCATCGAAGGTGAAGATCACGAGGGCGAAGTCACGCAGTGCATCACCGAAGAGAAGATCTCGAAGCAGGACCTGGTCCATGCCAAAGTCTCCCGGCAGAAGAAGCTGCTCTTGGTCGAAGGGTGTGGATCCTGTCAACGACAAAGTGGACTCTGACAAATCGGCGCCCACGGAGCAAGGGGAAGGGGCCTCGAACAAACAAGCGCCAGAAACTTCTCAACTGGAAAACATAACATCCGACTGACAGCGAATGAAGATGATTTCTGTGTCTCCTGTCTTCAATTCTATCACGTAGAAGGAATGTTTTGTGCCGTACTACGGTGTACAAAGCTTGTACGACACCGTGGTATCGTATTCGCGTACACTCGCGTCTGTAGTATGTCTTTGATAAAAAAAAAAAAGGAAAGGAGAGGAGATATATTTTTGTTTACGTGATAGCTCTTCCTACGATTGAGTAATTAACTACAGTAATATATAATAAGAAGAGATGCAAGAATATTGCCGGCATATAAATCCTATGGATGTTTTAAACTCTGAACGTGTACTATATAAACTACAAGAAACAAGCTTCATTGTATATATATGTCACGAATGATGTAATTCTGTAGTATATAATTCCGAGAAGTGATCGGCGGGAGTGATGCATTTTTAATTCGACGTTAGAAATAAATATGACATCGATATAATATAATAAGCATCGTTTTATTCAATTCATCTTGCTGGAGTAGATTTTCGTGAGTTCGGGCGACTTTGAACGAGCTTCGTTAAGTTCGGATGAATTTCAGATTATTCGTATAGGTCCGAGACAGTTGGCAGGTAAGACAATAGAAAGAAGGGTTCACAATTCGACTTGCAAATTTTATTCGTTTTCGGCATGAAAATGCATTGGTTCATAAACATTGTAATCGTTATACTCCTATCCCTTCGTTAGATCGAAGACCGATTTTTAGCAGCGTTCCTCGGGGATACACGCTGAGATTAGATTTTCTTTTTTTATCGACTGGTGCTCGCTTGATATTGTTACCCTCGTCTATGATTAACAGGATCGAAATTCATCATTTCTTGTGTTCACTTATTAGTGCCGTAATCAGCACCGTGCGCGTATCCGCTCGATAGGACCTCTCTTTCTCAACACGGTTGTTTCACTTTAAAAATATGTGCTACATTTTTTTCTTGTTTTCTCATCGCTATATTAATAATATAATAATACGTATATATACATCTCGCGTTGTTAATCGCACCCTCGTATGTTTCAGAATAACAACTCGTTCGTTATATAATCAATGCTCCACAATGATATTCAATCTAATGGAAGATTTTTTATCATTCTTGAACATCATTCGCTTTACAAGTTTGTGTTTCTTTAACGTTATTGGCATTACTTGGTTTACGTTTACTGGGTTTTTCTGGTTTCTCCTCTTTTTCTTCATTTAAATCGTCTACCGCTACGGTATCATTCGGAATTGATTAGATATTGACTACTTTCAAGATTCGTTGCGTGGGAATTGTTTCCTTTAAATTTTAATGGTCATCAAACGATAGCGTTCTCCTGTTTCTCGCACTCGACGATGTTTCCCCAATACTATTCGCGATCAGATTGCGAATTTCAACGAACAAGTTACAAATTCTTCTGCCGTCTTTGGGTCTCGCTTGACCAACATCGGCATTCTTCCACAGGACGGACGCTATCGTCCGCGACGATTGAATCGGTGATTCGAGAAATTAACTGATTCCATTTCTTTTATTTCGTTCTTTAATAACAAATTATGAGCAATCTCTTCTGTTTACAATGTATATCTATTAGTAAACGGCCTGGAGAACCGTCATTCGTCGGTTTCTATAAAACTGAGCAAGAGTGAGAACAAATCGCGTTAGAATTTAACTTTCATTAAAACAAAAAATTCCATCAAAATGAGCTTCGCAGTATAGTTTAACGAGGGCGAGGTTCGTTCTACTACCGTGAAAAGGGGGTTTTGTAGAGTTTCGTTTTTCCTTGAATCACCGATGCAATGTTGGCCGAAATAATTTTGCATCATTACACGCTCGTGGAATACAAGAGGCATTCATTCGACTTATCGATCTCGTTTCATTCATCTCGGTGTACGTTCTAAAAATGAATCGTCCATTTTCCAATAGCGAAGCCCTTCAACTTCGCTCAGCCACCCTTGTAGGTACAAAGAATTCAACCGAGTATAATGGAAAATTCGCGGAATCCTAGATTTTCTGCATGGATCCGACCGATTTTATAATTATTATATTTGCGAACATAAATTACCGAATTCTTACGAAAAATTTCCACGTTCAGTTGCATCTGGCTATTCGCTCGTTGATACTTCATTAACAAAAAGGATAGAGTTACAACCACTGTTTCGTTAATAGAAAAATAGCAGACGTTTCTCTCAGTTTCTCCAAATTCGATGGTCACGCCGTGTATTTGGGAAATGAACGACCCAAAAGTACAATCTCCCAATTGAGCAAGCATCGCATGCGTCACGCCAGCCATCGCCCGATAACGTAGAAGTAATAACGCGACACCCTGTGGGTCATTTCGTCGTAATCTAGATTTCCTCAGATGTCTTGGCACATTGAAAGGGCACACAGAAGACGCAGCTTTCTCGGAGGAATCCTTGTGGATGGACTCGTCATCGATGCGTCACGAGTTCGTTACAGTCACATAGAAACAACATCCTCTCATTCATTCTGAACGATTGGCGATGGAACTCCAATATATTCCTCTGCAATGAATTATTCAATATTTTATTACCGCGCCACAATGTATATTTAATACTAACTCTGTCTTTGTACTCTCCACGAACGAGGATAAAATGAGTTTCTAAGTGGTACATAATCCTTCGAGCCCTGACATTGATTCGTTTCGTGTGAATTTCAAGGACACGTTGCGCCACAAATTGCAAGTGAATTTCGTAAAGCTGCTCCGTGTGCATTCACCGTTTTGAATTTGCAGCTGTCACGGCATTTGGAAGTGAAATCCTTTCTGGTTGCTTTGTTTCAGGGACACCCGTGTTCCGTGCAGATTGTCTGCCGACGAAACTCCGCGAACTTACATAATCAACCTTACAATTGCAACGTCAACGACACTCTCGTCCAGCCGGTGCAGACAAAAACGTCGCTAACTAAGCACTGATTGAAATATCAACGCCGCGGAGCGAAACAGTCGGGGAATTTTCTGAGACCGTCAACAGCAAGGTGTTTAGAGAACTGTATCTGAAGTAACGCGATGAAGCCAATAATTTAGGTAACAGGACTAATTCTCATGGCACTCGTTTTACTTGCTTAGAAATGTAAATATAAATTCCACCAGAAACGAATCTAAACTCAGATTTGGATGGGGTAGAGGGTGGTAATTGGAAGAAAAGAACTCGAAAGTACACAGCTCGCGAACACCGAACTCGGAGCAGGAGAGTTTTCTAAATAGTGCATTATTTTTTTTATAAATTTCATGGGTCAATAACTCTGAATGGTAAAATAGAACAATGTTCGACGAAGTTTGCATAAAATATTCTTCTATACATGTCAGTAGCAGTAACGGTGTGAGAGAAATACTGAAATAACGTTGCAAGTAGAATGAATCAGTCATAAGTCAGACGTTAACGCCGAGGCGTTATAATTACTGGAACTGAAAGAATATTAGAATAATTCTTGATTTCTGTCGATGTTAATGCACTGGGCTCACCGAAGGAAGTGAGTGTTTGGCGATTATAACGATTCTTTTTAACAATCACAGCACACGCCAACAATTTACAGTAACATTAACCAATGGTAACGTGTTGGAGAACACTTGACTGCGGCTTGTGTGTGTCCACTTTCAACGGTCAATCATAGGAGATAGAGAGAAAGAGAGAGAGAGTTCGTTAAAAAACACTATTTCCCCTTAACTCGTGGTCACTAAATCACCCTATAGATTAATAGGTAGTACATTACTTAATAATCTCTTGGTCATTTTACGTTTACAGTTAGACGGCGACAGCGCGCTAGGTAATATTTGGTAAAGACCTTAATAAAGTGTCTGAGAGTTAAAACCGTTTTAAACGCTACCGTTATTGACCATAATAATAATAATAATAATAGCAACAGTAACAAATTATTAAACGTGGTAATAACGTACTAATCGCTCAAACAACAGCTTCTCCGACTGTAATTTTAGTTGCCTCCTTTGCATTCGTTTTGACTCGAATTGCTGTTCAGCTGGCCATCGCGTTCACAGGCGATCGATCGAACCGTTTTCGATTTGCGAGTGGCTCTCCGCGCCGTTTACCCTCTTTCTCAGCCCTCGTAGTTTGTGACCCATTCGCTGGAATTTTCTTCCCGTTCGTTTTTCCTCCTACACTTCGAGAATCACGAGTTCGATTTGCAAGCGTCGCGTCAGCCCGCCGTCCGGAAATTCGTTCGTCATAGTTAACCGCAACAGGAAGGAAGAAAGCATACGAATTACCCGTCTCTTCGTTCGCTCTTCTTTTCCGTCCCCGTTTGATTACGCTGCGCCTCGTTTCCTCTTTCCAGATTCCAGATTCTCTCCCGCTCCCTTCGCTCTCTCCTCAGCATATTTTCCGTTTTACCCGAGTTACGCGACCCATTTCTATGATTGACAGTGCCGACGACCGGTGACACGAACGATTTTCGCGAAATGAAGGCCGCGATTGCGCGCATATTGCAACGGAAACACGAGCAGCCTCGTTTATGTTTCTTCGGGCAGAAGTGAAGCGCACCATTCTGGTTGGACTTGACAGGAAAAGTATTGCAGAGTAACGCAGACTCGTCAACTGATTCGACAAAGCAGAAAAACGCAAATGTTGAAATAGGGGGAAAATATTGTTTCGTTACCTAATGAAGGGCTATGTCTTCCCACCTTGAAGAGTTGAACTTTAAGCCCGTTGCCAGACAAACATTCTACGAACTTACTTGAAACGAATACGGAGAAAGATCGTGGAAGGTAAAATTAATATTTGCATTACTCTTATTATCAACGCTTAAGGTTTCACCCTTCAAACGTACATCTCGGATTACGCAACAGGGGAATGCACCCTCATCCTCAACCACAGAGCACGTTCGATCGCTCTATCCTTTCCCCGATATTCTCACACCCATTGAACGCACAAAATACATATGTACACATATATAGTACAACATTTAAACATCAATGAGACGTTCGATGAATGTGAAAACACGGTGCCGAAAGGTGCCGGTCGAATTTACCACCCCGAGCGCAAAAGCGCCCTCCGTTCTCTCTCTTAACGTGAAAGTATGTATAAAGTCTGTTCGAAACAAAGGCCATAATACACGTCTCAATATATATACATACACTATATACTATAATATCGTGTATATTACATGATATAGTATACACATATGTACAGGTATAAACATACAAATCAATCTCTGCGTATCCAAGGTAGAAACTTCGCCTAGCCGAAATATTTTCCTTATTCTGAACGACACGAAGAAGTAGTTCTTGTAGAAGACTCATTAAGTACAACAGTTTCCCTCAAACGTTACTATGAAAAATGTAGTGTCTTATCGAGACCGACAAGAGAAGGAACGAAGCGAAAGTTGTGGCCATTAATGTCTGTACCCCCACCGAAAGGGATGAAGAAGCTAGATGCGGAGCTACCTCCGTTGCCTTGGGAGAACTATTTTTTGATACCGTTCAAAGTAATAGAAACATTTCAGGTAAACGAAGCCCTTCGTTCTGTATACACATACGGTATGATTATTTTATCTGTAATATGAATATATCGTATGAAGGATAGCCGTTAATGAAACAGTTTCACTCGGGCAATGCAGTGATCGCCAGTTAAAAGTCCTTTCCATGGGTTATCATACTAAAACGATCCTTCTCATCACGCACATATTTTTGCGGTGTAACGTCACGCTCCCACGAGTGCATCTCGCGACGCAGAACACACTTGAAACGGCTCCTCGACGCGTGTTAAGGTGGAATCAGACGGCGCGTGAATCGGCGAGCTTGCTCGGCTCGGCAAGTCGGTTTGGCGAGCCCGACTCGCGATCCATGACCGATCAGACGGCGCGTGGCTTGGCGAGCTGGCTCGGCTCGTCTAGCTCGGCAAGCCGGACTCGGCGATCCATGACCGATCAGACGGCGCGTGGCTTGGCGAGCTGGCTCGGCTCGTCTAGCTCGGCAAGCCGGACTCGGCGATCCATGACCGATCAGACGGCGCGTGGCTTGGCGAGCTGGCTCGGCTCGTCTAGCTCGGCAAGCCGGACTCGGCGATCCATGACCGATCAGACGGCGCGGGGATCGGCGATTCACGCGCCGTCTGATTCCACCTTCACCTTTGAGAAGTAATGCTTCTTAAGAAACGATGCTCCGATACATTCTCCGCCACGGACTGCACACCGCGGGACCGTGGTTTAAGGGTACGTCTATGGCCAAGCGTGAGGCGAAATGCGATTCTCTTGTTTCTTCGTGTTTTCTGTCTTGTCACTTCGTTTCCCTACAAGTTTCCTAATATTGTTCGTCGTTCGGGGAGACATTCTGCAGCGAAGCTTGTTGTTGAAATAAAATCACGGAAGGCGTAATTGTCGAGGGATTTTTCTGTTTGTTCGCGGATCACTTCGACAGAGGGAGATGCAACTTATTTTCCCAGGGAATAATGGATGTTCGGTCGCGTGATATCGCGCGATCTCTACCGTATCCTTCTTTCAGCAATAATCTCTCTCGGTGTAAAGAGCGTCAACAACTATTACAGTCTCATCGAACTATTCGATACTTAAAGAATATCGTTTGTTTCCGAATGCTAGGGCCGCGATTGGAAAACTTTATGTTTCTTCGTAAGATCGAGATGCAACTCTCCTATTCGACTATATCATTCACCTATTCCTTTCGGACTGATCGCGTTCTGCCGTCGGGTTCCCAATGAAATTCAACTCTCCCGACACTAGCTGCTCGAACCCGGCGGAGGATGCTAATTTCTGATTCGAAGCAACAATGGTACCAATCAGTCTAACGAGGCCGCTGAACCATCAACTAAAATTACCGATTCGCTCAATTACCGGCGAACGATAGCGCGCGAATAGCGAAGTTCCTTCGAGAATCGGGAACTCCGTTCGAACGATTGGCGTTCCCGTTGACCGAGCAAATAATCGCCTCTATTCGACTCGGAATCGAGCGAACACCGACGACGCGTAGACGCGTTGCGTTCTTTTCTCCCCCACGATTTCCAACCCCCCCGGATTCCCCGGTTATCCCTCGTGGCAGAGCCGGCTCTCATTGTCCGACGTGTCCCTCACGATCGTGCGCCATGCTAGTCGATGATCTCGATGATTTACCTACAGCTCTCGTATTTATACATTACGTAATACTTATAGAACCTGTCTCTATCGCCTAGTGCTCCGATATCGAGACCGTTTTTTTTATTTTTCTTACTTGGCGTGGTCTTCCTGGCACTATAATGCACTTTTAAGAAATCTATATAAAAATATCGTGTGGAGTTGTGTCCAGTACGTTGAGCCGCGACAGCGAGAGAGGGAGAAGGTAGGGAGAGGTTTACAGAGGGGGTGAGAAACGCGGTAGAAGGCGTGGGAAAGTGAGAGATCGAGATAATAAGATTCGAAGAGAAAGAAATGGAAGTGTAGACGGTCCTTCAGTCGAGAACAGAGGCGTAGTGAAAGAAGAGAAATTCGAGGGGGGGCGTGGGTGGGGGTAGCCAGAGATGGGGGATAGAAGAAAGAAGGGGGATGAGTACATTGGTGACAATTGTGTCTTTTTTTTTCTTTTGGTCCCGTTTCGCGTTTCGGAGTAGCCGCGAAACAACGCTTTCGAAAAGAAACAATGACGGACAAGACAAACCGGGTCCCAACATTTATCCCGGAAACGAACACTGGAATCATTTCTGGGGGCAGACTGGTCCCTTCTCGCCTGATCGACTGTCTCTGTTTTATTTTCTCCGAGCGTGTACATGTGTTTTCACTTGAAGCGGGTGCCCGGGGGCTAAAGTCGCGCGACCCTTTTGCCCCCCGATGGATCGATTTCGTCTATTCACCGAAGAAACTCGAGCCTCGACGTGCCCCCCCGGGATCATCCGAGGGCCGAGAGATCCATTCTGCCCCCCGAAAATCTGGATTATATTATTTGTTATCCGATGGTTCAGGTGTCGGTCGTGCGGTTTCGTTTCTGTTTTGTCCTTTTTTTTAGTTCGTTTTTGCTTTTTCACGCTAAGTCGTCGGTAGTGTTACTCTCGGAGGTCTGAGCATCCTCGGGATTACTGATCACGGTGTCGGAAAGAACGAATTATGCACGTCGGATGCGTGGACATAGAACGTAATACGCTACGTTACGCTCGAAATTAATAATACATTACGAATGAATGTGTCACGGAATATCATAACATAGTAATATTATCAATATTCGTGTGTCTGTCTTTGTCTGCTGCTCTTCATCGTTCGTTTCTCGTGTGTTTTTGTATATGTGCTGTGTGTGTTTTATATATATATATATATATATATATATATATTTATATATATTTATATGTATATATGTATACCCGGTGGCGCCGTAGAAATTAATCGCAGCATCGCGTGACGGCGATTAATTCCGCCGGCGCTGCTCGTTTTCTCCCGACCACCCTAGTCAACTTCAACTGTTTAGTATCAATTAACGTAATTAACTTTATAATACGCTCGCGTCAACGTATACGTCGCTCCCGGCGATATCGATTTCCCTGTATATCGGGTATCGATGATAGCGCTGCAATAGGGCTGGCCGAATGTCACGCGACCGGAAGCTCGAGCCCTTTCAACGATTTATTACAACAAAGTCAAGTCTTGGCCGCGTCGAGATCCGGCCACCCTCGCAGCTCTCACCGGCCTCGCACAATACGAACACGCGAGAAGAGCGTGTCTGGCTTTCAGGATTGGACGAAACGGCACTCTGAACAGGAAGTGGTAAAGCTGAAAGTCGCCTTGGGGAAATGCATTTCGCAGGAGTGCTGTGAGCCACGAGCGCTCATTAACCAAAGTTCGTGGAATGGAAAGCTCTCGATTTGTAACTCGAAGCAAATGATAGTGACACGTGCCAGCATCTTTCAGGGAAATGGTACTTTGCTGTGAATTTTTTATCTTCGCACTTGCAGTGTAAATTTTGAATAATTCGAAGTTTAGATCCTCGGAGCAGGTCGTAAGCTTCTTATTTTCTTTCTCCGCGATATCCTAGATCCGTAATTATAACGTACACTAGTGATGCAGCAGTATTCGTTGCAGTAATTTAGAACCTCCTGTCCAAAGCAGCATTCCATATAGCCCTACCGCCGACGTCGAACGAAATGTCGTTGGCGGATCGATTACTTCCCATTTGTCTAGTCGTATTTCGTTTAATTAAGCCTATCTTGCCGTGGCGACGGCTTCGAGTGTGTATACAGGGTGGACCAAGTAACCGCATAATTTCGCAAATATTAGCTTCATGGGAAATCGCTGTTGACGAAGGTACTCTAGATCAAAAGGGGCCACGTAATGAGCTCTCCAAAGTCGCTTTATGTCCTGTAGCCTCGTGACAGGGTCACATTGAAATCCTCCTGCAGATCGAATTTATCTCCGTAGTAAGAAATCTAGACAATACGTAAGGTCTTCCCACAACAGTGGGCCGCCCTGTATTCGAAACGAACTCGAGTATGTAGGAAGACAGAAATTTCCGGGTACCTAGACTCGATCTATCGGTACATTTTAAAATTTAGAAACCACCCCCCCACAGCTTTATTAGTATCTATGCCAGAGCATTTCTTTGCCATCGTTTACCTCTCCGTGAATTTCACGCCAGCGCACAGTGTTACGCGTAATAGACAAAAGTCAAGAATCCGAAGTGTTTGATCCACAAGTTCTTGTATCTTATAATGTTAATAAAGGAACGTAGGTTTCAATGTTACCCATAACTTCTGCTGAATTTACTAATTTGTTGTCAAAAGTGATACTAGAAATTCAATACAAATTTCGGTGCATTTTTTCAAACACGTGCCATTGGCAGAATGTTTATGCTTTTCATTTGCTTTTTATAAGTTGTGTTTAATACTGTCATACCTTCAAAACTGCCGAGTCAGTTTTTTGCAATACTAACAATTTGTACTAATTCTTTATGTTAAATGTTTATCAACTTCGATGGGACTTTAAAAAAAAACACCAAAAAATACCTACCTGATTTTTTGTATATTAAATTTAGGGATCATTACACTTTATATTAACGTCAATTTCAACTGCACGAATTTGCACGAAACAGAAAAAAAATAGTCAAAATCATTATTAAGACGTTCACCGCTCCGGCCCTTAGCGTAGTCTCTAGGTCTCCTCGTGCGTAAGACCCTTATGTGAATCTACACATCCGATATGCTTTTTCCAATTGTTTATACGATATCTACCATGACTTTTCCATCCTGGATGCTGTCTTCAGTTTTAAGATAGCAGTCAAACGCGATACACGTGTTAAAAATAATTTGATAAAAAAGTGTTTCGAACAAAAGTTAGTCAGTATTCAGTTGACAACAAATTGCAAAAGTAAATATTAATAAAAAGCTTTTTATTCACTGAAAAATCAAGATCGGCTTAATTTTTTTAATGGAACTGTATATTTTTTTATACACCAATCGATGTATTTTTATATTCTCTTTAAGAAAGTATTAGGGTACTTAGGACGAAAACTGATTAGTTCAGAAGTTATGAGTTTTGTCCGAAACGCCCATACACGCGTAACACTGTGCAGCGATTTTAAAACGAGCGGTGGATGCGCGCCGCAGAAGTTGCAACAGTGACTCGCCGACTTTGAGCTGCAAGAAGTTGGGTCGAGGTAACGCGAAGGTCAGCTTCTTGCACATGATCGAAGTCGTTACAACGCCGCTCGCGCTTTACGTTATAAAAATAAAATTTCAAAACCTTCGAAAGCGCCAGAGATAAAAGAAACACTGCACGGTGCATCCCTTCTCTCAACCTTGTCGTTTTCGTCGACAACAATTTTCGATGAAATCAATATTCACGACCGCCCGTGTGCGTGTGCATGTGCGACGGCGAGTGGTCCATTCCGCACACATCCACAGGCACGCGCACACCTGTACACCGCTGTGCGTAGCCCGTTTATAAAAAATTTCCCCCTTCAGTGGAAACGTAGCCTTTGTACCCGTGCGCCGTGTACATACACTTTGTATACACTAACAATATAATATCCTATGTAACCTACGGACGTTAAAGCGGATAAGATCACTTTGCGTTCTCCCTTCGTCAGCCCCGGGTGATTACTTCGTGGTCTCTCGGTGGCCCTTAAAGTTCGTCCAGCTTGATTCGATTCTGAAGTGGGCGAGAATGAATGAGCCTTCTATGGATTCGCTGGCTGGAGGGTCGGCTCTTGAAACGCCGAGGTCCTGCGACGTCGGGGATTCCTTCTTTGGCTCGGGTACAGTTGATCATTTCTTGATAGTGGAAGCAGCTCGTTAAGGGGTGGATGTCGCGGGGTACAGTCACGAAGCGATCAACTCGTGGAAGTCGAAAGAAAGGGTGAGGGGCAAGCTTCTAATCGAATTTAGTCGGTTGCCTGCACAACGTAGTTTCCTGTGAAGCGGCGAAGTTCCTTCTTCTGACACACTCTCCAAGGGGTGGTGTACGTATGTATATCAAGCAGCGTAAAACGTATTATTTCGTGACTGCCGCTCTACAGAAATGCCCTGAATCTTCAGCCATCTCTCAATCCATTCAGCAGAAACGTAAGATGTGTAATAGACTCGGAAGGGGAGCAAGATAGCGACGATAGGGGTGACTCGAGTGCTTTAGCCGTTTTAAGGGGCATACGTGACTAGGAATACGTTCCCCGCTGGAATAACTTAAAATTTTAGTTGGGGATGCATCGCTCGGACGTTATCGGTTCTCCGAAAGCGAGCCTTCCTTATCTTACTCATGTAAAGCGCTCGTAAAATATTCCCCCCCCCCCCCCCCCTCCCTCCTAGTTTTTCATCCCCTCGCCGTCGCATCCGCGATTCAGAGCAGAAATTAAAACTTACCGACGAACGCGACGCCCCCCCTGTTTGTGTTTCACACGAGTATCGGCAACTTATCACCTAGGACCGGTCGAAACGAGGCGTGTTCCGTTTTCATCGAAAGGAAACTTCACTGTGCTTGTCCTCCTTAAGAGCCACCCTTCGTTCGGGGGGGGGGGGGGGGGAGACGTTCTCCGCGCGCGCTCCTTCTTCTGCTTACACACACGTTTTGTGCCTGTCCGCGTCCTTCTTCACGAGGTATACAGAGATAAGATGGAGTTCGTGTGTCGAATATATATTTAAATATTAAGAAAAAAGTTTTCAGGCACGCAAGTTGGGCAGGGGAGCAGCTCGCAGCGAGTGGAAGATGACGCCCGTACCTGTGAGTCCCTCCCTTTCGTTATACACGCCTCCAAGAGTCTCGGAACTTGGATCGATTCTAACGTGTGAGAGGTCCCTCCTTCTCGCGTCTGTGTGATACGTGCATTTAGTTCTCGTTAGTAAGAAGACAGTCAATCGGGAAGAGGATTGGACCCGTTGTTTATGCTACTGCAAGACTTTCGTTTTAACTGCGATTATAAAAGTAGGCGAGACAAGTTTAACCCGTCGACGGCTGCGAGGTTCAATTCCCAAACTCCATTTAAACCGATCGAACCAGTTGGAAAAAAAACCCGGAGGAAAACTGTGGAAATCAAGTTTCAACTTCGCCACGAGGTGGCCGGCGGAACCCAAACGCCACGAGATCGTCCGAAAACTGCTTAAACTGATTTGTCGCAACTTCTTACTCACCCCCTCTCTCGATTCCCCTCGTATAAAACTCGATTTCAACCAGAGATACTCCAAAAAAAATAGCTTCCTCGCTAGAAGGTACCCTCCGCCTTCGCTACCAAAGGGTTGCCCAACCCCGGAAGTGAATTCCCTCGCCGCCAAGCCAACGTTAAACCATCGTCGAACTCTGCCAGCCAAGGGGCTCGCGGATGTTCAACGAATTCGCAATGCACCGATGGACCTGAAGAAACTTCCTATCCCCGAGAGAGTACGGTGCGTAGAAGCCAATCGCGCGGGAGGGACTCGAAGGTAGACGAGCATCGGCTGGGACCACCGAGCATCGTGTCGGGGGCCCTTAATACGAGTGCTGCGGCTGCAAAGACGAGACTCAGCTGTGTGCAGACGTGTCGGAGCCCTGGCTGTTGCCCAGTCCCCCCATTCCCGGCTGCGAGGTGAGCCTGGTGGACGACTGGGAGGTGGTCGTCGTGCCCACTGTGGAATGCGCCAGAGTGTGGTGCTTGCCAGTCTCTGGCACCAGATGCGGGGTACGGCTGGAAACCGGAGGCAGAACCGGACTGACTGGCCAAGGATGGGTGCTGGGCGCGCTGGGGACGCTCCTCGAGTGCGGCAGCAGGGGCGAGTTCGACAGCGGATGGTGCACGTTGCTGCCCGAGATGCCCATCGAGATGCTGTTCCCAGTGGGGACACCGCCAGCGCCGCCCTGCGTCGCCATCGCCACAGCTGTGTCAGGGTGAAGGAAGTTGCGTCTCTGCTCCATACGGGCCAGGCACTTGGTTAGCTCCCCCGGCAGCAGCTCCAGCTGACCCTGAAGGCCGGTCATTTTCTCTTCTAGGCCGATCAGTCGGTCCTCCAGGCCCACTAGACGTTCCTCCAGGGCGTCCTGGCGCGTGCTCATGTCTGACACGATCTCGTACACTGTGTTCTGCGTCTGCAGGGTTCAGGAGACGATCGGTCAGCGCCAGGGATAGGCTTGCATAAACGGGTTCTAGGTGGACTTGACGGATAAATGTAGGGGTTTGATAGCATTCTGGGTAAATGAAATTAGGAAACATCCTTCTCGGTTCATTTTACGGACGTTACTACTTAGGGTTGGCTAGAAGCGATACTATCCCTTTTTTACTTCAGGGTACTCAAATGCCACCAAACTGAACATTCTCCCTTGGGAAGTTAGCAGGTTGGGGAATGTTGCTTTGGGGACACCCGAGACCACCAGATCGAGATCCACCAGTGCCGTGGACAATTTGCCAACGATAGGTTGGTGGCGGTGGGCACAAAGAGGCGATTGATCGATACTCGCGATACGCGGGGCAGCGTTTCATCGACGCGGCCGACGGGGGAAGTTTAATTGAATTCCGAGTTACTTGCGTGCGGGTGGTACCTTGGCCATATCCGAGATGGTATTGGCATTGTCCATTAATTTTCGCTGATCCATCTTGACTTTCCTGAGCCTGAAAGTGTTCGTTACGGATGAGAATGTTAATTGTCCTTGGCGGCGCGGTCGCCGGTCAATCGAATAGTCAGTTATCGACTTACGCGTATATAGCCAACAGAAATTTCCGCTGATGCGTTCGGAGACGTCCCGGATTGACACGTTTCACCAACCTGGTGTGCTTGTAAATTAGCCACGTCTCGCGCAGCACGTTCGCCGCGGCGTTTTTCAACTGAAACAGAACATTGGCAGCTCGATTATTCATCCGACACTTGCTGTTTCACTATCAACAATTGTACCGTCCGTTCGATCAGTTTAATCCCTTCGTGTTACGGCTCGTTTTCAGTGACTAGCTTCTGCCCGTTACGGAATCATCAATAAAACGAATGATTTCGGATCACTCTACTGTGTGCTTAGGTGCTATCAGTCTGGGTATCAGATTTCGCAATGACAACTTTCGCTGAACAGCGTGCAATAGTATTCTTTCTGAGAGTTTTGTTGCTTTCCAGTGGTTTCGTAATATCTCGCGTGGTTACTGTATTCACAAGTTCTCGATATTCGTCTAGTTTCGTGAGAATAATAATTTGTATTCATGTCTTACCTGGTCCCTTCCCTCTATTACGTCAAATTTCACTGAAAATTCAAACAGTTTTTACAATATCCCTTGATTTCAATTCACAAAACAATCTTTGTGGGTAATTAGAAGTTTGAAATTCAGGATTCTAGAGGCAGTTGAAGGATGAATATGATTTCTTTTATCTAGAACCATTGCAGATATCTCCGTTGTCGGGAATTAAGGAAAAACTTGGCAAAAGATTTTTCTACGCTTCTTTCCGTCCAGCTTCTCTTATCCGTGGTTAATTCGAATTCTAAAGCTCGTGGAGAAGAATTCAATGGCATTGAATCGCGATGAAATAAGTTCGATCTTGGAGACGTCCAATAATCGGAGAATCGGCGCGAGCAAGTGATCGGAAACGCGTTTATTTCGATGAGAAGCGAGAGTATGAACGTGAGTTATCGGGAGAACAATAGAACCACTATCCACTTACCATGTTTAAGCCGCGCTCCCGCTTCTCTTAATACACAGCACAAAATCTATTTAGTCTTGTGTCCACAATCGACTCCACAACAGTGATCACTAGAGCCACGTCCCTGCATGTGCATTGTGCGCTCACTTTTCTTTCGACGTGTCACAAAATCTGTATTTAAACCTTTCGAAGGGTATTACGCATTTCGCGCTGCACACGCGGGAACGTGACTGGATCGTACGTGGATCGCTGGCACAACGGTTGAAAAGGCACCCTTGAGCTTCTCTTCGGGGTCATGCATGCGACCACGCCGCTACTCCCTGGTATTCGCGAGGTTAATAAATATCGCAGGCTATTTGTTAATTCAGTAGCCGCGGCTAAAGTCTTCGATCCAGAAGTAGACACGAGATGGTTGTCCACATGCCGTTTGTTAACTGTAACGAGCCTGAATACTTCATAAGCCCGCCGCTCGGGACAGTCTCTCGTTATTAATCGTCTTGAAAATTTCCTCGTGACCTCGAAAGGAGGCGAGTTCACCGCGCGAAAGAACTTCTCGGATCGATTGTGCCCCGATCGTTCCAGCTTTCCTCGATCAAGGGATTCGAAAACGATTTCCTAACTCGATCGACAGCGGCCGATCCGCCCTCCAGTCCCGTCACGTTTCTTTCTCCCATCTCTCAAGTTTTTCTGTCGCTGGACGAAGGCTGATGCAGCTTTGCTCGCGCACGATGCGATTCCCTTGTTCGAGGACCGTGCTAGCTAGTCTCAGCGACGATCGATCGCGACACTTGGACCATCAAGAACGGATAGAAATGACAATGACACATTAGGCGACGCAAGGAAACACGAGCGACGCCTCTCGCTGAGAACTTGGGCGATTTTCAGGGCCGAGCTTTCTTAGGTTCGACGACTGTCGCACACGAGTTTAGTTTAAGGAAGATCAACCCTTTCTGGACGATTAAGCAGAGACGATGTAAGGCTTTTTTAAGGGCTGCTGTCTTCCAGCTGAACTGTGTTGGATATTCAATTGCTGAGTGAAGAGTTTAGTCGCTGAGGATGAAGCCTAAATATCGATGCTGAGTGTGAAATGCAAGTTGCACATAAAAGTCGCGATTTTGTTAGTAATTGGGGTTGAATCAGAATGCATCAGAATTTTAAGTGCAAGTTGCTGGGCAGACTAAATTGTATTTCCTTCTTAAATTTCTTGACGAGGAAAGCCTGCACGCTCTTGCCTCGAGGCCCGATGGAATTAATGCGTTCATTTCCCGCCGCGTCTCAAGAATGTCGCGGCCAATTGAGCAGCCCTGGAACTTAACCGAACCTCGTCTGGAATGATTTACAGCGCTATTCCTTTGACGAGGCTCCCTCGAGCTTCCAGCGGCATTGATACGAATAGCTGGGTGCGTTAATTTCTTAGCATTCTACATCGTTTAAACCACAAAACAGTCAAAGAACAGGACAAAGTGACGACGATCTACCTCGTTGTATACATCATTGCCTCAACCTGAATCAGCACATAATTCTCTTTTAAAAGCAACGCAATCTTTACAGCACATACTCGAGACTGAACACAAAAAAAAAGAGGTTTACAATAATATTTCACAAACGACAACCGACACAAAGATATTAAAACACATCGTGCTGGTCACGTGAATATATAGATTTCGCGGACTGCCCGTCCACTGCCGGCTACAGAAAAACAAAGTAACGCGTCAGCCTGTGATAAACAAACACCATCATATTCCTCGAAGCTTCCTCTACGAGATGTAGGGTAGATGTACCATTTGTGGCCACTGTCTTATTTATTCCGATATATTAAGTATTCTTAGTTTACTTTCATTACAATGAATGAAGCTGTCTAAGGGTGGGTTATGTTGGCACCATTTCTACTACTTTCTACTGTTTTGTTGTCCCGTTTTATTTAATAATCATACGTGAATGTGCAAATCTTTGATAACTTTCCACATCCTTGCAAATGGTGCTTAGCACACGACTGGTAAGAAAACAATTAGTTACTGTATTTAACAAGAGTATGGATGAAGTTTTATACATATTTATATTAAAAAAAAAATATTTTTGAGATTTGAAAAAGAATTTCAACGATATAACCTAAACTCTAGTGGAATTAGGCACTGACCAAAAATGGTACATCGAAAATGGAATTGTACCATTCGTGGCCACGTAATGGCCATAAACAGTCCACGGTACAACCATTTTTGGTCAGTAGGCAATCTCATTAGCAACTTATCATACAATACCTAATTATTGTAAAATTATTATACAATAGTTAGCGAAAAAATTCTTCTAAAGTCGAAGATTTTTACGATTCGTGAAAAGTCATTCGATGATGTCTTCAACGAAATTCTTTTATGGCCCGAAAAGCAAATCATAAAGCGAATGCGGAAAGCAGTTGAACATTTACCTGCTGTAATAACATCAGACAAATGGATGGAGATCATGTTGGCCAAAAAAAAAAGAAAAGGAGAACAAAGAAGAGGAGAGAAAGATTAATAAAGAAAAAAGACTAGCAAAAATAGAAGAAAATAAAAAGATTAAAGCCAAAAAGGTCGAAGAAAGGAATAAGAAAAAAAAAACAGAAAAGCAAAACCTTTCGCTACCAAAAGAAAAAGTAAAAAGGATATTGGCAGTTAATATTATTTTTGTGCAGCAAGTATTGTATTATTTGGTCAGTAGTGAACATTTGTGATAAATTAAAAACTACAATTCTTACTGTGGGTCTTTCGTATTACCAATTCTATAAGTGGCCAAAAATGGTACTCTAGTGGCCACAAATGGTGCAAAACAGTCTGGCACGATAATATAATGATTTTTTAAATAATTATGTTCAAAACATTGTTCAACGTAGAATATTTTAATTATCTGTATATTTTGGATTACACTTATATATTCTTTACTTTTGTGTACGTATTCTTTTGTAAGTTATGTATCTGTGAGTGGTACGGAAATACTTCAAGTGGCCACAAATGGTACATCTACCCTACAACTTTGTAAAACTGACGCTACGTTCGCAGCGACGTTAAAAAAGTTGAAAAATCCTTCTTCTCTTTTTCTCAAATATTTACAAAGTTATTCTAACCTTTAGGACCGTATATCTCGTGGTGGAAAGTTCAAGGAGTGCGACGACATTTCTCATCACTGGACGACGCACCGTTTCGTTTTTACGGGGCCGACAGTTGGCGGACAGTCCGCGAATGGAATTGTCGATAAACCACGGTCACAGGAGCGGTAGCAGAACACGTACGTACAATGCTGAAGGAAACGATCCTCGCAAGATGTACGAGCAGATGCGTCTTACCCTTTTCGTTAATTGTGTATCCATCATAAAGTTATGAACGTGCTTCTCCGCCCTTGTGAGCTCGAGCTTCCTGGAAACAACCGCCACCAGCAAGGCCGTGCATCCGGCGCCCTAAAAACACCGTGAAACGTACCTGTGAACTCGAAGCTGCTATCCGTTTTACATTTAATTACGTGACTAGCAGCCGCGCTAATTACGAACTAATTTAATAGAATCTTCGGAGTTTCCCTGCCACTACGACGTCCGCCTGTAAACAAGGAACAGGTCTAAGGTGTGCGCGCGCCAGAGCTGTCCGAGTATGCAGTTCGAAACAGTTCACGCAGCTCGAATAGAATTCCATTGCCATCCGAGCTGCACGAGACTCAGCAAGTGCTCGAGCTCTAGCGCGCGCAGTCTGTCGCGAACAATGACTTCCTCGTATCCGTTTCGATTCGTTTAAGAAAATCCATCCCCGGGCCATTGAAAGCAAGTGTTTGTCATCTCCCCGACCAATTAGCCGCGTCGCGAATTCTTCTTCCTCGCAAGCCACGTTGCCTCAGTTACAGACAGATTTCACAGATTTTTTCCAAGCCGCTAATTAAAACTATATTCCCATCGCAGCGCTGTGCCCCGAGCAGACGCGTAACTCCCGTTTCTTCAGACAAAGTATCGCCACCGAAGAAATGCAAACCGCGACGATAAAGCCGACTCGCCAGCAGAGCTCCGTCGAGGCCAGCATCGCAATAAGCACGAAAGAAAATCGAATCGATCGAGTGCACGGCAATTCTTACAAGCTGACAGTCCCGCGAACAACGTCTCCTCCATCGTCTCCTCTGAAGTTTCTCGCGTGACGTTGCATACGGTAGATTGTAGGAATCGCTCTGTACAAAGAAACGACCGCGACGTCGACGAAAGCGAGCAGTTGGACACGTCGCTGGACTTCTGTGCGATTACAGACGCGTTCGTGGAGCAGGATTTCACGGTAAATTGACCGCGATAGTGACTAAATTGCTTAACGATTCACGGCTGCGACTCCTAAATCGTCGAATCAGGGTGGAGAGCAATAACATTAAGGAAGCGGGGAATATTCCCAACGGGGAAATTAGACTGGCTGTAGCGTTTATCGTGACGGAATTGTTGCAAGTGCACCGTAACTCGGTGCATCGCATGCGCTCGATAACCCCAGCTTTCGCACTGCTAAAGTTCACGATGCTTGCGGCTCAAGTGCATTTCGAATAAATTTTTCTAAGCTTCGATAGCTTCGGTCACTGATGAATTTCATTGGTAACTACGCATGTAAGAAGATGAAGCTGCATTCTGCTCGACGTATGATCCGAGGGAGATACTGATAGGGTATTTCATTTATTTCTTTGAATACAATACTGACTACTTAGTTCTAATGCTAGCTAGCTCTATATATATATATATAGAGTTTCTGTTTGCAGCACGACGTTGAAACGTTAGGAAATTGTACGAGAATTCTATTTAACCCTAGAAGGACTCTCGGGGGTCTGAATTATTTTTGGATTTGTTCGCAAGTTATTTTGGCTGCTTCCATAGTCATTCCAGGGTTAACTGGCTGTGTGTCGATTAGCAATGCGTTTTCTTAACGGATTGCCTTAACAGGAGCAAGCAATGAGTGCATATATTATACATCTCGGGAGAGGATTCCCGAGTATTAAACTTTGAGTCTAGCCTTACCATTATTCCAGTGGAAACGGCTATACCTCGACCGCAGTACGTGTTGGGTACGATGTCACCGAAACCGACGCTCAGAAACGTGATAGCAATGAGCCACATGGCATTAAGGAGATTCGCGTGCTCCTCGTCGTGAAACCTGGTGCCACAGAAGAGAAAACAGGGTGAAATATTAGGGGACGTTTACGGGGGTGGGGGCAAATAATCATATTTCCTACTGGCTAAATGTTTCGTCGTTTAAACGAGGAACAGGGTAATTTCGTGGTAATCTCAGTGGTGTTCCACTTTCATTAAAAAAGGCGTCCTTTCAATGGCCTCGAGCTTTTTACCATTTTCTACCGTCTGTAATCTAGTTTTCGAATTCACAATAGTCAACGTGTGCGTTCATTAATTCCACTAACTAGTACTTCGTCAATCATTTCTCAAAATAACAACGCATGCCACCGAAGATAAATTACAAGGAGACACACTGCCAACATCGTGTATCTAACGCGTCTGACTATGCACGGGCCACTTCCACTCGCGCGTCTCACAATTCCGAACGTTATGCGACAAATACTTCTTAAATAATTGTATTTTGCCCCTCGATCTACCTTTCACGAGATTCACTGTCACTCGAGTTCGCGACGGTAACGTTAACTTCACAATGCACAGACGAATCACGTTCCTCGAGACCCGGGAACCATGTTCGCTGCTCGAAATTCCAATCTCAGGAGACGCCGTTAAATCGATTCCGACTCGAAGGATTAATTACACGGATCCTGTTATGTTAATGCCATTGTTTTAAATCACGAGCCCACCGCTCGTTGTAATGCATGCAACGAAGCCTCTTCCTCTCCGCGAAATTCATTATCGGAAATCGAACGTCAAAATAACACGCGCGGATTAATCCCCGTCGTTAAACGGAACGTTCTAATGGGACGGATAGCATTACGACAGATCCGTTTCAAGGGCGATCCCTTTTATGTCTCATGAACAGCTCCACTTTCAACCGACGATTCGATTTATCAATTAGATCGATCCGCCGCTACATTCCCCGCCGAAGATTCGTCCGGTTTACCAAGCAGTCCGCCCTCGGACGTCGTTAAAAGTAATTTCGTTCGTTATACGTTTCAATTGTCGCGTACCGTTCCTTTCTTTTTTTAATTACCCTCTGGCATTAAGCTGCACGATTGGATTACACGACGCAGCGCATCCCGCGGAGCTTCGATAGCTCGGTACCCTTTCGGAGTAATTGAAACTGCGAAAATGCAAGCGGCGGAACGACGGGGCGAGGATGAAATTTTTGAAAACGGGCAAGAAACGACGAGCACCTGGCGTTGAATAAATTGGAGGAGGAAGCGAGCCCGGTCGTCACTTTTTTAAGCAGCTGCTGAATTGTGAAAAGCCGCAAAAGTGTAGCGACGTTGAAGCATGGGCTGCGTGGAAATATTAATTTCTTCATAGAGGTACAACATACGTCGAGTTATCACTCGAGGAGTAATAGAGAGACGGGAATAAAATTTATTGACGGGCAGAGGTGTATATCATTGACAGAGCAAGCCTTAGGAAACTGAAGAGCAGAGACCGAAAAGGAACTAGGCACTTTACACGTAGACCTCAAGAATCATCCATCTGCGAAACACGAAGTGAATAAGCATTTACCACCTCGCGGTCCACGCGACACGATCTTATAAATTCGAAATAAATTTTAGGAGAAGTCCCCTGTGTCCTTTATGTACGACACGAGGAAGTGCCAGAGCTTTCAGAAAGACACCATCTTTCCAAATTTTTTTTTTTTCGTGGAGTTGTAATATTAAGAGGTCTCTTTCTCTCGTCCCACGGAAGATAAAGGGACCGTAGCTTCTTCATTTTAGGAGAAGTCGCCCATAAATCCCACTCTCGACGGAAGAGCTCGATTCCATCGATATCAGGGCGTTATTTCAGCGGTGAAATTTACAGTGTCCTTCGAACTTTACTGCCACGTCGGTAGAGATCTAGATGAAATACAGGCTCTATCGGCGTTTGCCACGTACACGGGGAGTAAGGAGCGGCAGGAAGCTTTCGGCTCTGTGAATCTGCGAATCTCGAGGGAACAGGCATTTCCCTCGTGCTTCTTTTCCAGGGGAAGAGGAAAGCAGAGGGTGTATCTACTCTCGCACCGGGCATGCCTAAAATTCTAATTCCGCGCGAGACCAGGGCTCTGGGGAGCGCGAGATAGCTGGAAATAAAAACCGGAAGAGGACGTTGCACGGTCCTGGGAAGGACACTCGACTGCGCGAGGAGGAAGCAGAACCGGCTCCCCTTCTGTGCAATTTTGATAAAACAAGGCAGAAACAAAAGAGTAACGAGTAAACTTCTGAAATAGAGCGACTCGACTTTCACACTCGTTTCCTATCTCTTTGAACCTAACCGAGTGCCCTGATACTCACCTTTCGAGCCACGCAGTTTATTCAACCAGCAAACCGAATAGGGACGAAAATTCTGAGAAATCTCATTCTACGGAGGCACTTGCTGTTTCACCTCCAATCCTCAGCTCAACAGACGAACGCTTTAATAACCCCAGCTCGGCGGGTGGATGAAATTTCCTATCTCTGGGGACACCATCCTAGAATCGTCGGCCAGCGTCCCTTCCGTGGCCGCGTGATAAATCCCCCGGATTTCGTGGAGACCGAGAAATCAGGAAGTTGTACGAGAGGGCGCGGGCACTCCCGTCGGCGAAGAAAGAGAATCGCGGCGGCGGTAGAGGGGAGCTCAGCTTCCGACAATACAGCCCCGATAACTGATTGAAAATTCAGCGGGGCCATCCTCGGCGGAGCGGACGGAAGTTCTGCGCTCGGTCGGCGTCTCATTTAAGGGAAGAAGACCGGAAGACGGCCATTCATCGGCGGCGGGAAGGGGTCGGGGAAGAGAAATCCCGAAGGTTTTATCGAGGCTTGGGGCAACGGAAGAAAGGAATCGGAGGATTCGTGCTTACACGGCCGCGGGAGCAAGGCCAGGCCTTACACATCCGCGAGATTGATCGTTTCTGTAGTCCCCCACGGCTCCCCAAATCGTGCTACTCGCGGGAGAATTTAATTATACGCGCGAAACGGCAATCTCGGCTCCCTAGTAAATCTTCTATCGCTGCTTTAACAGCCACCGATATCCGCCGCGGAGATTTACGCCCTTGTCCTGAGGGGGGCAATCCTTCGCTCCCGATACCGTTAACCGGCGAAAAAAAATCGGTTTCGTTGCTTCTCTGGCGTGGCGGGGGCTTTCGACGAGATTACATGGCAGTTACATGACAGTGGAGATATTAATATTCTTGATAAAACTGTCCCGAGCTGAATTTCTATCTCAACATCCGTCGCTTTTAATCCCGACGATAATTGAATTCTACCGTCGTTCCTCGCCATACAAACAGATAGTGAGAGCTTACTTTCTTTCTTTCTTTCTTACCTCTCGCACTGGCGCAACGTCCACGAGGCGATGATCCACAACGAGACCATGAAGACTAGCAACACGGTGCCCGGGCAGATGGTCATCAGGGTCTTCAGTACGAACCTGGTGTTGAAGTTAATACGATTCAAGGCCCCTATGCTGCGCGACGAGGCGTCCGTGAACAGCTTCGAGTGCAGCAGCATCACGCGACAGATGAGGTAGAGCCTGAAGAACATCGGCAGCGACAGAGTGACGTCGTACGGCACCCACGTCGAGCCGAAGTTGCCGCCCTTGTTCGCCAGCTTGGTCGTCCACAGGAAGTAGTATTCGCCCGGGATCGGGTGGACCGCGCAGATTAATAATTCGATCGAAATCTGCCCGATCCTCCGCCAGGTCATCGCGATCCGCCAGTCCTCCGCGCAGTTATCGATCATGAACAACTGTCGAAACACACGGCAAACTGTTACTACGATCGCAATGGTAAGCACAATACTTCGTCAAGCGTAACTACGAATTTACGACTGCATTTAAATCGGGATAATATGTAGGGTCACGGAAAAAAGGAAGTCGCCTCAACGGGACTCGAACCCGCGATCTCTAGGTTTGCGCGCTGGCCAGCCGCCTTAAGGGGACTAGGCAATCGAAAAATCGATTTTTTCTTATTGCATTTTCCGAATGTACTATCTTTTCTGAATAAAATGCCGTTTGGGTTATATTAAAATTCGCAAAATTGTTGATTTGGCAGCTAAAAAGATCAAGCGGTAACTTATTGCGTCGCCTTTGCCCAGAAACTTTAAACGCGATTTTCTCGAATCTTTTTTTCTCTTATTTTTTTCCTGATTGCAAACGAATGGAGGTTCAGATCGACTTGAAAAAAATTACAGGATGTGTAAAACATGTGCCATTTCGCCCCAAACCTCTGATATGATCCGTAAAAATTCGAGATTTTTGTAAAAAAATTGAAGAGTCACCGGATTTTTGCAGCGCACAAATAAGAACGAATTTTTCTCGGAAAAATCGCCGTTTTTCAGCCACCAATCGCATGATTTTGATTTAATTGTTGTTTTTATAGGTTTGGGCCGAAACTATGAATCCAACAAACAAGAATTTCGCCTTTGAAATCGGATTACGTCACATTTTAACACCGATATTAAAGCAAAACGACAGAAAAACGTTAAAATGTTTACCCGTCGGCAGCGCCATTTTTAAAGCACATATATATTTCTTATTACTTTTTTTTCAATCTGTATGGTAGTAATAAACATTGGGTAAAAGCATATATCTGGATGTGCTTTCATTTGTTTACAAATAAATAAAAGACAGAGCCTATTTCTCACGAAAAACGACTGCCTAGTCCCCTTAAGGCAGGATACCACCTTTGACTGCGATTTTGGAGGCGTTTTTCATGAATTTTTTTTGCATACAAAGAATGCGCAGAAACAAAATCGGTTTCAGTCATTCATTAATGTAACTTTAATCTGTAATTACACATTTTTTGAAACTGAAAAAGTAAAAAATAATCTCTTGTAGGTGGCGCCAAAATACACTCCTTTGGAGAAACATCGTTAGACGGCGTGTCAAATTCCGCTCTGTACGTGGCTCTTAGAAAAGAAACCAAAGGATGTCCCTATTAACAACAATATTGTACAATGCTGTACGTAGGGATTTTACGAAATTTCGATTTTTAAGAAAGTGGCGGCCATTTTAACGAAAAGGTCCATTTTTTAGGGTAAAAAAGTTTAAAAAAATTTATAAAATTGCGCACCAACAGAAAAATAACAATGCTACAGCAAAAGTCCTACGTACATCGTTAGATTACACCAATCGGAAGAATTGTGCAAAGTTTCAAGTCAATCCGATGAAAATTGTAGGAGTAATCTGACACGCTGATTTGGAAAACATCGTTTCGAGAAAAACGCGTTTAAAGTTTTATATAGATTTATATATCTGCTCCAATCCGGTTTTTACACAAGAAAAAGGTTCCGGCCACCTTTCTAATGAATGAATTTCGATTCTATACACTTGAAAGAGTACTTTGACAACAAAAAAAAATTTCAATTTTTTTTAAGTGCAAAGGTGGTATCCTGCCTTAACCACCTCGGCTACCGCCGACTTCCCCCGGTCTTGATGCTTCCGTGCCCTCTCTTATGGTATGGGGGTTCCTGGTCCCACAAATATAAGATTACGTCATCTGTTCTTCCGTGGACATTTCGGCGTGCCATTTATCGCCGATATTTCTCTCGTATCGGCACAGATGCGATCCGGAGCCTTTGAATAGGATTACCATAATACACCGGTGACGCGAATCTAGATAAGTCGCATTATTTATTCGCTGCCGTGTTGCCTCCGTTTCTCGAGCTTTCGTTTTTGCGTCGCGGCTCGCGTGCGTGCCGCACCATCTTTCGCGGCTCCCAGTCACATACCGAGATTAAAGATAGGATTAATCAGTTCAGTAATAAATTACAGCGGTAGAATTAAAGGATCGTTATAGAACCCGTCGATTGTATAACGTTAGAAAGACTCAGTGGAGAATATCGAAGCACAGTACAGATATTGTTGAAAAACTGATTCCTACTGAATTCCCGCGACCAGAAATATTTGCGGAAACGAAGAAAGGAGACAGACATCGATCGGTACACTTTGATAAAACCACTCATGACGTTTGCAAACAAGAGCTTTAGGGGAAGCTGTAAAAGAGAAACGACGAATGTGGTTGCTGAAGCAAGCTAGTGGAGAAACATGGAGGCTGCAACGCTGAAAAGTCTCCGAAACGTTCAACGAAATCGGAAGCCCGACTGCAGGACAGTATCGTGTTAACAAACAGAGACAAGTCCATCGCTAAATGTGAAAGGGCGCGGAGGGTTTCAACGACGCCTCGTAAAATCTGCGAGCTATCGTAGCCTGGCGTTCGCGGTGCATCGAGTCGTGTGTTTTACGAGAGATAATTCGTTAGAAGGACAACGCGGGCTCGCGAAATCCCGAGATAGCAGCTCTTTATTGCACCCTCTGTATCGCATCGATAAAACGAATCGCAGCGGCACCGAAGAGACCATGCAGAAGTCTGAAAAAAGGGTGTTTCGAGATAGTGTGGGTGAGTCCGTATTCCCACGACCCTTTACCCGATTCCCACCCTTGACGCGCGACGTTCTGCATTTTACAGTCAGCTTTGCAGCTCGTCAGTACCGTCATGGAAGCATACTTCGGACCATCCCCGTTTTAAGACCTTTTAGAATTTTCATTCTACCCCCACGCGACACATCCTTCGTGTACAGTGTAACCTTTGCAACCTTGTTCGCTTGTCTTTTCTACCTTGCATAAATGAAACACGAAAAGCTTTTCCTGGATCAATTGCAAAATCCAATCTGCGTCGTGTCGCGCCGGATAGATTCGCCAAGCCTCGCGATTATTCTAATTACGTGCTTCAAGTATTCAAGCAACGACATCCTCGGTATTCCAATATTCTCGATAATCGATACGGAGCAGCCTTAGAACTTCGGCAGGAATTCGAACAACGTTGCAACTTCTTCAAGCAGAGGCTTTAATGCCAGAAGGAAAAAAGAGGGAAACAATGGAAGAAACCAAGGTTACAGTACCCAGGAACGATTAACGAGCTTTCCCGCTATAGATAAATGAATTACGAGTCCTGCAACAATTTGTCCGTCTCGTGGCAAGAGAAAAAGCATCGCACCTCGAATTGGCATCCTAGTTGCTCAAGAAGAAACATTAATTTTCTTCCGACCAACCATGACCCCATCGCGATTAATTGCCTCGCTAGCCTCCCTTCTTCCACTACCACCTTCCCATTTTCAATTCATCAAACGCTTCCCTTAAAAGATTATAACCCCAGCCTCGGTCCAGCCGCGCCCCAAAGCCCTCGGTGTCTCAATGCTCGATTAGAATCCTCGAAAGCGTTTAAAGCTCAAGTTCCGCAAGTTTTTCGATGGCTGGGTACGCACTCCAATTTGCTAATAACGGCGGGGACACGGTCCAGGGAAGCGGGAACGTTCCTTCGAATCGAGAATCAATAAACTCGCCGACGGTAGAGAGGGCGAACGATGCATCAGGGGATTGCTACCTCGATCAGCAGACCACTCGGTCTCCTCTCCGGGACAACACTTTCGTTTCGTCGAGCAGCCAGGCGATCCTGGCGAATCTGCGCGCATGCAAATCGTTGATAAACGACAATCAACAGGTGCTGAAAGGTCAACGGGCTATTAGGCTCGAATCCAAGCGGTGGCCGTTGCGAGACCTTCGCTTACTGGCCATCCTCGCGTTCATTAACGAGAGGCCTGTGCACCTTTTGTTACTTAAACTCCGATTAATCGCGCCGAGAGAATGCTTCGTGCTTCGTGATCTTTTACGATCCATTCTCTTCCCTCGAGAGGCAACGATATTCATCGATTCGGCCAATCGGCTCCTCCATATCCCGGAACGAGGTAGATCCATTTTCCTCCTCGTCCTTCGTCCACGTCACTCGAAAATATTCCTATCCGTCGAGGTATTACACTGTCATCCCAGGGTAACGCGCCCGACTCAGCCATCGCGTCACGGAAAATCGAGGGCTATTCCTTCGTGGACAGCCGCCGTCACGAGCCCTCTGTCGTCATCTCGAATTTCCAGCGAAAATATGTCGGCAGCCGGGGCCCGATATCCTGGCCAGTGGATGAAATCGAGTGGGAGCTGCGAGAGAGAGAGAGTGCACGCGTATCGTTTTTCCAATACGCTGAACGTCGAGATCGTTACCGTCCACGGCAACGGAAGGTACTCGGCGAGTTTCGTTAACGCCGATAACGTCCCGCATTCGTGCTTCTCGCGAGCCTCGATAATAATCCTCTCTTTTGTTGCGCGAGATAAACGGAGCCATGGGAAGCAGCGAGATATTTCGCATGTGCATCTTTGACAGCCTCGTTTCACGAAACTCGGTACGATTTCCAAGCGCGATCGAGCTCCGCGGTGATCCGGTAGGTACAATATCGCTTCGGTAGATTCCGCCCGAAGCAGCGTGATTTGGCGAATAGCGTGCAAATTCTTCGAAACAAATTTTTGCGATAACAAGCCCGTGGAGAGCAGAGTTGGGCATTATCTAGATAAAAAATTATTTAAATAACAATCGAATATATGGTACTTTATCTTTATTCTTTATTCGAGGCTCTAATAATCGAAGTTATCTTTATTCGAAGAGCAACGAATAAATAATTTTACTGGATGAGAATTTATTCGACGAATAAAGATAATTTTTTTATTCGATGGGAATTTATTCGGCGAATGAAGATAATTTTTTGATTCGATTAAAATTTATTCGTCGTATAACGATAGTTTTTAATTCGAAAGTTTTATTCGAATAAATGCGTCGAATAAATTTTTCATCCGTAGCATTTATCTTTTCGAACCCTTCGAATAAAGCCACGAATAACTTTCGTCAGCGTCGAGCGTGTTTATTCGAGCCGCCGAGGGTCGAGCCCGGCCGAGCGGCGAGCGCCGAACACAAAGGACCGGCGGCTCGAATAAACACGCTCGACGCTGACGAAAGTTATTCGTGGCTTTATTCGAAGGCTTCGAAAAGATAAATGCTACGGATGAAAAATTTATTCGAATAAAACCTTCGAATAAAAAACTGTCGTTATCGCCGAATAAATTTTCATCGAATAAAAAAATTATCTTCATTCGTCGAATAAATTCTCATCCAATAAAAAATTATCTTTATTCGTCGAATAAATTCTCATCGAATAAAATTATTTATTCGGTGCTCTTCGAATAAAGATAACTTCGATTATTAGAGCCTCGAATAACGAATAAAAATTATTTATCATTTGTGTGTTATTTGCGATTTTTATTTAGATAAACTTTTGCCCAACTCTGGTGGAGAGTTACGAGGAGGTGTGTTCTCAATCGTATTGGTTCGCGCAGCGCGTCCGACCGTGGGTATGATCCGCTTTCCCTTTGCCCTCTTACATTTCGCTTCTCCCTCACGTTTCTGCCATACGGATCGATCTTTATGCGTATCATATCGTCCATAATAAAGGCTGTATTAGAGGAGCTACTGTACAATGCCTGGACGACGAAGCTGGCAGAATTTCCCAAAGGATGTTGCCCCCGTCTATCCGCGGCGCGTTCAACGTGGGCTTTTGATTACTGCGTCCAATTAACTACAAACTACAAAGTGAAACGAAATCGGGGGAGGCTTCTTTGATGTGAACGATCTGCGGCAGACTGCACGCAAGACGGAGTAGGAAAATGTGGTCGGCGTAACTGAAAAGTAATCCTACGAAGTCGAGACTTTCGAGGATTGCCTAGCTTCCTCACGAATGTATGTACACCGTTTCGGGATAACGTGACCCGTTTATATCACGACCGCGAGCAAATCGGCTTTCGCGTACGCGTTCCGCCGGCATTCCAGCGTCTTTCGCCGGGGATTACTGTCCCTAGATCTGAACGGCCGCGGAGCGTTATGTTTAATTAAGCGGAGAACGCTTAACCGCGATACCGTGAGGGTAGCTGTGGTCGGACGTTTATGCAACACGGGACGGCTTTCAACGACAAATCGACCCACGGCCGCTTTTCTGTGGTTTCTTCTGATGGCTGGAATATCTCGTCGCCTTGCTGCAAAACATGGTGACGATTCGCGCGAGGCGAGATAGTTTCTCGTATTATAACTCGGCGATAAGTAATTCAACCTGGTTCGGTGGATTATTACACTGGAACTCGATGTATCCACAGATAAATTCCGGCGAGTAAATAATCGAGAAAAGAATACTGAAATTCGCCATGGAATATTCTTTAAAAACAATCATTTGCATACGCGGAAAACAATGGAAACATCGGGATTTCGCAGATTAATGGGATCCCGCGACAATACCGTGTAATATACTGCCTCCTGCTCTTTCGGGAATATTTCATGTGATTTAACATCGTTACACATTTCCGTGCGAATTGTTTCTCGATGCGGCTGCTTCGCTTCCCGCGAAACGGTCCGAAATAGTCCGGCACGCGTACAAAAGCGAAACGGATGGGGCAAGTGGCTGTCCCCGGCTTCGTTAAAAACATACCGACGTGCCTGTGTTTTGTAACAGTGTCTGCAACAGTGTTTAACGCGGTAATTGGAAATTCATTTCAGCGGACGATTTCACTGCGGGGTATCCTCCGCCAACGAAGCGAAGCCCCGATATTAAAAATCCAATAGGAAATTCAATATCCAGCGCGGGAACTTTCTGTATAAACATCGCCGCGACTGATATGCAAACCGGCAGGTAATACGAATGCCAGGCGGAAAAATGTTTATCGTCCATGAGCCGTAGCTTCGCCGAATAAGAAGGGAAAAAAAGCTATCGGCATCGCGAGAGGGAGAGGTCGCGATCGAATAATCGAAGCGGAATATTTATCATATCGTTCGAGCCGCACAAAAGACGGTCTTGGGGGAATTGTGTCACGGTCATTTAAGCAATTTCGGGCCGCGTGACAGGCCGGGAACCAATATCGCCCGATGCCACGTCCTGCCGGAAGAAAACATTCGACGTTAACGAAGTGCCGATCAAACCTGACGCGGTTAAATTGAAATTTCGCGGGTGCGCCGCGGTTAAGCCCGCCGCGGGATTTTGTTCCTGCGTCGAAGAATCGGGTCGCTCGCGCCCATTAAAATCTCCAACAACCTGGCTGGCTTATGGTTTACAACGTTCACTTCCAACGGATTAGCTGTCGTTCTCTCGTTCAAGAACACGTCGCATAGTCAGCCACGATTCGGTTTATGAGCTGCGCTTCTCTAAGCTCGGTAAGTCAAACGCTCTGCTGCAAGCGTGCCCTATAGAAGTGGCTCGTGCCATCGTGTAATCTGCAAGTTTCTTCATTTTACAGCGGGCTCCGCGGTTCGTCGGCGAGGAAAACGGGGAGAGATGCTTGCTTGGAGTGTGTTACGTGGAAAGATGCAGCACAGAGAGGGAATAGAAAATCGATCGTGAAGAATTCCTCCACCCTTTGACTCTATCACACACGGGAGGCCTTTGTGTTGTCTTAAGAAACAGCTCGCCTTGTGCGTGGCCCTTTTCACCGGTTTCTTATTTGGGGAGCTTCCATTCGCCAAGTGGACTTTCCGCAAGGGCAGCAAATATATCACGAGTGGATCGTTGTTTGAAGTCGATTCTTCGTAGCTGAGGAACTACACGCGCCACTTAAATTCCATCGGAATGAGCTTCGAAAGTTTCGCGAATCGTAATCGCGCGTATGCATCGCGTCGCACAGTGTTACGCGTAATGGACAAAAGTCACGAATCCGAAGTGTTTGATCCACAAATTCTTGTATCTTATAATGTTAATAAAGGAACGTAGGTTTCAATGTTACCCATAACTTCTGCTGAATTTACTAATTTGTTGTCAAAAGTGATACTAGAAATTCATTACAAATTTCGGTGCATTTTTTCAAACACATTGGCAGAATGTTTATGCTTTTCATTTGCTTTTTATAAGTTGTGTTTAATACTGTCATACCTTCAAAACTGCCGAGTCAGTTTTTTACAATACTAACAATTTGTACTAATTCTTTATGTTAAATGTTTATCAACTTCGATGGGACTTTAAAAAAAACACCAAAAAATACCTCCCTGATTTTTTGTATATTAAATTTAGGGATCATTAAACTTTATATTAACGTCAATTTCAACTGCACGAATTTGCACGAAACAGAAAAAAATAGCCAAAATCATTATTAAGACGTTCACCGCTCCGGCCCTTAGCGTAGTCTCTAGGTCTTCTCGTGCATAAGACCCTTATGTGAATCTACACATCCGATATGCTTTTTCCAATTGTTTATATTTATACGATATCTACCATGACTTTTCCATCCTGGATGCTGTCTTCAGTTTTAAAATAGCAGTCAAACGCGATACACGTGTTAAAAATAATTTGGTAAAAAAAAATGTTTCGAACAAAAGTTAGTCAGTATTCAGTTGACAACAAATTTCAAAAGTAAATATTAATAAAAAACTTTTTATTCACCGAAAAATCAAGATCGGCTTAATTTTTTTAACGCAACTGTATTTTTTTTATACACCAATCGATGCATTTTTATATTCTCTTTAAAAAAGTATTAGGGTACTTAGGACGAAAACTGATTAGTTCAGAAGTTATGAGTTTTGTCCCGAACGCTCATACACGCGTAACACTGTGCGTCGTCCAGGGTGTTCCAAGGCAGCGATGAAAATAGAAAGGCATCGTTGTTACTGTCTTCCGTCTCTTGTACCTCGTTCCCATCGGTTCACCAACGTTGTGGAAACTAACGACACCAATGATCCCTCGCTTATCGCGCGGCTCCTCGGCCCTCTTCTATGGTCGCCGCTGCAATTTCCTCGAATTTCGATTCGAGCCACTGGTATCGACAACTGTTACGGCGGTGTTAACTTATAGCACGCCCCCTCGGTGTAAACGTCGCGTGAACACGATAACGATTATTCAATCGCCTCCGTTCGCGTGCCAGCGTGAAGCGCGTCATTCTCCGTGGGGGTACGTGTTACTTCGTCACGATGCGAGATACGAAAGCGTTGCGACAGATAACAGGTGTCTGAAGAGGGTGACGGTGAAAAATGCCGACGCGAGTTCCGTGGGAGGGAAATTTCAGATAACTCGACGCTAAATGACGCAGAATATTCAAGGAAGAGGGAGCTACGAGGGACGAGCTTGAATGATACAGAAGAACCCATTTCCACGTTTCAACGCGAACGAGCGATCTTGCGTACAGTCTGATAAACCAGTTCACTTAATATTCGTCGAAGCTAAGGGATAAATAGGGTAGACCGGGGGCGATAGTAACAGGGGGGCGAATGTAACACGCTAAATATCTCAAAACATATAATAGATATTAACACCAATTTTGGATATATGATGAACAATGACATTTGGAATGTACACATCCATGCCCTAGGAATACAGATACGCAATAGACATGGATAGTGAAGAAAATAACTTTTCGATACCCTAAAGTAACTTTTCCTTACTGACTTAAAATTGTAATATAAACACTCCCTTCGCAAGTATGTGCTTGTTCGATTTCTTAATCTGTAAATCGACCTTTTTTAAACTAGTATTGATCGTTACTTGGCACTTTTAAGCGTCTCGTTAGTCAACATTTATAATTTAAGTTCAAAAGCATGGTCGGGGGCGATTGTAACATCGGCAGTCGGGGTCGGTTTTACCGCAACAGAACCGAATAGGGACAAAGAAGGCGAATAATGTTGTCTTATTTGCAGGAAATCCTATAGCATAGCACAAGCAAACCAAATGAAAAATTGGTGCAATATACTGAATGTAAGGATTGAGCAGATGCAGAATGCACCAACCAAAACGTATTTTATTTCTGCCAGACTTGCGATACCACATAATTTGTTATAGATTTTAGTTCTTTCATTTATTATTATAATCTAAATCAATAAATATTTTAATTTTGTAAAGTTATATTTGTGCTACTATCGACTCCATGCAGTGTTACAACCGACCCGGGGTCAGGGACGGTTGTAACACTTTCTCCACTTCTCATTTTTTATTAATAACCGGAATATTACTTGACATACTGTTGTGGCTCAAATAATGTCAGATAAGTAAGTAACATTTTCGTAAAAAAAACTGTTGTTGCAACTGTAATGGTTTTTGCGTAATCGTATTCCAAAGTCAAAGTGTTAGTATCGCCCCCGGTCTACCCTACACTTTCGTGGCACGCGATTCTCTTCGCTGCGAGTTGTCTGCCTAAAGTTTGCGCGGTTATTTAAAACAATTTTTTCTCAGCACTCTGTGCTCACGCGCTTTGATCATCGAGCGTGGTCGAAATCGCGGACGAGAGAGTGTGATTTTAGTTTCGTCGCGGATTTACCGAACATTCTGCGCGAGAACAATATACAATTTGTGTTTCTGCTGGATAGAGTTCTGGTCAATATTTACGACACGGGCAAATCGTGTAGGGGGGATCTGTGCGCTGAAATTAGTGAACGCGATTAAATCAGTCGCTGTGGACTTGCTTGATCCACTGAATATCGGCGCGAAATTTCTGTTTCCTGGTAGTTTATAGTTGGGACAGGATTAAATGGTCACTAATGGTTTCTTGTGGGGGTGCAGGATGAAACGAGAGATGCTCTGATGGGGGTAGCACTGTAAAGATACTTTGAATGGCCAGTGGAGTTTGCTCCGACTACAATATTCTTGAGTCGGACTACTGTACGTACATTAGAATTCAATACTCTTTGCTATACAATATGTTCCGCGCGTAATTAGCGTAATCATTCCCATTTAAACGGTTCCACCGGCTTCGCGAGAATTTAACATCCTAAAAAGCATCATTATATTTGCCTAAAGCAATCAGAGAGTGTTTAACACCATCATTTTGCTTATTCCGATTAAACGCAATTAAAGCCGCTGTTCGGCGGAATCGACAGGGCATTTTGGAAGACAGACGACCAGTTTATCGATAAACGAAAAGGACCGACTGGCTCGCTCGCCGGCGCTTCTCTCTTTATTGGAAACAGGGCTTTACTCGGAAATAATAAGCACGAGAATTGCGTTACAGGATAAATCGTTTAACCCCGGCCACGGATTAATAGCGATCAACGGACTGATGTTATTTTCTACTGTCACCGATAGAACGAGCTCTGTTAACCAACGTCGACAACACTCGCATCCCCTTAATTCCCTCAGCTCTCAGGCAAACGACTATTCCGACAAATTCTGATAAACATATCCATTAGGGTGTTTCATATTATAGGGTTGAAATTAAAATATTACAATTTTTTTTTACTTTGCTCATGCCCTGATTCCTATTAATATAAAAAGAATATCTGACAAATTTTAGGAAGATTGAGTAATATTTAGAGGTTGCACACTTTGGACACTAAATAATATGTAGCAGGCTAAGGAAATACGATTTCCAATGATAATTATTTTTATTCTCAAGTCCTTGAAAAAGAAACTAAACTTCAAAGAAGACTTAGACTTAGATAAATTTACATTTTATTATTATTATTATTGTTCACTTCTATAAAAATTCTGTACCTTATTATTTTACCCACATTTTTAAAACCTGACATAGCGAAAATATGTAGGGTAGAACGGGGTCGGTAGTAACAGGGGGTGAATGTAGCACGCTAATATCTCAAAACATATAATGGATATTAACACCAATTTTAGATATATGATAAACAATGACATTTGAAATCCATGTCCTAGCAGTATAGATACGTAACAGACATGGATAGTGAAGAAAATAACTTTTCGATACCCTACAGTAACTTTTCCTTACTGACTTATGATTGTAATGTAAGCACACCCTTTGCAAGTATGTGCTTTTTTTAATCTGTAATTTGCCTTTTTTTTAAAGTAATACTGATCGTTACTTAGCACTTTTAACTGACTCGTTAGTCACAATTTATAATTGAAGTTCAAAAGCATGGTCGAGGGCGATTATAACGTCGGCAGTCGGGGTCGGTTGTACCGCAACAGAACCGAATAGTGTCAAAGAAGGCGAATAATATTGTCTTGTTCGCATAGAATTCATGCAGTGTTACGGCCAATCCGGGGTCAGAGACGGTTGCAACACTTTACACTGTAACGTTAGGGCTATAACACTCCGCTTCTCATTTTTTATTAATAACTTGGATATCACTTGACATACAGTGAAACTGTTGTGACTCAATGATGTCAGATATGTAAGTAACATTTCCGTATAAGAGTTTTTGTTGTAAATGTAATAGTTCCTGCGTAATCGTATTCCAAAGTCGAAGTGTTACTACCGCCCCAGGTCTACCTTAGTGATAAAACTGTGCAACCCCCAAATATTATTAAATTTGTCTAAAATTTGGCATACAGATCACTTAGATGAATAGAACCAAGGGGGCGAGCAAAGTTACGTGAAAATAGCACCTTTGGAAATTTGAAACACCCTAATATCCATGAAATATCCATCATTTTCTGGTATTCAGAGATGATCAAAACAATTGCAGGAAAAACGGGAGAATCTCACAGACGTTACATTTAATTACTCGACGGTCAGTGTACAATTTGGCGAGTGAACTTCGCAGTTACCAGGCTTCCTAATTGCAATTATAATTTTCAGAAGTCAGAAGCCCAGAAGTTTAGAAAAATGGTCAATCCTTTACAGACCGCGTTGCTATTTGTCACAGAAACTTCGCCCCTTTGTCAAAAGTTTGTGATAGAATTCACAGTTCGTCTGACCCGCTAACAGGCACTTTTCATTAAGTTCGATACCACTTTGGTTGGGGAGGGCAAAGTTTCTGTACGTGGTTACCAGCATTCGAGGGAAATAAAATACGCGGTGTCCAAGACGCGGCGGTTCCAAGTCGCAACGGGGATGGTTTTCACGGTTAAAATCACACCGAACGTCGCGTGGAATCGATAAAGTTTATCATATACCTATTCCTCCGCTCGTCCAACGAAACACAGCAGATGTAATAACGCGCATGACAGCACTCGACCAATCGACCGTCTTCACGCCCGTCCATGCGTCGCATTAAAATCGACAAAGGGTGCATGCGAGTGATACGGGGATCGAATCGACAGCGGCTTTGACCGTCTCGTCCACGGATCTCCCTTATTCTTTGAGCGAGGCACAGCAAGGAATAGAGAGTAGCCGGAGTTAAAGTGAAAAATCGTCGGGTCGATTTAATAATAACTTTTGCAACCAACCGAGCGTACCGTTTCAAACGTAGCCCCGTGAACTGACACGTCGAGATGTGTTGTAAACTCAAGTTGAATTTCTTGGAGGCTGATCGCAGAAGAATTCTGTAGAATTTTCCAATAAAATTGTAAACGATCCACGAAATACGTGATTCCAATAATTACGAGGAGAATCTATCGCACGCTGTTTGGGAATTCTGTAGAATTCTCCATAAAATTGTAAACGATCCACGAAATACGTGATTCCAATAATTATGAGGAGAATCTATCGCAACACTGTTTTGGGACACAATAGAAGAGCACTCCTGCAATACTTTCAATCGTCCCTTCCGTTTTAAGCAGTCTACTCCCAATTTCACGGAAGTAGATTTTCTCCCAGCGGACTAAATTCCGTTCGTAATTTCACGGAGCGACTGTAAGTCGGCTTCCACGTGTAAGAACTAGTCATTCCGGGGCGTTACAAGTAAATCCAGCCGCAGAAGAAACGTATATCAATTGGGCGCACTGTCGGGCGAGCGGCGTGTTGCCACTTGGATCTGCAAAAAGGGCCGCGAATAATGCAGTCCCCGCGAATCCCCGCCGGAAAATACGCTTTCGCTCGCAATCTAAGGAACAGGAAGACGGAAGTCCAACTCCGTCTTATCTAATCCCGTGGAACGGAACGTGACTTCCTTAAAAACTTTACAGGATCTGGGGTTGAGTATCCTCGGACCGTGGTCCAGGACCCCCGACATCCATGGAACTCGTTCTTGCCAAGGAGTAAGCCACCCGCTCGATTTCACTCGCAACGTACTCTCTCCTCTGAGTTAATTTCTTGCCCTGATGCAATTCTTAGGAGACTCTTTAAATCAAGGGCAGTTGAAGGTTCTATTCTTCGAGGAATTTCACTTGGGAGAGCTACATTTTACTCACTGGCATCCCGCGAAACGGGTGTAACTCCTCCAAGTTCAAAGCCAGCAATAAATAACTCGGGAGGGGAGACCAAAGAAATGCCTTCGGGACGTTATAAATCGATCAATTCGCGTGATAGATTCGGGTCAAGCTGTCCTTTATAAACAATCACTTTGCATTTACCAAGCAACGAGTGGTGGGATTAAGGGGACTAGGCAGTCAGAAACTCGATTTCTTTTTTGTTGCATTTTTCGAAAGTACCACCCTTCCCGATTAAAATGCCGTTTGGTTTATGTTAAAATTCGCAAAATTGAGGATTTTACAGCCGAAACGGTCGAGCGCGCCATAAACCGTTTCTGCGCGCACGCAGGTAGACTAGATTCCTCTTTCGAAACTTTAAGCGCGTTTTTCTCGGAATCATATTTCCTCTTCGTTTTGCAGTGATTGGGAAAAAACGGAGGTATCAGTCGATTTGAAAAAAAATTCAGCATATATGAAACATGTCTAGTCACGACCTGGACCTACGCATTAGTCTGTAAAAACTCCTGGTTTGTCAAAAAAAAAAAAAATAGAATGGCACTTTTCCCTGGCAAAAAATGACGTTTCTTTAAAATTTGCCGTTTCGCAGCCACCATTCCTATAATTTTGATTTTTTTCCTTTTTGAATAGGTGCAGGGCAGAATAGGGGTCACGGCAAAGTATAAATTTCAGAGGATATTTCACAATTAAATTTCTTACGACCAGAATCACTGCAAAATTACAGCGGCTCCAAGAAAAAAAACGCCTACATATCAGACGACTGTAGCGCTGTCATACATATGTATATAATATTGAAATCATTTCTTTTTTACTGGTTATAGTATTAATAAACATTACCCAAACGTACTAGTCACAATTTGTGTTCATCTCCTTGTAATTAATTCGCAAAAAATACTTGATTTTCGAGCGATCTGACTGCCTAGTCCCCTTAAATCTTCCACGTTTCCCGAGTGTGACGCGTCCTTTTTACCCGAGGAAATATACGATACTCGAAGGGTTATTATTTAGATTCGGCAGGCGGAGGAAGGAAGCCACGCGATGTCCCATTGAATCTACGATAGAATGCGTGGCAAGTGGGGCTTATTACAGGTTCAACAGCGTTCTCATTGAATGTGCCGGAGGATTACACGGAAGTGTCGACGCGAACGGCGCCCGCTGGAATATTCATGCTCGGCGACGTGCTGGCACCCGACAAGAGTTAGCAGGAGGATTTTACGCCAGGAGTCTCAGCCACGCTCGTCTGAACTTGAAGCAGCTCTTCACTTCGAACAAATCGGTTTCACGGCGCATGTGAGCCTCGCAATTACAGCGTTTACGAGCGACGATCGATGTCGATGTCGTTCCGCGCGGAGAGAACACGCTCCGCCGTTCCGCGAGCGCGAAAGACGCTCGGGCTTTACGAGGCGCGCGAACGCCGGGGTAACGATCATTTAATCCGCTTCAGGAATCACTTCCTTCGCGGGTCACGCCTTCGTCTTCGCAGGCTGCACGGATTGCAACGTATGCGATTCTCGGGGATATCCGGGCCCCCGTGCGATCTGGGGTCGTTAAAGTAAACTGAGGTGCAGTGAATACCTTGAGTTATTGGAAAATTCAACGTGTCGTAAAATCCACTGTCGTAACAACGAATATAGTGATCCGTACAGCGAGAGGCGCTCGAGGGCTCGTGCTGCTTTACGGGGCGGGCAGCGTTGCTTAGATGTTAAGGAATGGAGAAAGTGTGCCTGAAGTTACGACATTCTTGCCGAGCCGCGTGCACAGTGCATTCGGCTGAAAGTTACAACGAAAGTAAACTTCCCTTTCCCTACGACGACGAGGAAGAGAAGTAGGACCGACGGCAAGCGGGCCAATAATTTTTCCATCGATTGTATGGTGAAACTTAACGGCATCTGCGTCGCGGAATGGCGCAGAATAAAGTACGGATCCCTCGCAGTTAGACGCGCAGCAGCTTTTCAAATGATTTCGAGGGGATTGAGAATGTTTTCACCGACGCTTTGTCCGCTTGCAAGGTGGCACTGTGACACTGGAGCAAGAAAAAGCCAACGGGATATTTCCTGGTTGAAACGATGATCGATATGCAAATTACTGGGCTTTATGACGTGGTTTGTGTAGCGTCATACACCAGTGAGGCGAACCACGACAGAGTAAAGTGTCCAAGTCTCTGTACACCCCACGTACATCATGCTACCAGCGTGGTCACGCAGAGGCTCCTTTATAGTTACGTTCACACTACGCTTTAACAGCGCTTTTAAACTGTGATCGCAATGTACTCCTGCCAGTGTCTTTACCACTCGATTACAGCGTGGTTTTACTGCAGTTACGCAGAGTGTCCCTTGTATCGTGCTTCGAACTACAGACCCATAAATATCGACAGGGAGGCGTGCGATTTGTGTATCGTTTAATCGTTAGATAGCCCAGCCGTGATATTCACGTTTCACGCTGAACGGGCCGGCGCGATAATGAAATTCATTTGACTTGATATACGATCAAGAGATTAACCCGATGGGAACCCGAAGAAACCCTTCCGCGTTATCGCAGCTACCAACCCAGGCCACGGCTCCCCGCGCCTGACTTATGACGGTTTATACTACCGCGGATGGACTCTGCCCTCCCTTGGCCGTTGGGGACTCCGCGGTCTATCATCAATTACGAGGGAATTCATCAACCGGGACCTACGATAAGAGGAGCAAACTGGTTCCGTTGAACGAATCAGATATGCCGAAAGGGGAAACCTCCTTTCGCGGATACAAATGACTCGGTAATTAATCCCTCACTCGCTAAGTTCTTCCGGCCGGTGTGCTTTACACATTGCCAGTATTCCTGTCTGTTTTATTCAGCGGTGGGAGAAATTTGTATTCTGACAGGGAATTAATAACACCACGCGAAGCGAGGTATAATAGAGACTAAGGATCATTTTCAAGTGATCGATTAGGAGAAAAACTTTGACGCCGAGTTTTTGATACGTTACTTTGTTTCACTCGATGAAGGAACGTAATGAACTGGTTTTCGGGTTATTATAGTGAGGTGAATATATTATATCGACGTGCGTTACGAAAAGTAGCACGTTTCAATTTTCTTACGAAAAGTAGCAGGTTTGCCTTCGCTCTCACGAAAACTATCACATTTCGGTTTTCGCTGCGAAAACTACCACGTTTCAGCTGTTTGCCACGAAAAATAGTATGTTTCGTCTTTCGCTGCGAAAACTAGCACGTTTCAGCGGTTTGCCACGAAAAATAGCATGTTCCGTCTTTCGCTGCGAAAACTAGCACGTTTCAGCGGTTTGCCACGATAAGTAGCATGTCGTTTGGAGATTAGATGGAATTATTATTTATTAAACAATATTTTCAACAGTTGAATTCTTTTAAACTGACCACGCGCTGAAACGTGATAGTTTCTGCAGTCTGCAGTAGGGGAAAGGTGGGATAGTTGATCACAGTTTTGCTTTTTTATTAAAATAATAATAATGGTTTGCTTTGTTTGTATTTAATTATGTAAGTTTTGATTCTTACAGTATTCTCAATATACTTTGACAAATTTGAGAGCTGAAAATTAATTTTAATGACAGAATTTCAACATTTTCTGGCAGTGACGTTATGCACAAGTGTCCCCCACTGAAGGGGAGACTTGATCAGTGAACTTTAAGAGTAAATAACACATTAACTTTCTAAAAAATATTTATTATCTTCGTCAATAACATGAAATAAAGGGAATATCATAAAAAGAAAGTAAACTATAACAAACTTGAAGGAATTACTGAAAAAATGAAACCGAAGAATTAAACTCTATGACATAAAACAACATAAATGCATTCTTAAAAGACATTTCACTTAGATATCATCTGATTAAGATGATGATAAAGAAAAGATTTTCCTTCTCACTTTCTTTGCCGTATTTTTCTGTTTCATTAGGCGTTCTATGGTTCTTTATTGGAGCATTTTCAGCTGTTCAAGTATCCCACCTCATAAACTGATTATGTATCCCTCAATGCACTCGATTTGAAAAAGATGAAAAATTAAACTTACCTTAAATATTTAGATCAATCAATAAATAGCATTAATTGACTCGAAATTGCCGTTTTTACTTAGTATATTTCAAATCGTTGAAAATGCAACATTTACTCGAAAAGGAGGAAGAACAAGCAGACCGAAATATTTACCTTTTGGCTGCAAATAAGATCGAAGCTTCTAACAACATTATTCTATGCTCCCAGGAGAAAATTGCAACGTGAAGTGTTGCGATAATGTAAAGATTACCATGAGAGCGTGACAGCAGGCACAAATTGCCAATATATTAATTAAAAAACTGATGTGATCATATATCCCCGCTGATCAACTATCCCACCTTTCCCCTATAATCCAAAACGTCCTATTCTTTGTGGCCAAACCGAATAATATGTTAGTTTTCGCCGTAAATTCCCAAATGTGCTATTTTTCGTGGCGAAACAGTATAACGTGCTAGTTTTCGCCGCAACAGTACGAATTGTGCTATTCTTCGTGGCGAAGCAGTCAAATGTGTTAGTCTTCGCGGCGGAAGACCAAACGTGCTAATATTCGTCAGAAACGATGAAACGTGCTTCTTTTCGTGGCAAACCGAAACGTGCTACTTTTCGTAAGAAAATTGAAACGTGCTACTTTTCGTAACGCACGTCGATATTTTGATGTAAATGTAGAATTTGGAGTTGTGGTTTTTAGCGACAGTAGATGCAAGGAAGCTAGAAATCAGACATTCTTTTCCAATTTAGAAATGTATGAACTTAGAGGAAGTTTGATTAATTTTCATCGAGTGTATCATGTAGTTTACTAACTTCAATTACAAGATTGCTGTTAAGTTGATTTCAAATTAACGTTCATGTTACATCGAGTTCCAAGCGCGTCTGGCTACAGACCGCCCACTTCCACTCACGTTCTCCTCTCTTCCTTCCACGCTTCCTTCCCACGCAATCCCTTTCAATAGCTAATTACACCTAGCCGCATCTTCCAGCAATTTTCAATGCACTTAACCAAAATCGTGCCAGCAAAAATTCCTATTGTTTACCAAATAACCGCATTCAGAAGCTGTACAGAGTTCCTATAGGAACCCCCAAGCATTGTGTTCCGACAATAGGCCGCGACCAGCGGAACCATCGAAAGAAGGGATGGAGTTTCATCAAAACTTGCAGCACGTCGGGGTAACACGATCAGGGGGAAAACATTTTCCTCGTGCGAGTTCGTTTCACGCCAACGTCGGCTTCGCGGAACAAAGAAATTCGCCAATAAAGAAAGTCGTGCTGCGGGTGCGATTTTTCGAAAGGACTCGTTGCCACCGTGGCTTACAGATTTCGGCCAGCAGCCCGCGCACTCCCTAATCTGGCTCGGTTAGGCCGGAAAATAGGAGCAGTTTCGCGGAAACCGTTGCCGTTTTGCGGTATTATGCTGCGAACGTGCAGCTGGTAACGCAGCGTCGCGCGATAACGCAATTAGACCGCGCCCGGTGCGTCCGTCATCGCGAACAATTCGCAATTTTCTCGCCGAGGTAGCGACAATCGAGTTACCTCTCCTCCCCGCGATTCCATATCATTCGATAGGAATTCTAGGCCGTGAACCGGTTCTGTTGTCACCGCGATCCTCATAATCGCGACATCGACGAACTGCTCGGTGGTTGCTGGCCATCACGCGAAATTACTGGCGCGATTCAATTCGCGATAAATACCGACATTCTCCCGTTTCTATTGGCAGAGTCAGGTGCTGGTAGGTACTCGTAATTGGTTGACTTTACGATGGATTAATTGCTGTTCTTGAGGTGTAGGAATTTAATCTGTAATTCGTGTATGAATAGTGGAGGTATGTGAGGTATTAATAATAATAATTCTTTATTGCACAGTAGACATTACGAAAGTAACGAGAAGATAGGAGAATCAAGTATTGTAAGGATGGTAAACTGGGGGCGACAATGGATTGGAAATAGAGGTATAGTTATTTATTATAATGTAGACTGGTCTCTGTACGTGTCTTTCTATCAGACTGGTCTCGACTCGACTGCCGATTCGCACGCGTCTCGACTAGGGATTGCAATACCGGTTTCCCGGTAAATCGCGAGAAATACCCTAAAATTTTTACCGGTAATTCGTCCAATTTTTACCGGTAATTCGATAAATTACGTATATCAATATAGTGCATATATGCGTTCGTTATTTCGGTCTACATCGTTATTCGTTATCAGTGAAAAAAACTTAAATTACTAATAAAGACGAAAACCGAAGTATCTCATGAAGAATCAACTCTAAGCCAAAAGAGAACTAAAAATCTAAATCAAGTCATCAAAACAATGGACGTATTTTCAAGTAGAAAAAGTAAGGAGAAAATATATAGGTACAAATGGCATATGATTTCTTAATAACTATCCGACCAACCAGTGTAGAATCTGAGAGTGCTTTATTCGTGGCTGGATTATTTTGTACAAAAATTAGATCGCGATCAGGAGTCCAAAGTTTAGACAAATTATGTATTTTGTGTGCTTATTTGTTAAAAAAAAATTGTTAAATAAAAAATATTTAATTATGTATGTAAGATAAGATTCTTTTCATTGTTTTCGTGGTGAAGAACCATATTAATGAGTATTGTCAATAGTTACACAAATATATATATTTTGTGTTATCTCATTTCATATTTTATATTCAGAATAGTTTTATTTGCATATATTTATTATAATGCTCGATTAGAGTTCTAAAAAATTTTTTTTTTGTAATGTTTACTCTTATATTTTCAATACCTTAAAAAATACCGGTAAATTATCGGTAAACCGGTTTTGATTAAAATTTTTACCGATTTACCGGTAATTGAAAATGTCGGTAAATTTGCAATCCCTAGTCTCGACCGCCGCTGCGTACGCGTCTCGACCGCCGCATGCGAGTTATAGGGGAGACCGGGGCTAGTTGACTAATTCCCTTGAATTCTTGTATTATGGAATAAATTATGCTGCGATTCGCAATATTGGAGCATATGAATGACCAGCTTGCCATTTAATCTGTCGTCGTGACAAAAACTTGCGTGTTCTGTCAGTGAGAATGAAAAATCTAAAAAGGTCGGCTGGAAGTAAATATTTTCGTTTCGACTATTTATGAATTCTTGTCCACTAAGTACTGCTTGATGTCATTTCATGAATATTTTGTGGAAACGTGATACCTTGACTATAATTTACGGTATTTTATTTTATCCGGTGCGTGGAGGTTTTGTACGTACGACCCCTAACATGTTAACAATGTCGGACCGGGTTACTTGACTAAGCACAGGAATACTACTAATAATTGCATTTTTTATCCTCAAGATGCAGTCGAGGCAAAGAGTTTAGCTGCTCAAGTCCACTTCCCCCACCACAAATCCTTCCAAACTCACCCCTACCAGTTTTACATCCTATCCTCCCTTCAAACTCTCAGGCCTTCCAAATAGACCATAACAAATCAGTACAAAATAATTACAGTATCTTAGACCATGATAATTAATAAAAAAAACAAAAAAATAACACTGTGGAGGAGTGAAAAAAAAATAAAAAATTTATTGGTCGTAGTATACATATGTACGCGTTTCGTATACTATATTGATGGAATTGGCAGCGTATATATACGCTTTTCACATTATATTGATGTACTGTGACAGCGTATATTTACACCTTTCGCATGCAAAGGGTTAAAACTGAAAAGTAAATGTCAAGTCAACCGTAGCCGGGGTCTGTTGACTTATTCGTCTCACTACTCTAAATACAATAAAAACTACAACCTAGACTCAATTAAAACGATTTTCAAAATTATGCCTGTATACCTAATGAAATTTGGAAACTTTTGGTATACAGTAAGTCAACAAAATACTAATGGTCTATTTATAAAAATTAGAAATGTAAAAAATTAGTCAACTAGCCCCGGTCTCCCCTACTATTGGCGGGCGCTGTTACTATGCGCCCGCTTCGGAACGCTCGGGCGTACGGGACGGTCGTGGCGACCGCCTCACACACACACACACACACACACACACACACACACACTTACAATATATATATATAAGAAAACAAGAAAGAGAAAAATAATAGAATTAGAAATTATAGGTAGGGTAAACCAACCAGTGAATGACCGTATTGTTGAATGAGAAGCCCAGTAAATGACAGTATCCTTTTAATCAGAATTGTACTTATTAATGTTTGCTTAATACGCGTAACTAAAAATATGGGATATTAAAAGTGCAACTACACTCCATTTATAAACATATAATAATTTTTAAATTTATAATTGATTTCTTTGCCTAATGGTCATTCACTGGTATGCGGTCAATTACTGGTTGGTTTACCCTATAAAAGTAGAAGTAGAGTGCAAAATGCGAGGTACAGCTGTCAGCTGCTGTTAACCTAACCACGTAAAATTATTTAAAACTAACCCTGACAGTGTATACTCGTTAGAAATGTAAATAGATGTAAATAACGTAATCGCGAGTAAGGACTACAGTCATATGTGTGACGGTGAAAACAACAAGAGTAAGAGTTAATTGTTATTGTTGATTAGCAAGAAATAATGGCACGCATGTTTGGAAGTTGAGAGGGCGGCTGGAGAGCGAATTTCAGATGGAAGCGAGTTGTAGTAAAAAGTGGAACATCAGGAAAAGGAGCCGTAAATTCTACAGGGAGGAAGTGCTACTCGTTGTGTTTGTATTTTGGAATGAGTAATTTGTTTGTACTTAATGACAAATTGATGTGTTCTGGAAATGGTATAAGAGAGAGGAGACTCTGAATTACGAATTGGGAATTAGGTGAGGGTTTTTGGTAATTTGAGACTTGAGGTTCGAATGGGGTTTAGTTCTGAGCTCTTATGGACCGATTTCTTTTACACATTTGCCCGCTATTGTTGGAATTCTGTTTTCCCTACAGTTTCTTGGACAATCCTTGTCAGATACATGGCCACTCCTCAAGTTACGGTCGCTTTCGATGTATTGTGTCACTTTAATTGGTCATTGTTCGTGGTTCTCTTGCTAGTCTCACGCCATTCTGGCGAACGCTCGTATCTGTTCTCCAGGGCAAGGAATGTTATGCGACTACTATGGGAGGCGATTTGTAAACAGGAAACGCATTTGGAGAAAGGATATTCTTGAATTGTATCTCGTTCCCCGTTTATTCGACTGCTGCAGGTGTAAAACTCGCATTTTCCAAATTGCGTTCGGATATCGAAACATTCGTTCCAGCTACTATCCCTGTTACGCGATCGTCCTATTTTTATCTATCCTTCCGAACCAAGGCATTCTCTACTAGCCTTGTTTATATATTTTTGTCTGACTTTGTGAATCATTCCGAACACAGACAAATTTCCTTTTACAGCCTGGATATTTTCCTATCCGAAATCCATAGCATCAATGGATGGAAAGCAAATTGAAATCTCCGAGCAGAAATCGAAATGAAATACAAGCTGCGAGTGCTGAACTGCGCATCGACCAATTTTTCCTATACATATGCAAACACACATTTTCCATTCCCTGATGTGCAAACTCTGGGTGCATACGTATCGTTGCTCGGAAATATAATATCACAGCCTTCAGAGAATTATTCCTGTCATAAGCTTGTAAATCGTTTAGGCCATAGTGACTGTAAAACAAATTTACGATCTACGACAATCTACGTTAAGATTCAAACTTCCTCCCAAGTAGAACAGCCGTGAAACAAGTAGTCCGGCTCAATAATTAAATCTCCCTTGCTTGTCTTCGCGCAATAGACCGTATCTGTTCCCCTTTGTCTCCACGAACGAGCCCGAGTAGATATAATTTTATGCATTGTCTGATTGTCCGCTGTATCGATGCCGCCACTTGAAACGCGATGATTTTACTTTTGATCGCGATTAAACGAGGTGAAAATGGCGCGGAATCTCTGGAATTTCCCGGTGAGCTTTTAGTGTTGCACCGGATGGCGCGGTATAGAGCGATTTGCTTTAATATTCGGACATAAAAGCGAGCCATTGCCACGAATATACCTATCCAGAGTGGCCTCTATTATGTAGCTATGTCGATCGCAGTTCGAGCAGACACGTAGCTTCGATCGTTACTCCGAATAACAATCCGCGTTAACAACTCGCGATTTTTCGGATGTCCGTCGTATCAGAGGGCTCGTTAAATTGTATCTGATAGCGAATTCAGCTCGTTTGCCATTGCTAATGTCGTATTGAAAGGAGCTTCATGAAAATTCATGCCGCCAGCAGCGGTGCAACGAACGCCGAGAGTAGAATTTGACGAGCCATTTATTTAATTGCGCCGTACTTCGGGTGAAAGAAATTACATTCGAACCGACCTTGTCGCGTGCAAAAATCTGGGAAAAGGAGAATGGCCACAGCTGTTCGATTCACTAACAGAGGCATCTTCGATCACTTCCGACCACGACAAATTATCACGCGACATTATTCACCCATGTCCCCCGTTTAATGCCACTTTTGTGCCGGTGGAATTTCACGGTCATTAATCAGGCGCAATCAAAGGAGGGACGGTGGCTAGGGGGACGGCGGCAACTAACGGGATCCCCGGAATATTAATTTTGTATCAATTACTCGATTAATCATCATTAGTTCATTATCACGGGTCGGTGCATGCTTGATAGCACCGTCGATTTCACGCGCCCACGAGTCGACGACTTCTCGGAGCACTATCCCGGAGTTACGACAACTGCCCTAGGCGTTCGAACATCCAGACACGAGAGAGAGAGAGAGAGAGAGAGAGAGAGAGAGAGAGAGAGAGTCTCCGGAGAGGGAGAAAACGAGAGGATGTCTGCAGTCTCGTTACACGAGAGAATCTTCGTACCAGCGATTACCGTTCGATTGCTTCTTAACGCCTTCTACGAGACCGATCGGAAATTTTGCGAGCAATTCAGTTGGAAATGCTTGGGAAAGTGTCTCTGCGCGACGCGGACAATGATCATGGGCCCTTCTTAAGGGCAATTCCGAGCGAGTTTCTTTAGGATTCTATTCTTTAAAATTTTAGGGTAGTAATGTGAAAGAACTAGTGGACACCTTAGGGAATAATTTAGGGGCAATTCCTTTAGAGATAGTTTGAAATTTCGTTCGGTTTGTCGCGAACGTCGAGGGAGCACCGTTTCCTATTCTCTCAGAGGCGTACAATAAAAGTGTTCCTTTAAAATGGCACTTCGGAGAGGCAATACAAATCCATACAAGTCTCCAGAGTCCAGCGTGGCTTTTCACTCTTATATGGGGGAATACCTCTACAGGGGGTGTAAAACTGTTGGCATGCACGGTACAGGGACGTGTTACAATCGAGTCTATTGGATTTTTCATACGCACCTGAACTTCTAAGGCATGGTAAGCAAATATGAGGCCAATCAGTATCACAGTAGACACAGAGATCAGGGTTTTCAATGCTGTCGAGTAAAACGAGGCCTGCAACATAAAACATCGTCCTCCATGAGTCGCCCATCCTGCCACGGTCCAATGCGCGTACGCAACGAGCACTTAAGCTTAAATCTTTTTGCGATCAAACCAACCATGCAATGTTTATCAAATGTCTTCTTCTGTTCAAGATTCACTTCATATTTCTATCACATCGACGTACACCCATATCCATCCGAGGGTGGCAATATTCCCAGCGAACCTGGGCCGCAAAATTCAACCGCAATCGAATCCGTCCTTACCATAAGTGATTTGAAATTCGCCGTATTCTGCCAGCTCTTCGAACATTTCTCTGCCACGCGAACGTTTGCCGGGGCTTCTTGCGGGAGCGTTCTTGCCAGGGCCTAATTACGCCCGTTGAACGCCAATGTAAGCACTCAGAGACAGGATAATGAAATATTCAGACGTCTACATAAAGTTACTTATTGCCGGCTCGTAAAAGTCGAACGCCGCGACGTGAGCACCGCCCAGCTGCGTCTTCGAAGCTCGTAAAAGTGGGCTGACACTCGGTGTGTTGCCTCGGAAAAATAAACTTTCGTAACCCTAACCGCGCGCCCTTCTCCCTTCCGCTTTTGTCCGGGGAGGCGAAGGTGGCCGTACGTGCGGCGAATATCGCGTGAAAATTTCAACCTGCACCGCGGCTTTATTATTAAAATTTCTTCAGCTTCTGGCGAAAGAGATTGCTCTCATTTATTTTATGGTGAGAAACAGGGATGAAAGTTACGGTTACTTAACCCCCAATTCCGAGACAGCTCGCCAGATGGGGGTCGATCTGACTCTGACGCAACGAATTAAGAATGTGGCGTGCTTGTGTTAATTCCTCCTTTTCTTCTCGCGCACTCGCTTGGAAACTTCTCATGTACGTATCGCGGCTGTTCAGGCCAAGAATTCGTTCGAACGCGTCTCTAATTTTTCCTAATCCTCTCGTTCCTCCGCGACGCGAAAGGTCTCGCTTGTAATCGCGTCTGGCAATGAAGATTCAAGGAGCCGGAAGTCCTAAAAGGGAGCGACGAGGAGGATTGTTAGGGTCTCCAATGAAGAACCCTCGAATCACTCGAAGCACTCCGCGGCGAGTATTCTCTCTGTAATTAAATCGAGACCGTCAAGTTGGGGCAGGACTGATCCCGCGTGAGTGGTCGACGGAAGAAACGGTGAAAACGAGCAGAACGTTCTCTCGGGGGGTGCTCGAGCGAGCGTAACTTCCATCGTGGGTAGGGCCCGGAGCTCTCGCTTTTTCTATTTTTCCACGCGCCAGCTGAATATCCCCTGTCATAATGGTAATTCTCTTAACGCGAACGACATCATCGAGGCTTTCACAGCCCGAGTTACTTGGGTGAACGGCGTGGTACTCTTGCAGGTGCAAGCTCTGCCATTTATAAAGCGTTTTTCCTCATTTCTCTTCGTTTTCTTGAAACCTACCGAGCCTCGCGCTACTGATTGTTGATCGGTGGTGATGGTTTTAACTTCAACTTGGGTAGTGCAAAGCCAAGTCATAATTCGTTTATTCTTCCAGAGAAGTCGCGCTCGAAAGGGCTGAATTTGATTATTCCTTTTACGGCATCCTCGTTCCCTGCGCAGGAATTACGCTGTTAGGAGCTTGAGGGTGCATAAAACGCGAGTTTCCAGGAATCGGACGCCGCGAACTGGGGCAAATAAAACGCCTCGAACGACGGAAAATAAAGCCGAACAAATGCATATCAATCTGACGGAATCAGAGGTTTGATTTTCCCGTTCGAAGCGACGCACAGTGGTTCGAGTATACTACATGCTAGCTGGACAAAATTATTTTTTCGCGGGTTTGGGTTTATATGGGGTTCAAATTGTTAGAAAACAAACCTGATTCGTATTACAGTTTATTATTTCACTAAAAATATGAATAAAATAAAAATATGACTAATTCAATAAAGGAAAAAGAACAAAACGACAGTATTGTACTTTAACTATAATTATCAGTTATAACATTATGTCTATTCCCGTAATTTCTGAGTTTTTAAGTTTAAAACCCGGTTTTTGAAATCAGTTTTCTCTGCATCGCTATTAAAATAGTGTTTTACTATATGTTCCACGTCGATCCACGCGACAAGGGTTGAATGTACAGAAAGTAGAGACTTTCTAGTTTATTTTAATCAAACGATCGATCTGCAAAAATTTGCAAAACTATATTTTTTTAATTGTTTTCGAGCGCGGCGCTCGGCAGGAGAGATAGCACAGTTGTTATATTTTTTCGCGGTATTGGGTTTATATGGGGTTCAAATTTTCAGAAAACAAACCTGATTCATATCACAGTGTATTTTGTCACTAATAATAATAATATCATTATTATTATTAACGGGTATAACCTAATAAATATATTATTGCAAACATAAGAAATAAGAAAAAGTTACTACTAGGTTACAAGTCGTTAATTATGTTTACAAATATATACATATCTACAAAGTGTACAAAGTAGTGTAAAGTATTTTTGTATTTTGTAATTGTAAACATAATTAACGACTTGTAACCTAGTAGTAACTTTTTCTTATTTCTTATGTTTGCAATAATATATTTATAGGGTTATACCCGTTAATAATAATAATATATTATTATTATTAGTGACAAAATACACTGTGATATGAATCAGGCTTGTTTTCTAAAAATTTGAACCCCATATAAACCCAATACCGCGAAAAAATATAACAACTGTGCTATCTCTCCTGCCGAGCGCCGCGCTCGAAAACAATTAAAAAAATATAGTTTTGCAAATTTTTGCAGTTCGATCGTTTGATTAAAATAAACTAGAAAGTCTCTACTTTCCGTACATTCAACCCTTGTCGCGTGGATCGACGTGGAACATATAGTAAAACACTATTTTAATAGCGATGCAGAGAAAACTGATTTCAAAAACCGGGTTTTAAACTTAAAAACTCACAAATTACGGGAATAGACATAATGTTATAACTGATAATTATAGTTAAAGTACAATACTGTCGTTTTGTTCTTTTTCCTTTATTGAATTAGTCATATTTTTATTTTATTCATATTTTTAGTGAAATAATAAACTGTAATACGAATCAGGTTTGTTTTCTAACAATTTGAACCCCATATAAACCCAAACCCGCGAAAAAATAATTTTGTCCAGCTAGCATTTAGTATACTCGAACCACTGTGCGACGAACCAAGTTTTCCTTTTGACTAATTCCACGCTCGCGTCAACGGGGATTCGTGGCAGTTCAGCAAACAGCCGTTGAACATCGAGTTGAAAGTTGCCCCGACATAAAATTCTTCTCCACAGCGACCGCTTCATCTACAAGTGATAAACGAAGCTGACCATAACAGAAGTGATAAATGCGCGAGGTTCGCCGATTGAGATTATCCGGAAACAATCTACCGGAAGGATCGAAACCCAGAGATTCGATTGAGTAATATTCTGATTTGATTGGCCTGCTAGCGACGCTTGGCGTCCAGTGGCCAGATTCTGGTTTCGCGGCAGTGAATCTGCGGCTTCCATAGTAGCAGCCAGTCAGTTAATTAGTTAGTTACACGTAAGTGGAATATAAATTAGCCGCAGAGCGGCGTGAACCGCGCGCTCGTACTGCCCGATTCCGGTGTTTACGTTAAATTAAGTTAATAGGTTCGGCTTAATAACAGCTGGGTCAAGCCGGGCCATTGCATACGATTTGCATTTTTCAAATACGCGGCGTAACAAAGGTACGATTATCATTAAGCGGCAGGGGAGACGTTTAAACATTCTTGTAAGTGGAATAATGGCGCGCAATGATAGCCACTTCTAGCTATCTAGATTTCAGTTCAATTCTTTACGAAACTGGAGCATCGCACGTTGCCAAAGTATCTTGTCGAAACGGGTTATAAGCGAAAGCGACGCGAACGTGTGTATACACAGCGGCCTTAGTCCTATTACACCATTTTCACTTTCGTTACACTTTATTTACCTCGGCAAACGAGCCAGAACGATTCCCCGTAAACGCACTATCCAATAACAGGTTATCGCCTCTTCGAGATGACCACCTCTCGTATCCCGTAGAAAACGGACCCGATCGACAACGTGGACGATCATGAATACGGATCTCGCCCGCGTCGTAACCCCGCGTCGAATTTATTTTAAGGGTACGGTCTGGGGGAAACTGCAACCACCCCATCATCCACTACCTCTTACCATTTACCGCGTAACCGTATTATCCAGCGATATATATCCAAGCTAATCCCCCGACTAATCCGGCTGGGGAGAGTGCTGCGTCCAGTAGACTTAGCTTTTAAAAGTGACCGTACTTATGCGCAAATCCGCCAGCGGGACGGTAACATCGTGTCCACGGAATTTAATTAAAAATTTAGAACAACACCCTCCAGGGAAACTCGCCTTGCTATCAAGCAGACAAGCTGCGATACATAGATCCGAGCGTGTACCACTTGTGGTGGTCATCGAGTGCTCCCGAGCCACGAGGTTCGTGTTTTAAAATTGCATTTCCGATGATTGATGCGCGCAAACCATGCTCGACCGTTCGCGATTCAATTTTTCGAGGAGCCGCTCCGCTTCCGAAGCGTCTCGACTTCGCGGGGCGATTGTTGTCGGTGTTCCAGGTGTTGCCCCGCGAAAAATCCTACCGGGAGTATTTTATTTTCCATCCCTGCGATCAAGGGGAAACACGTTCTCGCGCGTTTTACGGCGCAGAGAGCCGCTCGCCGAGGCGGAACCGCAATTTTGGACGTCGCCCAACGACAGACGAGGGTCTCTCGTTCCTTTCGTCGATAATGCCGTAGGACTTAATCCCAAATCCGCAGCATTGCACTTTCCTCGAGTGGACTCGCGAAACTCGTGAAGAGGGATTACTGATTGCAAATGAAATTGAGCCCGGGAACGAGTCTTTGTCGTTCGATAATTTGTTTTGCCCCGCCGTATTGTTACCCAGCCGGGATATCTGTTCCCCGTCGAACGGCGCGATTCAGCGTTCGTTTGTCGAGAGCACTGAAAACTCTGCGCGTGTCGTACAGGCCTCGTGGCGCGCAAATGCTGTCCTCGGCAAGCCTTCTATCTCCGCAGCTACTACCCTCCGGCGCCCTTAAATTTACCCTCCGCCCATTCATCGAGCGCGGAACAGCGGCTGCCGAGTATTACGTACTCAATAATCCAAAATCTCCCTCCGCCCGGATGCAATTATATCCGCCCACGCCGACCGAAATCCTAAACCTCTGATCGCGTAGGTAGCACCCACCGCCGACCAAACCGTGCCCCCTCTATAATACAATTACACCAGGCGTATCAGTTCGTTCAAAGAAGCTTCGTGCGGCGTTTAATCGTAACGTGGCCACGCCAGCGCCGTATCCCCAACGTAAATCAATCCTGATTCCACGTGCCTGGCCGATAATGGGCTCGAACGACACCGATACGATTCCGCCATCGTTCGAATCGATTCGACCTAAAACCACGCTGCTCCTTCCCCTTGTGCCCGTTTCGCTCGTGCGTACAGGCCACGCAGATCCGGAATCCCCTCTTGAACGAACGCGGCTCGGGTCCAACCAAGCCAGGGAGGAAAAATGCAACCCCGTTGCTACCAGGCTCGCGGAGGCAGGAAGTCCGTTTCACGGGTCGTCGAGTCTGGTCAAATTAAAATCGGTTTAATACAAGAATCGCCCCGGGCGAGTGCTCGCGCTAGAGTATATGCTCGCGAAGCCCCGGCACTTGAAGCTGCTTGCGCGTGCATACGGGAACTTTAGCCGCGGGCTGCTTTCTCTCGCTTGTTTCCTCGTCTCCACTTCCTTCGGCGCTCGTTCCTGCCACGTTTTCCGTCCTCCAGCCTTTCTGCGAGCCGGCCAGGAAATTAGTTATCGTTACGATTCGCTGATATCGCTTGCTATCGACGGGGCTCGAACGATTGGACACGTTAATCGTTCGCGGAGCCTCGGCACACAGCAGCGGGAGTAGATATTACTTTTCTTGCTTCGAGACTGTAGTTCGGTAAACCGTGGCGCGTCTCTAGCTGCTGGCTGACAGTGAATATCTGATGTATGTTTTTGTTGGGTGAAACGGAGGTAGCCGGCGAAGAATTGCTGTTGAAGCCGTGAAATATTTATTGCGCTTCTGTGCACGTATCGCAGCAGTCGCGAAGAAGTACATTTCGCTTTGTGCGCCGGGGGACGTACGACTTCCCGCCTTGGTACCCGATCTCTGTTTCCTTTTCAACGCGACGCCACGTCGATATTTCCAGGCGACCCGCTAAATAGGACCGTAGAGAACAGCTTCGACAATGGGCGCGAATGTCTGAACGCTTCTCACAATTTTCTTACGGGTTCGATCGATCGTCGTCACGCGTCGGAATAGCCGGGGTCTCGTGGATCTCGCTAATTGAACCTTGCCTGACAGATATACCACAGATACCACAGGCGAGATATCGGATAGACTTTACATCTTACGGGAGTTCGTGTCACACGAACTGAAATATCGATTCCGCGAACACTTCAATGGTTTTGTCGCTCACTCTGGGTTAAACAACGGTAACTCTGCATGCTATGTTCAACTCAATTATAGAAGCCGGAGGAGTCAGTGAAAGTGAGCCACTCTTACACTATGCCTGTCCCGCATCACAGATTGCAATTCACGCGTCACAATCCACGCATTTCGCAGCTCATACTTCACAGTCCACATTTCACACTTCACACTTTAAACTCGACAAAACATCACACATCACAATTTCACATCCGACATCACAATCACATATCGCATCTTACACATTACACATCACAATCACATATCACACATCACACTTTAAGCTCCTCATACATCGCTTTCAACTTAGGGACCAGTCGCCTTACGATCATGCACAATACGGTAAGTAGAGTAAGGTAAATGTACCAATAACGAGCCATGCACCAGTACCTAGCCATCTGTTGAAATATTAATAATTGTTAAACTATGCACGTAAGGTAAAATACATATTTGGTGTAATTTGCATTATTTAATTGTTCGGTTTAATATCTGAAGTTATATCGTCTTGTTTTTTGTCTAGATATTTAGAAATACCATTTATAGTATCGAGGCCAGATATATGACGCGTTTTCAGACATTCGTTATGATATGGCTAAGAAGAGCGTGCTTCTTGTTAAGAGCATAATTATTATAGGATAATAGTTTTTTAGATAGAAAAAAGGATTTTAGAATCTTGAAAATATTTGTAACACATAGAAAGAAAAAATTTGAATATGAAAACTATTTTGTATTTGAATATTTACATGGCTATTTATCGATGCAAACAAATCTTGTTAGCCCAGTAACTAACCACGTGTTCAATAAATCGGGTGAAGTGAGTTGCAAATGTTAATCGGCATCGCCAGAGCAAAATTACGAAAAAAGTGTGAATTTCTGACTCGATATTTGGAATAAAGCCGGTAAGTATTTTGATCATAAATCATAATATAAATATTATTTTTCTAGATAATAATGATAGCATTTAATTTAAGTTTATTAAAGTTTATGTATATGTACAGTTTAATGAATTTGGTGGTTGTTTTGAGTCTTATATAAAAGAACCACAAACTTCTATTGATAGTGTAACTAAACTTATTGTTTTTTGCATTTATTTTCTAATCTGTTTATTATGGTTATTTATACAATAATTTTATATTTCTGTACTTCTTGATTTTCCTTAACAGATTTTTCAATTTAAGACAAAGAATCAGTTTTTAAAATAATTTACACACGATTATAAAACCTATGGCTAGGTACTGGGACATGAAAATCGGGCCGCTAGGTCAATCGCCTAAAAAAAAGTTTCACTTAAATTGTTAATTTTATACACAATATTCATTATACTTTGTCACCGTTTCCTTAAACGGCTCGTTATTGGTACATTTACCTTAAAGGTGGGTAAAAGTTCGTAGCGGGTAAGAGTTCGCACCATGCGAATTTCATGGTTTGAGTTGTGGCAGTTGCCAATGGTGATTGGCAGTCAATTGTAAATCAAGGTAGAGTCACTAATGTCGAATTTCGTGGCTGTGTTTCGGTTTGTTATCTTACAATGCGGTAAGTACTGAATTCGTTAGTTCTGATGTAATATTCTCATGTTTGGGAATCCATATTATTCCTATAAATTGATCAGTAAATATTTTAATAATATGCCGTCTGAAAGAGCTGAAATTCTTCTATTAAAAAGTGCTAATAGAAGTTTTCAATTCTCCTCACAGATAACAGGATTGATTAAACAATGTAAAAGTAGCTGTGGGGGCAAAAGTTCGCATAATGCAGTGGGACAAGAGTTCGCATGCGAACTTTTGCCCCAAAATAATTTGACGGGTGTTATATCTTCATTAAATTTATTTTCATTCTACAGTTTGCTAAATTTTGAGGTTGTGATAGTTGAGCCACGCTGATCTCAGCTTTTGATTTTTGTTATTAATTTTTAATCCGCACTTTTTGGATATTTCTCGTTGCGTTCTTTTACCCCATAACATGCGAACTTTTGCCCCACATAGCGGGTAAAAGTTCGCATTTGACACTTTTTGGAAATATTTATTTTATATAAGTTGTGACAGGTAAATTTACATGAAGTCACTGCCTATCGAATAATAAGGGATAGTAGTTATTTCTCACAAAACGATATGTGCTATCAGTGCAATACCAAGGATTTTAGAGAAGTCTAAACTTTAAGTGCGCACTCTTGCCCCACATTACTCTATATGACGAATAAAGGCAGCGATTTGATGATTGCAGGTCCAGAAGCTGTAAGATTCACAACGTTTCTATGGTGACGGCATGATCTGTCGGTGCGCATGTCGGGTTCGACCCAGGAAACCGTGGCGTTCGGTTACGCCCTTGGAAATTAGTGGAATACTGTCTGGTCATTGTTTGTTCGGCGAGACACTGTCCCCAGAGGAGTATGATGAATTCCAATTGTTCGACACACGGTGCCCTGAGTGCTGCAAGAGCTCCTAATTGTGGGACCTTTCTTAAGGGTCGACAGTAGCATTTGCATTCATCTTGATGGACGATACCGTGGCAATTAATTTGTTCGGTTCAGTTTACATTCCTGCATTGATAATCTGCATTCCTTTGGGGATTCGCAGAATACAATCTATTCACAGCACTTCACCCTCTTCAGCAAAGTTACAAATTGACATAACACGTTGCGCGACATCCGAAATCTTGCAAATCGACACTGTCCGACTTACAGAGCCTCAAAAATGTTCCGACTTCGCTTCTAGGCTCTCTGAAGAATACAGCATAGCTGCAAATCTCTACAAAAGAGACTTATCACTTCCCTTTTCAAAAGTTCAAGATACCACGCTACTCATTACGAACGTCAGTCACTTCTGTTTCGCCTATCACACTACCGCTCCATGTTGTGCTTGCAATATCGACTATCGCGCACGGCGCGTCCAAAAATTTGCACGACAGATAGCCGAAGGTCCACCACTAGGGCACGTCAGCCTTCGACACGGACGTCCCTCGCAAGTTACGACGGCTGTGGCTGGTGCAGCCGCGATTAAAACCCGAACGTCCGAGCGCGCAGTAGTATAAGCCTGCGAAAGGGGTGACACGTTTGGACGGAATTTTTTTTTCCTGGCGCGAGAGGCAATCGGGTGAAATATGATTCCGAGGGAAGCGCTATGAATAGTTTTGTCGCGGAAACGTAACACCGCGGGAAGCTGGGGGTACAGGATGTCGAGTACGGGGATTTTGCGTTCGAGGATTTATATTCGACACTCTATCTTGTAAAATTGTATTCATACAGCCGCACTTTCCAATGTTTACTATCGATTCTTTTATTCTGGTTTCGCTGCGTGGCGTTCTGAACGGTCGTTTCGTGAGGATTAATGATGAAATCTGAAATGCTTGAAACAAAGCGATTGAATTGATAGAAAATCTCTCTCCTCTCGCGCCTCGTAAAATTTCATCGCTTCAGCCTTCACGTGCTCCAAATTAGAAGAAAGAAGCGTCTTAACGAAAGATTTCTTCTTCATTACTCCAATGAAACGTTCGACGAAATTTACAGAGCCTCAGTGTTTCCACCAGGCAAAAGTCTTCCACGTTACGATTAATTGTTCCGTACGCGGGAGCCTATAGAAGCATAATTGACGCAGTCGTACATCCTCGATCTCGCCGCGAAATTAATTGTCAGAAGGGGGCGCGGGCGTTACGTTCCGCGGGAAGATAAATGAAGCCGCGTCGTGTTTATCGAGAGGTGGGTGCCACGGTGAGAATTATGTATATATTGGTGGAATTCTTCGAAGCTGGTATCGCGCGGCAGCGTATATTTAAATAATTTCCCGCGGGGCTTCGATTCAAATCCGAAGCGACAGATCATATTTTATCGTCCCCAGACAGATTGGATTTATGCCCTCTCACGGAACGTGTTGATCTCTCCCGTTACAAAAATAGAGTTCCTGGAGGTTTGAATTCTGTCATAGTACTGTGCAGACCTGCTGATTTTAATTAATGAGCTGTTACGGTGGCTCTGCCGACCATTCATATTAGATTAATAGTCTCGCCACGGGTCCGAGCCACAATTAATATTACAACTGTACACGTCTACGTTTCAAAGACGATTCCACAATTCTAGGTAGTATTCTCTGTTACATTATATTTCCTTACGTTCATTGGGAAGCTAATCGAAAATCCATCGCCGAGAGTCTTTTTAGATATTTTATGCTCTCTGCTTCTAACTGTTCAGGAAGACTACACTGGATGTACGTACGGGTATCCCAGCCATACAGGGGGCATTTCTTGATACATCAAAAGGCATGGGAAAGGAGTTACTTCGGAGAAAGATATATGCCAATAATAACATACACGGGCCCTTGGAGTATTCCTCGATAGAAGGAAAAAGCGTAGCTTCTTCCATCGCTTATTTTCTCTGACAACGTACCGTTGGGAGATCGAACGCGTGCCGCGAGCTTATTGGACGGGGCGTACAAAGAATTTCCTGGGAACTGGCAACTTCGTTAGAGGAGGATGTTTGTATATTTACCTATTCATATAGTATTACTAAGTAATGCAGAATATTTTACCATCTTCCTGTATCTGAAAAGAAATGAATTTAGACAAAAGAAGTAGCCCGTTGCTCCTTTTCCATTCATTCACCCAAACAGACAGGCCAAAGGATTCTCAAAGTCATCCTAATCGTCAGAATTGATCCATCGAACGAAGGACACCTTAATCTCGAGCATGCCTTCCAGTTGATTTGTATTCTTTGGCAACGCTGCTGGGGATATCGTCGGCTGGAAGCTGCTCTCTACACTGCAAGAGGTTCGAGTGGAAATAGCTGGTGAATCGCGGGCGACACCGATGCTTCCTGAATTTTTCGAATGAAAATATACATCGACCGAAGGACCCCGCCCTGTTCCCGTTTTGCCATCTCAGCTCTCCCCTTCTCTCGCAGCGCCGATACGCTCGACATCCAAAATCGTAAATTGTCGTCGAGTCCCCTGGAAGTCCTCCTAGCGTGGTGTATTTTGAATTGCAAAGCAGAATGCGAAGTAATCGCGCCGATAGCTGGCGGGCACGATCGCGTTCGCGCCACTCTGCGTTCGAATGCCATTTCATTCGAGCGCTCGGGATTGCGGAGTCATTCTAAGATTCTGTTGGAACGCGCCGGCCCGCGTTTAGTTATTTAACGACACGGGATTCCTCGGGGTCCTCGCGACGGACTTTAAACTCTCGTTAAATCTAAAGAAACTCACTCGCGCCGGCCAAACCTAGGCAGCCGGTGCAAGTGGGAAATAAACATGACAGATGACTATACACCCGAAGCATTATTCTCGCATTTCACTCGAAGCAACCATCGAGCTGCAGACTGTAGAGACTAACATAAAAAGTATCGTCGAGCTTCTCGCCTCTCGCGCAAACGTCACAGGATCAAACTGTGACGAAGCTTTCTTGCTCCCCCGCGGAATGAATCCGGTGGACGCTGTTTCGCCGAGGATCTTCTCTTCCACGTACCGCTCGCAGTGCCGCGCGCTCGTTTTTGCCCCGCGAACTTCAGAACGGCCCTTGTTTTCTCGGCTTATTCATTGTCCCATTAGCGAGCATTACTTAACGGTCCGAGTGTACGTCGAGGCATACTCGTGTCTCGCGCAAAAACGCCAGTCAGGCTCGCTAATTGTAGCTCTTTGAAAACGTTCTCCTCTGAAAGAAAAAGCAATGCGCGAATAACCACGATAGAAAAGCGGTTAAATGAATTCATCTGCATACTCGTCTTTGACGAGAAGATTCCAAACAACCATGGTGATTTAACATTCGCTGTGATGTGCACAGTTTAAAATTATGGTACCTCCGAGGCCGATGAAATGCGCCGAATCCGAGAGGATCCTCGAGTCGTTTTCACCGTAACGAGGGAAGCACGCGAATTTTATTACAATAGATGCGTTAATTGGGCGCGCACGCGCCCATTTGACAGCCGTTGCCTCGAAAGATGGCGCATGAATGAATGGGTGCGTTCCGATTTTCGCAGTGAGTGCATGAAATTGGTGGCATCGTATTGGTGGCATCGTACGATTCCCTAGAATTTCTCTCACTTTCCACCAATACGATGCTACTTCCGGTGCAGCGAGCGTGCAGCAAACGCAGAATTTCAGAGGTGAAGCAGTCACTGCGCGCGCGCCTGCGTATTTGTTTTTCCAATCTTTGATTATTTGAATTTCTCTATTGGAAATAGCTGATACAATTTAATAAAAAGTAATAAAAACACATTAATTCTCTCATGATTACAATGCCACTTTTTTACGTTATTATTTTGAAGAAACTTCATGTGATGTTTTTTTTTAATACAAATGTGTAATTGAGGCATTTGATGGAAAAAGGGCACATACGCCAAAATGCCGTTTCGAGTAAATCGGTTTCAAAGCTTTCATTATAGTATAACTTAATGAAAAGTAATGCAATTAAATCCAATTTTTTTTTAAGGATGTAGTATCATATCCTTCAAACGTTTCGTAAACAGAAGTCATGATTTGAAAATGATATGTGTCTTTATTTAATAGTTTTATGCAAGTGGTTTATGTGCCCTTTTTCCGTAAATAGGGTAAATTCGTAACAAAATTGCTTCTTTGTTTAGTTATTTACATATAATTTTGTTTACATACTTCGTTGGCCATTTTTTATACATCGCTTAAATAAAAATACAAAATGAAGCGCAAAACTAAACAAAAAATGTTATGTTTTAAGTAAGTATTAATTTCTCCGATTTTTGCAGCAAGCTGTCTTACAAATCACTTTCATCTTTCCTAAATTCGCTTCTTTCCTTGCGGATTCGATACACGCCTCACTTTACATAGTTCCTCGCTTACACAAAATCAAACGTATGGCACGACTAGACAGTAGACAGCACGGCAGCGCGACCGGTCAGCGACTATGTAGCTGCATGTCGCTCACGCTACGTAACAAAACAGCGTTTAGCTAATTTAAACGTGGGAGAAGAAATGTCCTTGATATATTATATATATATATATATATATATATATATATATATATATATAACATATACCTGAGTCGATTTAACCGATTTACGGAAAAAGGGCACATAAGCCTATGTGCCCTTTTTCCATCAAATGCCTCAATTACATACTTATTATCGAATATCCCGGAATAACCTCCATAATGTTCTCCATGATCTGTCAATTTTTAAGCAAACATAATCTGTCCGAGTGTTTTGTTTACAATTAATGATATGTATATTAATTCCGATTCTAAATGGCAAGTTAATATCATCTTCATTTTCGCTTTCATCAGACGAATCACAGCTGCTGATTTCATTATCACTATCATTTAATAGTATCGAGGTTATTGTAAACCACGTTTCTTTTTCCATAGTAGGATTTTTAAATTTCAAGACCGCACGAACCGCAGTAACGAAACGGAACGATACGTATGCGCGCAGTGACTGCGCTGCGATTTCTGCACTCACTGCGAAAATCGGAACGCACCCAATGTGACGCGGTTCAAGGGTAGGCGGGAAAAGAGGAAGCGATACCTTGCAGGCGACTGCAGGGGAATGTAACAGGAGAAAAAGATGGAGCGCCGGCCTTAAAAGCGCGGCAGCTCGGCCGATACGGTTATAAATAGAGGCGGGAAAATGAAAGGAAAACAACAAACTGCTCGACAAACATTGCCTTTGACGGGGATCTTGTGTGATCGAGAGGAGCCCCTCTTTATCTGCCTCTGGCTCGTTAATGTCACTTTACTTTCCTTTTTCTGTCAACGTGATTCGCGCTTTTCCGCGGGATTGCTTTCAGCCACGGCCCCCTCGCCATCTTACTGTAAAAGCGCGTGTCCAGGGATCCAGCAGGAACACGGCTGGAAGAAACCGTTAATCACAATTGTGCTCTTTACTCTCTCATCCAAAGAAACCAATGTGCTTACAGAAAGGTCAGCTTTCCTCTAGACACAAGCATCACCGCGAACAGACGATGCTGCGTTAAGGTATGCTTTCCTATACGCGTGTGGACGCAGCAAAAGTCGATTTTCTCGAAAATGAAGCGCGATATAAAAAAATGTTACTGTTCCTTTTCGATTTATAACATGTAAATAAGTCGAGAAAAGGGAATACAATTTTTTGATATTGCGCTTCATTTTCGTGAAAATCGACTTTGAACTTCGCGACGTTGCGTCCAGTCGCGGGTAGGAAAACCTATCTTTAGAGAATTCTGCTGGGCAAGGAAGAATGATGATTTGAAGTTTAAAGGAAATGGACTGAACAACTTCCTTCTGAATTGTGTTCTTGTAAGTTGAGGACGAAAGAAATGATACAAGCTACTTCGATTGGCGATTGCCATTGTGATTATCGTATGATTCGAGTGCTCCTATTTTACTTTATCCCCTTTCTGACACGTCTTCCATTTCGTTTTCGTGCTCGATACTTCGGTTTCTGCGGCCGATGGAGGCTCTCGCGAAGCCTCGACTTTCCGCCAAAGCTTTCGGCGATGGCCTGGCGCACAGACTTTCTACGTTATGCAAGGATTAGGATCGCCGGATGTCGGCGTCTTCGTTGTAGTAACGTGATAAAAATAGGTCAGAGTGCTTTTACCCTGGCTTCTGGTACGGATTAAAGAACAGAGTCGGTGCACTATCTTATCTTCTCCGTCCTCCGTGACTGCACCGAGGAAAAGTTCAATCTACGCCGAACATGCTCGAAGGTTAAGATTATTCATCGTTAAAAAGAACATGCAGACACGCTAAAGCCTAATAGAGACACTTTTAGTCACCGACTGCGCGCGATTTTGCGCGATTGAACGCTGCTAACGAAATCTGCGGGCGGATTAATTACATCTGTAATTGTCATTTGGAATCGTCAACACCTACAGGAAAATCTGATTTCGCAGTGTTGCGCGACAGAGGAATTCGAAGCTCAAAAGCGCGAATAATTAAAACTGAAGCATCGCGTGAAATGTATACGTGGGGAATAAATAACGTAGGTAAATACTACTGCAATTGGAAAATTTCCACATTTTCACCGATTGCGAGATACGCAAACACGATTGGGCGCATTCGTCGCGACAATATTTATCTGGACATGTCGAAATCCTGTTCGGGATTTAATTCATCGAAAGCAATTTGAAAAAGCAGCTTTATATGTTTTGCTACATTTTATTTGTTTATTTCGGGTTATTCGACTATGAGCGATAAATATCGCGGATGAATTTTCCACGAAGAAGGCTGAATCTATTTAGAGGCGTTCGCAAAGATGTCGATTATCTCAGAGGCTAAAGCGCAAGGGTAACTTTCAGAATATCCTACGGAACTTCTCAACTTTGGTACCAAAGTTCTCATGGTGTGTTTTTTATTATGAAAGAGGCAGTTAAGTCTTCTCGTCTTAGTGGACCATCCTGTATATTTATGATCACCGCGAAGAACCGAAAGGAGCGAAAAAGAACGAAGAAGGATCCCTGACAGGAACGCCCTAAATATAATAACCGAAGCCAGCCATAAAAACAGCTGACCTGAAAACTTTCAGTTTGATGGATTCGTCCTCCTTACGGAACGGCGATATACTTCTCACGCTCGATCCTGCCCTTTTACAGCGTATTTAACGGGCAGAAGGATAAAAATCGCGTTTCTCCCCGGTGCTTCCTTCGGGCTTACCATTTTCCACCGAAGGGGTCAGAGGAATCGAGAGCAGACCCCGAAACTCACCTGCTCGGGAAGTCTTAATCCCCTCGATACGATCCACTCAGCTAGGAACCCGACGTTTATGGAAAAGTGAGCACGATCCAAAGATTCCAACGTCCATACGTTATCGTTCTCCTAGCCACGGTTCTATTGCCCTTTTTACTGCACGATACAAGTGTATTCGCTTTGGTAAGCACTACTTTTCAAGGAAATTAACATTGCACCATTGTGACAATATCTTAAGGGCTGCTGTTGCGAGTGGAAAGAGAGGCGAGTCAAGATCCTGATTAAAGCACTTCAGGTTGCTGAGGGTCTGTTTTTAAGTAGCACAGAGCGACAAAGATGCACGGGTGAGATGTGACTGCAGGGACGCCTAAGAAAGCTTCGAAGGAGACGCCTCGAGTTTTTCAACAGTGCATAGTCTCGGGAGATAAAGGTCCAGTAGATGCTTGAGGAACACCTTATAATACCTACCCCGTTTTTCTGCTGCGACATAATCCTTTCGTCGCCTTTTACCGCAACCATCTTAAAGTAGTTTATCAGCGCCCAACGCCAGCCAGATTCCGAAAGACCGGGCGGCCCGAATTCCGGATCAAAGCTAATGCATTCTGTTACTTCGTGGACCACGCTTTCAGGCTTTGATTGAAATCTACAGAGGTATGCCGCGACAGCAAAGGCCGGACGGCTTTGAAATTATTCTGAAATTATTCTGAAATCATTCTGAAGTCCAGCATCTCATCGCGGTCTGTTGTACTTACGTTCTATCCAAACTGCACCTCTATCCTTTTTTAATGCAGCGAATTGAAAGCACGAAGTATCAGATGGCAGAAAATTGTTACTTCGACAGAAGTTTCAGAGTCACTCGAGGCTAACAAATTCCACGATCGCGTCGACAGTTTTATCGATGCGTAGACCTTAGAGGAGACTGGGGAGGAAGGAGGGACGCTATCGTAGAGAAGATCGTGATCCGCAGGGGAGCAAAAGGGGTGCGGAAGGCATTTTATCGCAAGTACAAACCGGTATGGGGAGAATTGTTAGCCCCGCAGGGGTTGCATCGCTCCGGTGGAAAGATCGAGGAACAGGGTGGGGGATAGGAATTAATAGAAAAGCGTCTAGTTGCCAGCGTTCGCGACCCTGGCGCCAGAGGGAGATTCAAGGGATACACGCCAACGAGCATGAACTAGTTACTTAAATCCACTGCCACCACTACCCCGTTCTTCACTGGCGCAGTGCCAATGATACGCGGCGCATGTGGCTGCTACCAATCTACCGCGGTTATCTCAGGAATCTCGTATAATAATATGTGTTAGGAGAGCTTTCTGTCCAGAAACTGAATTTCCGCCGCTACCTAGCGCGCGCAGGAATTCGACGGCGACCGATTCCGCTGATTAACGTCCGTTTCTTCATCCACGCCAGCCCCGCCGCGGATCGCGCGAAAGCAAATGGCAGTATAATGAAGGACACCAAAGAACTGCCTCATTGCTCGGTCTCAGCGGACAGATTAAGTGTTGTTAAAGGAATTTCAATGGCAACGTCGAGAGGAATTGGCACAGATCTCCAGAAAGTACCCGGAATCACACAGGTTTCGCTGGAGGGTGCCGGTGCCACTCGCTGCATTCGAATGCATCGCGCTGAAGTTGCATGGAAACGCGCACCCCGTGTCTGCTTCGAAATTCTCGGGTTTCGCGAACTCATATGTATGCCTGGATGTGTAAACGTGCGAGTTCGTCGGATCGCAGGAACACGTGCACCGAGGATTTATCGTACAGAATATTGACTTCGCTTTATTTTGTCGTAGCTCGTTGCCAAGAAACGGAGAGCTACCACCGTCTGAGCTCCTCCGCTAAGACAAACAAACCAGCCGCCGCTGCGTATTCGCGATCCGCGGCAACCCGCGTTTACACAGCCGAGCTCGTGGCTCGATACTCGATCTCGCACTCGCGTCATCAGATCTGAATTGTAGCGCGAATGGTCCCGTCGAACATTCCCGCGCAGCGAGTAACGCGCGAACGGCGGGCGAAGGGGTAGCCAAGCACAGTTAAACATTTATCCCTGCCTGTTTCGCGGGAAGTTCAGTTGTTTGACTTCGTTAAGTGGCGAGTCACGCGTCGGTTCTCCGCGGGCGCCTCTGGTGAAAAAGAACAAACACGGGGAGAACACCCCTGCTTGGAGATTAATCCGCGGCAATTAGCGAGCTGCAGTTGGGAACTCTTTAATACCGTCTTGGTAATATTCTCTTCTGAAGCAACTCACCGGTTCTGTGAGTTCAGCCCACTTTTATGTGGATTTACGGGAGGTTTGTGGTACTCTTCTTGGGGGGTAGTTATAGGTCGTACTGTAACCCAGTGTAAGAATTCAGGTCCTCGCAAATTCTTTAGTGTCTTTCTTTACAGATATGATAGTTCTTAGCATGCACTAATAGTAGCTGGATTTCACAAAGGGGTGTTTATGCAAAGGTATGGCCAGTGAAGTTGAAGGGTGGACGCATTTCTTTGGTCACAAGGGGAGAAGTCAATACTGTAACTTCCTTACCTACTCAATCGCGTGAGGCTTCCCATATAACGAGCTGGCTGGCAAGCTCTACTTTATAATAACATTAGCCACCTGTCATAATTGCTGTGCTCAATATGACGGTATTAAACGAATTAGAACTCCAACGGTCTTCGAGTTTAAAGAACGTTGTCGAGGTGAACAGGGCAAGAGAGATTACCAAACGAACCGAAGAATCTAATTTAAGACACCGCTGTGTGAATTATTCATAGGAGAAATTATAAAATATCGAGCTTCCATTTCCAACAAATTGATGTCGCGAGAGCGAGGATATCTTGTTGAGGGAGGAGGTAAGTATTATTATTTCGAATGGCAAATGAATGTGAATATATTGCTCAAGATTTCGCAAGATATCTCTCAAGATTATTTAATGAATTTTAAAGCCTGAAGTACTTTCGTGCACAATTGGAAACGAGAATTAAGAGAATTTACCGTCGAATTGCAGGCGGTTTAAAAAACCTTAAAAAAAAAACCTGCACCGGCCAGGACGGAAATTTCTCTGTTTAATGGCCCGATTCATTTCGCCCGTTAATTTCCCTCGGACATTTTGATATGAAGGGGAGGGCCGATATCATCGGTGCATTCGAATATCGACATCGCCGTTTCGTGTCATAAGTATTGGCTTATCGAGCACGTCGTAGTATCGAGAACAATCGCACCCAGTCTTTGCATTTAATTATACAAGAGTTCCATGCCACTGAAACCGTGCCAACGTCAAACACTGCAGACCGTTTCACGCAGCACAACCGGTGCTTTATTTCGCTGTTGTGCACACGTTCGCGTCGTTACTTGAGAAATAATGGTTTCCATGAAAAATGCCCACCCCCCGGTAAACAGAACGTTTTGTTCGCCCTTTTCGAATGCGTTACTTTCCCACGTAATCTCTCCGCGCAAGAAAGCACAAAAGTTAGGAAATAAAACAGTTTTAATAATTCGAAACATGCAAGACCGAGCTCTGTCTTTTAAGAAATTCTACAAATTCCAGAATTAAAGCTACGAGACTGTACAAAGAAAACACACACATTTCTCCCTTTAGTATTTCCAACATTTTCTCCTTTAATTTCCTTCTGCTCATCAATCTAATACATTAAACGCCGTATGCAACAGTGTTTAAAAGGGGAAAAAGGAAATGCAGGACTAGCCATCTTCACAAAGATCCTACTTCTCATAAGAACGGCATTTTTCACGGTGCCTCAAAGAAACGAGGGAACAAAGGAAAAAACGAAACTTAACTCCCCGTCCTTTTCCAAGGCGGGCTCCGTTCATTTCCAACATCTTCCACGTGTTGGCGATTTATTTCTCGTGCTCGCAGAAAGACACGAGAAAGCTGGAGGAGACACTCGGACGAGCAGGATTTCAACTCGAGGCACGAGCCGGTGTAAAAACTCGCGACCAGCGAAACGATCATTCCCGAACAACACCCATAATCGAACTTCCGGCTATACGCGGAAGCTGTAGGATCTTTTCAGCAAGAACGATGATGCATCGCGGTTTCCTTGCCCTCCCCGCACATCCGCTCTGTTAAAGTGTCGTCATTGAAATTGAAACGTATTTACGACTGCTTTCTGGGCGAGACGCTTCGAGGAAATTAATTCCAGCGGTTCTTGCCTGCAGTAATCGCGAATTAAACTGAGAAGGTGAGTCGCATCGACATCAGCTCGTCGCACGGAGAACAACTGGGGTTGTCTCTTCCTCTGTCTCACACGGGGGATGCGTGGGTACACGCGAGAACACTGCCATCGACGGGAATGCAATGCATGAAAAATGAGATATTCGTCGGGGAGTCGCGCATTGGCTTTTCGATTTTCCGAATTTCCTCGCGCGGGAGATTCCTCAGCTCTATAAGCATTTGCAAGTCGATGGCGCGCGCCGCTGCATAGCTGCGCGAGGGTGTAAATTTTCGGATTCTTTCAAGAGCTGCACGCTGGCGGCCGAATCTGATAAGCGTGGGCGAGCAACCGTAAATATCTTCGCGCTTTCCTCGAAAATCGTAACGTTACGTATACGGGGTGTAACATTATCGTTTCTCTCCGCGATAATGTAAAGAAAATCCTGGCCCAGCCGTGGGCGCCTCGATCGCCGCCGCTTGAACGGGAATATTTAACCGAACTGAATCTAAACCTAAAGTAGTCACTTGAACTCATCGATCTGAGTTGCTAATAAGATTCTGTAATAACCTTTTCCCTTTCATCAGGCCTTCACTTGTAATCCCTTAATCGCCAGTAATGCAATTTGATCCTTAATTAAACGACGGATTTCGAGATGCAAATTGGAAGCTGCGGCTGATACGTTTCGCGGCGAACTGAGGGGAAATCTGACCAATTCTCTTACATCAAACCTTCGTAAGCTTCCTACCAGCTTTCGCGAAGAACGCACGTAGGGTGACTGTACCTAATATCGCCAGTGTTCCTAATATCGCCACCCCCTATATCTCGCAAAGTAAGCACTAAAATTTATCGGTTATGCACTCAATTAGAACCTAACCATATGCAGGAAGACGTACTGTAATTGCAGCATCGTGTGATCAACAATTACAGAAAGGGAAGGATTTTAGAGAATCTTAATAGTGTCAAAATTTATTGGACTATCATAATTTTACATCACATTCGGAGAAGGTAAGTCTAATAATTCTGTGAATGCAAGAATATCTACTAGAAATACCTAATTAATGATGTGCTTAAGAAATGAAATCGATTCAAATATTTTTCGTAATGAAAATAGCGTTTTTCTTTTAGCAGTATGCGTGTTCTCAGTACCGCCTACCGGAGAACAACGGTTTCGATGTAATATTTGTTACAGGTGAGGTCACGAAATGTGCGGAGCAACCGAAATAAACTATATTTGCCCAATATGTACATCGGAACGTAAAAAATAAAATATTTTAAAAATCTATATTTTTAAAATTCCATATTATTCTAATAAAAATAAAATCAAAGATGGATAAAAAAACATTTATGCAGCAAGAAATAATAAAAGCACATGTGAAAATGACTTTAAAAACTCATATATACATGAATTAATCAATATTTCTTGAGTAGGAGATATTAGGTACACTTTTTTCAGGACCCGATTTTTGCAAGTCTTACGTTTTTTGAGTCCTAATTAAAAATTGGTAGGTTTCAACGATTCTAACTTATGCTACTTGAAAGATGAATAATTTCTCTTTACTTTGAAAATAACTGCATGCAAAATTATCAATTATTATTCAATTGATAGCGATGTAACTTTTGCCTGGCGATATTAGGTACATGCACCCTAAAATTTCCAGAGGATCCCATTGAACTGGTTAATCCCAGAATCAGGTTGGAAACTTATTTTAACGATCTTCTCGTATCAGTTTCCGTATTATTAACCCGGAGACACCCAGTATAAGGGGAACCCGTCGACCAGGCTTCCACGATATGTATGATTTGGCCCAGAATCCCGTCAGAACGTTCGCGGCAGAAAGAAAGGGAGCAATCGAATGCATCCCCCTGGCCTTCTTTCTCGGGCTAACAGACACACAGACATCTCTCTACCCTGTCTAGCGCCGACCCCCACCCCGACCCGATATAGCAATATTGTTAATCTATTCGTTCGTTCTTGGCACGGGATCAGACGAAAGATTGCTACGGTCAACAGCGTAATTCAGTCGTCAACGGCGTCCCTTCTGTTCACGGTAGATTTAACCAAGTTCGAGAGGAAGCTCGGGCGAGGGTGATTAGGTAAATAGGCGGAGGCAAAACATCAACTTCGTATGTCGATTACCCTGCAGGGGAGCAGGGCAAACAAGCCAGTAATTTCAGCTTCGCGGCAGCCAATTTATTTCATCCGGCGTGCACTTTTCGCCGCATGATCGAGGAGGAATTCCGTCGTGTGATTCTGCGCCCCTACTCTGCGAACAGAGCCTTCGATGCTATAATACGGCACGCTGCTAACGAGTGGGCAACGCCGATGTCGAGCGACATCCGTTCGATTCGTTGCCCGGCACAGTCGAGCGGAATGCGTCGTGTTTAAACGGGCGCGCGAGAGTCACAAGCAAGTGGAGCAAATGTTTTCGCGGGTAACAGGCAGCGCGATCCGGAAGTGCTCGAGTCACGAATTCCCGCTCTTCGATTCCATCCATCGATTCAGCAGCCGTTCGCGGCGCCATGTGTCAGGATCTTTGGCTGGGTGGAAAAGCGTAAGACGAACGGGGGGCTTTTAAAATAGGTGCTACTATCTACGTTATCCGTGAATGTGCCAGTTCGTGGCGCTTGCTTTTTATACGCCGTTGCTTTCTCCTTCGGTGACTAGTAAGCGAATAATTCTCGCCCCAATTCGTCTTTCGAATTTCCTCCGTTTCGCGGAACGAATGCCACCCTTGCCAGGATTATCCTGTTTTCGGGGAATCTGTCAGCAATGGGGAGACCGCGAACGTCAGCCGCAGGCACGCGTGGAACGGAAACGGGGCAGCAACGGAAAGTAGAATGCGCGGCTCGGAAGGGAATGGCAAAGGGAGTGATCATTCCCCGCCGATGATCGCCCCTGACACTTAATTACCATTTCGGCTTGGCAGTTAATTGCGGGGGAGCGGGCGACTTTATTCCTTCCGCGAGGCAGCAAAAGCGACGCTTTCAGCGGAGACATTCAGCCCGATTGATTCGCCCGATGGCGGGCCAAGTGCGAGTTAATTGAACGAGAACCCGTGTAGCGTCGAATTAACGTCGAGAGCTGCAGAATTTGGGGCGTTTAACGACTCGAACGGGGCACGTGACCCGCTTCGACGATGAGAAAACGAAACGTCTTTAAGAGCCGAGACGATGTTTAGTCATCGGCAGGGGCGGCGTCATTAGCCACTTCGCCAAGAAGTATAACAGGGGCGTCAGACACGTTTCTGATAATTTCATTGGCGTTTCACATTTCCTGTATCCCACGTTCACTAAAAGAAACAGGAACCTTCGTATTCCTATAATCTATCTATTTTCGTCCCATGAGCCTCTTGGTTCCACGTGCAATTGCAATAGAAGGTTTAATAAGGGCGCGAATGATATTTCAAATTGGCCATAACGTGCTCTATGAAAACGCTTTTTATTCATCCAGTGAAACAAAGCCAGTTCCCATTTGCGTACCAGCGATGTTTACGAACCAGGGAAATGTATTCGGAATGAAATTCTGTCGTAACCGAGTTATGAGTTCCGGATAATCGTAACGATACCGCCATCCTACACCGGTAATCTCGCGTCTGTGAAATCTAAATCCAGCTGACTGTTGCGTATCGGTTGTATTTGCATGCAAGAATCACGCCCACAATCGCATTTGCATCAGAATCACGCGACCGAAACTTTTATCAGGCAAGTCCCGTCAGCCGAGATTGAAGCGTCCAGATAGCGGTTGCGTTACGCCGAGTATCGAGGCATTAAGCTGTAATAATGTTAATCCGCGTCATGATGTATCCCCTGGTTACGCTCACTAATTCCGCGAAGCTGGGCTTCGACTTTGAAAACTTCCGCGGCTTTCGATTTGCATAAGAAACGCTTCGGGTTTCAGCCCCTGCTAACGAGATAGCCGTGACGAACTGAACGGTGCCTCGAGTTCCGCGGCTGAATCAATTAAAAACTTGCTGAAAAGTTGTAGTCCGCTTTTGTTGCTTAATGTTCCGAGCTTGGGGGGATGGAAATCACGACGTATTTATTCGTCTGCGGGCGTAGCAGGTTCTGGCAGGTATTCTTTGTACTGCTGTTTTCATCAATACTCTGATATTTATGAGTTAAATTTTTTTGTAAGAGATCGCGATATCCACAGGGACCAAGTATCTTAAATTCAGCGTTGCTCCCTGGAAGATCTAAGCCTTCGCCTGTACCTCTAATCGTGTGATTCGGAGATAAGGTAGAATCCCTCGAGTTTTCTCACAGCCCTGAAGAGATGACAAAGATCTCCGGGTCGTTATCACGGTCCACGAAAATCCGGACCCTAATTATCGAGATGATCGAGTCACAGCCGACGTCTGCCACCCTCGATCATTAGACTCGGCCTAGTTTGGACGGCGAAGGGGAGTTCTCGACCCGTACACACCTCCACGAGGGCAGACGGAGGAAATCCCCATGTCTAATCCCGACGCCCGACACCCTCGCCTCCATTAAGCCTACGGCGGGGCTGTTGTTCTCGCACAACGCTCGCAGCACGGCCTCAGCACTGGTAAGACAGCTCAGGTATCCCGTGATCGCCGGTTGCCGTCCTGAGAACATGCTTCCAGGGATAGAACCTCAGGCCCTAGGGTGCAAGTACCTCGTAAGCAGATATCAGGTATCCATCACCAGTCACAATCCCTCTAAGTACCTAGTTAGTCACGCACCAGTGGAAGCCATTGAGCATCCACCGATGTTGACAAGTTCCTTCTCAGAAGACACTTGCTACCTACTAATCCCATCGTGGGCATTCACTCGTCAATAGACAGCCCCCAACAGAAGCATAAAGTGATCTCAATGAACACCTGCCCGTACCAGTATACTGCCCCAAGTATCCCATTAATCAGACCCTGATAACCACACCGATTCCCAAGATCCCTCGACCCCGAGAACCCTCCAAGCAATCCCCCGCAAATGGTACCCTATTCGAACAAAACATTATCTGACCATCCGCAACTACGTGCCCGTCAGCAGTGCTACTAACTACGGAAGAATGTCCATCATCCACTCACCTTGGTGTAGATACCCGCGCTGGACAGTTCGTTCTCGATGACCATGACGATGATGCCGAACATGCCCATGACGAGGGCGTAGTCGCTGATACGTTTCCGCTTCTCGAACAGGGCCTTCCGTCTGCCCAGCCGGTAGCCGACGTTGGGCTTGTGCTTGGAGCCGGGCCCGATGCTGCCGGATGGGCCCTTCAGCTGGCCACCGGCGACGAGCCCGCGGTCCTCCATGTACCGTGGGTACTCGGAGTGGACGCTAACAAGGGCGATGCCGGCGTCCTCGCCGGACCCGGGGGCACCGGCGCTACCGCAACCGCCGCCCCCGCCGCCGCCCCCTGCGCCGCCCACGCCACCCCCACCGGCCACGCCGCCGCTGTTCTTCATCGCCCCCGGGATCGAGAGAGTCGACACTGGCTTCCGTAGCTGGAAAAATCACCGGGTACCACTGTTACCATTCACAGTCAATTCCGAGCACCGCGGCACGCTGGTGCTCGTCCTTCGCGCGCTGTTCCTCTCAGGGTGACTCTAGAGACCGAAGGGCTCGGTGATCACGTATGGGTTCGCGTAAAAGGATTCGAGGTTGTTCGATCGACGCGGGTCCTTCTGGTAGTCATCGAGATTTCAGGGGGAAGGTTCTACAGGACTGTAGAAAATGTTGGGCGTCATAGCGGTCGCGAAAGTGTTCTTAGGATCGAGGGAAACGTTGAACGGTAGCGGTGGAAGCTTTTCTCGTATAATTTGGGAAGATTTGATATCCCGCGGGGAGCGCGATAATTTATATTCGTAATTAACGCCACACCGAGTTACCGGCAGAGTAAGATAGCGATTCCCTGCTCGCGATAAAGACTCATCGAATTATCACCGAGTAAAGCGTTCACGCGGACGGTGTTATGGCCTCTTCGGCCGTCAGCCGCCGCAGACACCGAGTCGTTCTGAATTTGGCGAGGCAGGGGGTAGTGAAATGCGGAGCAGCCGTAAAAGCAGTGGCTGTTTTCGAGTTATTTTATTCCCTGTCCCTACGCTTAACAGTCCCGACGGGAAGAGCAGAGGGCCCGAAAAATCTCGTTCCCGGTGAGTGGTTGACGCGTCTCGCGCGTGTTTTACGTACTTCTCCATTCCGGAGGATCGTTCTGATTTAAGAACGGAATAAGGCCGGTACAGCTGTGGGTGAAGTTTACGATCCTCGCTGGTCCGGTATCGAAATGGCCGGGGGACGATATACCGTCGGGGAAGTCGAAAGCGATGAGGGACCGACGTCGAGCAAGCTGACGGCGGCCTGCATCGTTCATGGGCGGCTCTTGACGAGGATCACGCGGAAATCCGGTCAAGGAGGCGGCGATCGGCGTCGGTGTGTGTCTCGTAATCTCGATTCCGAAGAGATCGATCGTATTCAGTGCTCACGATAAATGGTAAACGCCATCCGACCAGTCAAACGAAAGCTATTCACTTCGGTGGAAAATGTATTTATCGGCGTGGCACGTAGCCTACGTGTACAGAAAAAGATGGCGTGGAATATTATTTCGAATGAGATACAGATTGAGAGAAAGTCATTATAATTTCGTTTCAATTTCTTCAATTTCGTATGGTTCTTAGTACCCCCTCATTTTTAATATCTGCCCTGGAATGGTTCTCTTCGAACAGCGTTGCCATTAAACTTTCACGCGCAACGCATCCGCGGCAGAGTGGGCTAAACCATGCTTCGAACGTGAAATAAGTAAAAAAAAAAGGTCTTCGTATATTACTTTTGGGCATTTATTAGGGCTGTATAGGCCTTAGAGTACTGGAAATCATAAAACATTCTAAGAAATGGCAACCGGGAAACACGTGGGAACCAGGTATATATATTACTAATATACTATTGTATACATTTTTGTTATGATTCTATGGGCTTGTCCCGTTAAATAAATAAATAAATAAATAAATAAATTACTGTATGCCCTCGACTTCGGCTACGCATACTCATCAAACGTCTTCAGTCTTTGCTGGTGTACAGTAGGGTGGTCCTTATTTTTCGACCATAAAATTTTTTGCACGCCGCCCCCTAATTTTGTTCCATTTCATGAAAAAATAATTTGTGCAAAATTTGAGATCGATTGAACGTCGGGAAGACGTGGCACAATTGAGTTGAAGTTTTGAAATAATAGTGATTTCTCGTCAATTTCGGACATAATTGTGTTCGGCTATTTTGGAAGTATCAGTGAATATTTTTTAATGAAAGTACAGTTTATTAGATGTATAATAATAATATGTATGTATTACTTCGAAAAATATTAACGAAATCTTTGAGTTTTATCTTTTAAAATTAGTATACAACGCAGCGTATAGGCCATAATAGGCAACCGGGGGTCTTAACTACACTATCCAACACGTATTTGGATCTGCAATATGCACAACGAGACCCTAGTGGAGGTTTTCGTCCCAAACACGAATCCGCAAATAGAATTGCTCTATCACCCTCAGTTTTTGAAAAACATGAGATTTTGTAAAAAGCGCACGATTTTGGGCAAGAATGAGGTATTACGTGAAAACCAAGAATGCTAGAAAGTTCAATTTAGTCTCAAAAGATAGAGAAGAGTTTCCTGAATATATCGGTGTATACAGTTATTAAATTTGATGGTTTTATATGATTGTAAACGGCCGTCAAAGTTTAAAAAAGTGCCGATGTGCATGATTTCTACGCAATACTTTATTTATACTTATTTTTACGAAAAGTTGTTTATCTAGCACGAATTCGCTACACAGTATCGGATTCTGTAGTGATTTCTGAAGAAGAAACCATCCACGAAAAATGTCGGAACGGATTTTAACTCGGACTGTTCCAGAAAATATCCATCGGTAACGCGTGCACGGTGTTTTGGCGCCTGGCGGCTTGCGAGCCATGGCGAGCCGATACTGTGTAGCGATTTCGTGATAGATAAACAACTTTTCGTAAAAATGAAAATATATTGAGAAATCACTATTATTTCAAAACTTCAACTCAATTGTTGGGTAAATTCAATAACCGTATTTTCTTTTCTTCACCTATTTATGATATAATATTCACCATTTCATATTAAAAATATTATCTTCTTATTAAATATAAAATATTAATGTCGAAGATACCCCCATTTTTAAAATTAATATTATTATTAACTTGCAAATAATATAAGAAAGGAATTAAAAGAATGGTCACTTTCATTAAAATACGTAAAATTTAATATAATTAATTAAAAAGATATAAATATTAATTAGTTATTATGTTGAAAAAATCATACTGTAGCACTATTATCGTAAATATTTGGGCACAAAAAGAACGCTTAACCATCATTATAATATTTTTCTTCATACCTTTCCGTTCATACAAAATTTCACATTTATTGCAACTTTAACGCGAATGTGCCACGCCTTCCTCTTATCCGATCAACTTCACCTTTTACGGGAATTATTTTCTTATCCAACGGAACAATTTCAGGGGGCGGACGTGAAATAATTTTGAAAAAAATTTTCACCAAGTGTAGCTAAGGACCACCCTAGTGTACAGTCGTAAATTGCAAGCATTTTTCATTTTTTTTTTATTTTTCTGTGATGGCTAGTGTTCCTCCAGGTATGCAACATGTTTTTGTATTCATTTTTTACACATTACATTGATAAATTTGTTGACGTTCTTCTCATACTTTCTGTCAGCAGATATTCTAACTTTATCGGAGTGTACAAAAAATTGCACGTGTTTGCATGTATTGTGCTTGTCGCATATAATAACACATGTATTTAAAAAATTATTGGCATAAAAAGAATTTGCATATCTGTGCATTTTCTGGAGTTACGAAACATTTTATTTCGCGAAAAAGAAGAGATTCCTGCAGATATGCTCGATTTATTAGACTTACCAAACAGTTGTACAACAATAGAATATCAATAAAAAATAATTCTTGTAGTTATAGACAGCAATTAAAATAAAATTAAAGTTAAAACTATTTTTTGTAAATAAAGAAAATTACAACTTTATATTTTTGTTCTCCTAATATTATGTATATATCTATCATTCATATACATTTCATTACTTAATCACTAAACTGCTAGAGGCATAATAATATTTTATTCGCGCTCGAAGCATGGTTTAGCCCACTGTGCGCTGGCCACCCTATTAGTCGAAAGGGAAAAGCATCGCGGAGACCAAATAATATCTACCTACCTAGACTCTTGTTGAACGAGCCAACCGAGGAGTGAAAATTCCTCGAGACGGCGTGCCGTTCAAAAGTTAACGTTCAGCTTTTAATAGCGCATGACAGGGAGTGCACAAAAGGGCCATTCGCGAAACAACAACGGAGACCGGAACACGGCCCCCATTCAAGACAACGAAACTGACCAACAAAGAGCCGCGTGTGCGTGGGAGTGCGGGTAATTGCATGGTCGAAATCGCGGTGCGTACCAAATAGCGCGGACAAACGCTAACAGTGGCATCGTAACGTAGCTTGTTCAGCCCACCGAAATTAAGCCACTGATTTCGGGATCCTCCTGTTGCATTATAAGCGAAGACCGTTCCTCGAAACCGAAGAACGAGCAGCCAGCAAAAAGAAAGATAAGAGGTTCGAAGGCACGAGGAAAATTAAAGTCTGATCATCCTCGGGGAATATAGGAGCATAGAAATATAATAGAAAAGTACCTATTAAACTCAGAAGTGTACGAACGAGGAACATTGCATTAACGTCGCACAGCCAAGTCGCAAGGGCGGAATTCACTAAAAATATGAGACGTTAAGGGAAGGACGCGTGCCGATGCATGGAGATAAATGCGAGATACACAGCGGCCTGGAAGTCACAATGCTCCACTCTCGACGCGTAATCCAAGTTAAACACGCGGAGCTGAGCTAAAAACTTAATTCCCGGTGATGAATTTCCATTGCGAAAGTAGCGAGCACCGGCAGCACTTAAACAGTCCGTTCCCCTTCTAATGAGCGGAAGATGCAGCTGCAGCTGCAGCGACGCCAACCACCGAGACGCCACTTCATTTGCCGCCCTCAAGAATATCAACCTGTCCCTTTCAATTCTGCCTGTTTCAATTACAGTTGTGCTCGAAATCGTAGCTCCCTTGCAATGATAGCTGCACGCTGACTCCCGCTTTATCAGATCGACGTTTTGCTGATGATTATAGCTGGCGAAGCGGTCTTGATTTCTCGTGGAGGATAAAGGGGCATGGAATGCCTTCCCCTTAGGGTTTAATAGTGTCCTTTCCATTAGAAAGTGGTAGCTGCATACCACTGTCACGAGATTTGACAATTTCTCCTCGTTCTTTTTAACAATCCACCGTTCAGGGCCGGCGTAACCCATTATGCAAGTAATGCGCCGCATAAGGGCGCCAGCCGAAGGGGGCGCTAAGAACTATATCGCAGACTTAATAATAAAAGAATCCAACTCCCATATAAACAAAATGTAAATGTAATTCTTTTTTTATTGTACCTCGTAAATGCAAAACATATTAAATAGAAAACATGTGCAAAAATTTGCGGGCGCCAAACATTTTCTGGCATAAGGGGGCGCCAACCATCCTCGCGCCGGCCCTGCCACCGTTGCATGTTTTTTCTTTCCAGTGGTAAAAGGGAATCGCTGGTCTAACCGGCGGGGGTTCTCGACCTTTATCTGCGTAATTGGAATAGTTCGGTGTTACAGGGAGCCGCGCCCGGCTACTTTTGACTATCGAATCAAGCATTTCGACGTAAATTGCCGGTTTACCGCGGATTGCATCGCGGCGCTCCCGGGGAACGGGAGTCTACCGTTCTTTCGCGGGAGCGAGCAATTTTATCACGCACAATCCGGGCGCATGAATATTCGCGCGACACAAGATTGCATTCTCCCGCGGAACGTTTTATCACGGCGGGAATAGAAATTCGAGCGGCACCGCTTCCGAGATCCTCGCGTGTCCTAGCCTCGCGAAATTTAAACGACGCCCTCTCGTTTGTTTCCGAGGCGTGCGGGAAAAATCTCGCGGCATTCCTGCGGGCGGCTTTCAGCGGAATAAAATTGTTAGCTGCGGTAACAGTGGTATTACGCGGCTAGCGTGAATCCACTTTCGAGAATGCGCAGAGCGATAAATAGTATTCCTGACGCAAGCGAGTGCTATTTCCGTGTAGCCTGGCGCGTGTGATTCGTGAAATCGAAATCCTTTCCGTGCAAAGAATTTCATCCCTCTAACAAAGTGTATTTCACAGCCCCATTCGGAGCACCCACGCCCCGCGCCCGTGTCAGCCCGCGGAGGGAGAGAGGGATCGACTCACGGACAAAGTGGACAGCAAAGTGATGCGCGATCCGCAGCCGTGACTGGGATAATTATGCTTCCGCGATTACAGAATGCAAGGCGAACGATTTTGCAACAGCTGACCTCGTGACCTTTCGCGCGACACGGCGGCGGAGGGACGTAAGATGGGTGGTGTTATTGGGGAAAGGACAGAAAGGAGGATACAGAAATGGGGATGGTAGCCATGGAAACCACCCCCGAGAGGGACTACATCTTCCTTAATCTAAACCTTGATTGGCTAAGGTAATCTTAAACTTGTACCCTCGATAAAGTTCTCACCTTGAAGCCGCTTTCGACGATTTTCTAGCGGGCGACCGCTTCGCCGGCGAGCACGCGAGACCGTGGACGCGCCGCTCCACCCAGGGGAACTTTAATCGCGTACAGGGGCGAGAGATTACTCTGTATTCCGCGGAATCGAATCCCATTGGCAAACGAGTACTCGTAGGTGGGTGTATCACAACGATTCCGCGCGAAATTCCGTGGGAATTTTCAGCATACGGTTTCCAAGGAACCGCGACCTCCTTCGGCTCTGCCAAGTTTTATCACACTCGTCCGCCTGTTACGCCAGTAAATATTCGGTTTTTTGCGGGTCTCGAGTGGAGAATCGAATCTGGATAGCCTTGCACAGCGAGACCGCACCAGCCACGCAATTTCGGATCCTTTTTATGGTCATCGATCTACTCGAGGGAGGGCTGTCCTCAAACGGGAGTCCGCGATTCTCGCTGCTTCCCGCGCGATCTCGAATTTATTCCCCCAGTAAAACCGTGAAAATCGTGTCGACGCTCGGTCGGGATCTGGGTTGGAACAACACTCGCAAGCCGCTACAGCTTCGTGACGAGCGTAGACCTTCGCCCTTCATTGGCGAGAGCTACGCGATTCACCCTTGCTCTCGAATAATACTGATTGCGAATACCATCGATGGTAGAATTCCAGCGCCGGGTTCATGTCGAATCTGGGTTAATATAACGATTGCGGGGAACCTGTGGGGTGTATGTTACGATCCTCAACCAAAGTAGACAGAACACTATCCTGTTCGCCCCTCCAAATACACGTGCAGTCCCTTCAGATTCAATGGTTCAATGTTGCGTTACGCATAACCAGCCTCTAACCATCTGGATAAATGAGACGAAGGTAAAATTCAGGCATACCTTCAGCGTAGGGGAGACCGGGGCAGATTGTAACAAAAAAAGTTTTCACAGTTTTTTCTCCAAAGTGTTTTCCTCAATCAGGAAATAATTTGCGTGATTTACTACTTACATATGTGGTGAACTAATTGCGTGAAAGTGCGTGACAAAATCTTGGACACTTAGACATCTAGCTTCATCTTAAACAAATCTGAACCTTTGTTACAATCTGCCCCAGTCCGGGGTAAATTGTAACACATCTGTTTTACTTATTTAAATACAAATATGAACATAAATAACCATTTCTAAACAATATAAATGAAAACACAGATCATTATTAAACATTTGATATACATGAGTTAAGCGATCATTGCTTATTCATCTGATTCTATCAAAATCTTCTTCCGTGCTTTCTTTACTTTTGCCTTCATACTTTTTTTTCTATTTTTTGGATTCTCGATTGTTCTGTTGTTCGTCTAGAGCATCATTTTCCGGTGTGTCAGCAAATAGCTTGCTTCATCACCATTTGGAGCGGAGTAAGTATAGTAACATGTTACAATTTACCCCGAGGTCGAATTTTTGCGTTTTATCTCAGCAAACGAGAAACTAAACATCAAATCACTAAAATGCGTACACATAATAATACACCGATGTGTACTGATTCGTTTGCGACAAAGAAACAAAAATTCAAACGGTTCCTAATGACGGTTAATTGAAGTAAAACTGCTAAGACAACATTTACTTTCGTGCTCTAAATACTAAAATTCTGGGCTATTACCACAAAATGAATACATAACGCTCGTTTGTGTCACTAAAACCGACGGTGCTAATATCGTCAAGCAGCTCTCGCATGCTGTGGATTACCAGATTTATCGTTCAAAAGATTTTACTTATGTTACAATTTACCCCGTGTTACAACCTGAAGTTAATTAATGCCAGGCTCCCCAGCGGAAAGTGTTCCAATCAACTCGAACAATCAGAGACGCGAGCTCGAACAAACGCACAAGCTACAGAATCGATCGCGATTATTTCGCGCCAAGCACTTAATTAAATTCCACCCGGACATTCCCCCGCGGCAGGCACGCGGGGCTCGTGATTTTACCTCGCGCCCTGCTAATTAGTATTTCGTGCGGGCCTGGGCTCGCCCAACGATTCCCGATCGCTCCCCTTTTATCGACCCCCGAGAATCTTTGACCATGCCGCCCTCCACTCGAACGCGAATAAAGGAGAGGCTGCCGCGCGCTCCTGGAACACAGATAGGGAATCGATCCGATCGCCCGCGTTCACGTCCACGCTTTCCGCCTGACACAGGGCCAGGGCCTTTGTTGGGTATCGATGCAAAACGTCGATGCGATTCGGTCCAACGAAATTACAGGGACATGTGTCGCTGCACCCTCCCACACCCCCCCCCCCTCTCTTTACCCCCTTTAGTAATGTAGGACGAGATTCAGTGTTCCTCAACGTTCCACCTTGAGTAAAAGTTGAAAGTCGTATTCGTTGATGAACCGAATGAAGACGGCATCAGATAAATTTTAATTCGATCACTCCACTGCCCATCGACATCCCCGCGCGAGTCTCGTAACTCCATCTGACCGAAATTCTCGTCCCACTTTCGGGCCAGCGATAAAAGACAAAGTTCGCTAAACGCCGTAAATCCAGCTCGAGCGACAGAACGTCGTCGACAAACAGCCGCGCGCCTGCTCTCTATTAAATTCAATCCCGTCTCAATTTCAATTCTACTAATAGCCGCGGGAACGTCAGGCCAAGCCTGCGACTTGTATCGCGCTTCTGCGACCTCTCCTATCGGCGCTCGGATACCGTTTCCAAGTTTCTTCGTTTCTGTTTAGCGGCGGCTACTTCCGAGGATCTGCCTCGTAATCGGGAAACTTTATTAATGACTGATTTACTGCCTCGTTATTCCAACGCTCCCTGGAGATCCGACGAGACTCGTTTGCAGGACTTTCGGAGCAACTTTGTGACGAACTTAAGCAGAGAAATGTATATGGGTGTTTGGTATAGCTACCTGGCGATTTGGTGTATCGGGAGGTGCCAAGTTGAAAAGGAGCCACAGGAGCTTAGGTGTTTAGGATATGGTAATCCTACGGATTCTTATATATCTGTTAAATAAAGGGTAAAGAGAAAAACCGGCAATGTATATTTTACGTTATTTTGCGATTTATAGCATAGGGGAAAGGTGGGATAGTTGATCACAGTTTTGATTTTTTTATTAAAATAATAATCATGGTTTGCTTTGTTTGTATTTAATTATGTAAGTTGTGATTCTTAGAGTATTCTCAATATACTTTGACAAATTTGAGAGCTGAAAACTGATTTTAATGACAGAATTTCAACATTTTCTGGCAGTGACGTTATGCACAAGTATCCCCCACTGAAGGGGAGACTTGATCAAACGATTAGGGAGACTTGATCAGTGAACTTTCAGAGTAAATAACACATTAACTTTCTAAAAAATATTTATTATCTTCGTCAATTAAATGAAATAAAGGGATATATCATAAAAAGAAAGTAAACTATAACAAACTTGAAGGAATTACTGAAAAAATGAAACCGAAGAATTAAACTCTATGACATAAAACAACATAAATGCATTCTTAAAAGACATTTCACTTAGATATCATCTGATTAAGATGATGATAAAGAAAAGATTTTCCTTCTCACTTTCTTTGCCGTATTTTTCTGTTTCATTAGGCGTTCTATGGTTCTTTATTGGAGCATTTTCAGCTGTTCAAGTATCCCACCTCATAAACTGATTATGTATCCCTCAATGCACTCGATTTGAAAAAGATGAAAAATTAAACTTACCTTAAATATTTAGATCAATCAATAAATAGCATTAATTGACTCGAAATTGCCGTTTTTACTTAGTATATTTCAAATCGTTGAAAATGCAACATTTACTCGAAAAGGAGGAAGAACAAGCAGACCGAAATATTTACTTTTTGGCTGCAAATAAGATCGAAGCTTCTAACAACATTATTCTATGCTGCCAAAAGAAAACTGCAACGTGAAGTGTTGCGATAATGTAAACATTACCACGCTAGCGTGACAGCAGGCATAAATTGCCAATGTATTAAGTAAAAAACTGATGTGGTCATGTATCCCCGCTGATCAACTATCCCACCTTTCCCCTACTAAGCATATTAGTTTTACTACTCGGCTTCGTCAGAAATGTAGATTCTGATTTTATATAAAAAAAAATTTTTTTAGTTTTTTTTTGTGAAAATAGTTCAGCCAGGCATAATGAGCTGAGGTACATTTCGTGACCCCAGAGTTTGCCGTTCGAAAGTTTTTAGGCGACAGACAAACACACAAACATACGATACACTTTCTGCTTTATAGTATAAGATTTTGTTGGTGGCAAGTGGGACTACAGAACTGTGGAATCATAAAGGGTTATAAAGTTCAAATACCCCCGTAAGATAACGTTAAAGATTTGATGTACTGGTAAGAAACAGGAAATGTCCACTCTGCACAGGCACAAAATATGGAATGCCCTCCTTCTTAGCCTAAGCAGAAAATTAAATCCATTGAACCTTGTCTCTTTACTGATGGACTAAAGTATTAAAATTTAATTTTCTCGATAACGCGGATTTGTGGCATTCCCTGTTTTTCCCTTTATTCTTCAAATCGTTTAAAGGTCCCAGTATATTCCCCCGAGATCTGTGTCTCTTCGAGAAATCACCATAAACTTGGAACACTGTTTCATTCTGTTGATTCGTAATATACGACTCACGGAACAATGGTTTATCAGGTTAATTGTACAGTGATTTGTTGAACTTTGCCCGTGCAATTTCAGGCGTCTTTTTAGTTTCGTGCCGGATGAGATATAATAGGGGTTGAATGGAATTTATGATATCGGTGTTGCGAGCAGTGCACCGGCGAATTTATCGCATTACTTTATTGGTGTGAATTATAGAAGCTCGATAATTTGTCCGGGAGAAGGTCTGCGAAATAAATTTCAGTACAGTGGTAGAATAAAGTGTATAAATGTCGCTGGCACGATTAACAGGGTGAAAATGGCAATTACGCCATGGGGGACATTCTTTGCTTGAGGAGTCCCAATTGTTCCACGATCCCTTTTTTCTTCCGGCGGCTACACTGGCCGAGATGTTAATGCGGTGAAACACTTGTCTCTCCCGGGCTGACCAGTACAGTATCATTCTACTTTTCGACGATCAGCCTCGCGAGCTGGGAGGATAATCTCGCTAATGGAACCTCCGGGCACGATGTTCGCGAAGAACATTGGTGTCTTCCCGTAGACAAAGGATGGGCGGGACACATAATCGATAGTTGTGCCTTGGCATTCGAGAATTTAATAAATAAAATCACAGCCGAGTTAAGTAACAGGATGGATTAATACGGCCGCTCGTTAAGGCAAATATTAATATGAAACGATAATCCCTCTCCTCGTGGGGAAATTTCATAACGCGTCGTATAACTAGATTCTCTGGTAAATATCGAGCGATATTACCGGGCTACTCCGTGCGAATTTTTCGTCAGAAATTCTAACTGGATCGTAAAGCTCGGCAAACGTCAATAACTGAAAGGATTTGCGGCGGATCTGCGTTCAGAATATCTTCCCTGGTATTAAGCGATCTCGTTCTAATTTCATGTATATATTCTATAACCCTCCCCCCCCCCCCCCTCCCGCTTTGCATTTTAACGCCGCGAACGTTCTCCTTCATTGAATTTTGACAGCCTTTTAAGCAGACCGAACCCAGACCTTTGAAGTGTTGCAATTTTCCCTTCAGCCGGGTGTTCGCTAAGTTTGCGCGGTTTATCGGAATTTCAATCTTTTGTCATGAATAAATATTCAACTACAGCCTCGGTAGAAATTCATAAAATTGACGTGTCATTAACCCTTCTAAACCGAAACGGACGATTACGTTCGATACTGTTGGTATTACTATTTTGCTAATTACTTATAATCCATTTTATTTTCGTGTTAATGGTATTCAAGAAGAGTGAACTGTATTTCGATCAAATAGCCTGCCTTTCAATACACCTTTCCAATTTAATTTCCATCAAGCAAAGGCCATCGGGGGATTGAAACCCTCGATCCATGAACGCCGAGGAGGTAAAAGACAATTGTTTGTAACGTCCAGCGTTCATCGGCGTATCAAGCGACGAAATTAAACGAAACGGTCGACAGGAATTTCGATCGGGGAAAGCAGGCGGAACAGGTGTACGTCCCAGTCGACACTCGAGTCATTTGTAATCGACACGCGGATCGTTTCTCAGGCGGAAAATTCGCCGCTCCTCGCTCGTGCGTTCGCTCGATCGTTTTCAATTAGCGACCTGACGTTTCGAATTACTCCCAATTACCTGAAATATTCCTGCGCCGAGTGGCAAACGGTTCGGCGATAACGCGCCGCGGCGATTTGTTGCGTTTACCAGTGCAAACAGAATTCGCACTATTCCATGCTCTCGCGCGTCCTTTTTCCAAGCGATTCGAAAATTGTTCGCAACTATAGGGGTAAACAGTGTAGTTGTTGGCCACCTAAGTCAGAGGTTCACATAAGCGTTGAATTATAAGTCTTATTTTGCTATCTTTAAGAACACAATTAGTGTTAATAGCTTTAAACGACTCTAATAGTCTAGAAATAGAATTTGTTTAAAGAAAGAGTACAGTAAGGTAAATGTACCAATAACGAGCCATGCACCAGTACCTAGCCATCTGTTGAAATATTAATAATTGTTAAACTATGCACGTAAGATAAAATACATATTTGGTGTAATTTGCATTATTTAATTGTTCGGTTTAATATCTGAAGTTATATCGTCTTGTTTTTTGTCTAGATATTTAGAAATACCATTTATAGTATCGAGGCCAGATATATGACGCGTTTCCAGACATTCGTTATGATTTGGCTAAGAAGAGCGTGCTTCTTGTTAAGAGCATAATTATTATAGGATAATAGTTTTTTAGATAGAAAAAAGGGTTTTAGAATCTTGAAAATATTTGTAACACATAGAAAGAAAAAATTTGAATATGAAAACTATTTTTTATTTGAATATTTACACGGCTATTTATCGGTGCAAACAAATCTTGTTAGCCCAGTAACTAACCACGTGTTCAATAAATCGGGTGAAGTGAGTTGCAAATGTTAATCGGCATCGCCAGAGCAAAATTACGAAAAAAGTGTGAATTTCTGACTCGATATTTGGAATAAAGCCGGTAAGTATTTTGATCATAAATCATAATATTAACATTATTTTTCTAGATAATAATGATAGCATTTAATTTAAGTTTATTAAAGTTTATGTATATGTACAGTTTAATGAATTTGGTGGTTGTTTTGAGTTTTATATAAAATAACCACAAACTTCTATTGATAGTGTAACTAAACTTATTGTTTTTTGCATTTATTTTCTAATCTGTTTATTATGGTTATTTATACAATAATTTTATAATTCTGTACTTCTTAATTTTCCTTAACAGATTTTTCAATTTAAGACAAAGAATCAGTTTTTAAAATAATTTTTACACGATTATAAAACCTATGGCTAGGTACTGGGACATGAAAATCGGGCCGCTAGGTCAATCGCGTGAGGTTGGCTATATATTGGTACATTTACACGTACAAATATTCTTGTTTATTTTACGTTAAATATATAAAAAAACAAAATTTTGTTATGTGAGTACTGATGAGAAACAACAAAATCTTTATGAATGAAAAAAAGTTTCACTTAAATTGTTAATTTTATACACAATATTCGTTATACTTTGTCACCGTTTCCTTAAACGGCTCGTTATTGGTACATTTACCTTAATGCCTCGTTAGAATCACGACGATCGGGGCTGGCAGCGTGATACTAACGCGATGCGGACACCATTCGTAGCCGACGACAACTTCGTGTCGACTCTTTTGTTCTCTCGCACGTTCTCGGATTCTCTCACTCTCGACTGAAGGATTCCAAGAAATGGTGGGGATAGTGAGCGTGATTATAACGCATGCTAAAAACGTGACACTAACGAGGCATTACTGTAGATGGTTCCACAAAAATTTTACACAAAATACGTTTTCTATGAAAAAACATAGTTATTGGCCAGATGAATGCAATGATTGGCCGATCGTATGGCAGTTATTGGCCACTATTTCATAACCTATATGTAACATATATCCTACCTAATTCTTAATGCTCTAATAAGACCTAATTATGAAATAATGTAAATGTAAAAAAATGAATTGATTCTTTTCGCCATGGTTTAAAATCAAAAATTCCTAAATTATATTCATAAAATGAAACTAAATGTAATATGATAGTATTACATTATTAAAATATGTAAACTATAATACCTTTTCTATTTAAATGTTTCTATATTAGTTAGTATTGTAGTATTGCACCTCCTTTTACATCGTATTAATAGCATTTTCTTTTAAAACATAACCTTTTGCAATCACAACCCTGAAACGGCCAAAGCATGGCGAATGATGGCCAACAACTCTTTTTGTGTCCCGAAGTATGATCATATCTCTCATCTACATATATGTCAAAACGTCTTGGTTACGTATGCCTCAGCGCTGGATTTTCCATTTATGTTGTATCGTTCACAAAATACTCTCATCTCATATCCCGCCTTATCTCTATAATATTCTTCGCAATAATCTTTCTTACCATGGGCCTAATTCTCTTTCTACCCGACACCAAAGTCTCCTTTCTATACCGACACACTCGACATCTAAATTTGAATCATCGTTTGCTTATATTTCGGCACATTACTATAATTCCCTCCCACCTGATATTCGAGGGCTAAATTCGTTTCCTGATTTTAAATGTAAAGCTCGGCGTTATATATGGTTACATTATGCGTCACAATAACTTTCTAGTTTCTCTATGTTAGTTATTTAGTTATGGTTAGGCTTCTAACAGTATTGTACTGCAGCCTCGCCATTTACTTCGCTTGTCTTTATGTATTATTTCTTTCTCTGTATGTGTCAAGTAATAAAGACGAATAATAATAATAATAATAATAACTGTTTCACTGTTTCTATGACTGTCAGCTACTCATTGGCCTCGTGGCCAATGATTGTCCTAAACCATTATTTACATTACAGTTCTTGGCCACCTATAATTTTTGCAATAATGTATAATTTTAATGAATAAATAATCCTTTTTTATAAAGTTTAAACCTTTATTTGTCTATATAACGAATATGAAAGTTCTATATATATATATATCATAAGTGCATTAAATTATCTAAGAATTGCCTGATGTAACCGTATGGCTATTCAATTGAATCACTGTAGTTTTCAAGCATCGATTTCAAGTTGTCTATTTTTTACACGTAGTATAACAATGATTAGCGAAATAGTGATTGCATTCGCCGCATGAAAGAAGAAGGTATCTGAATATGTTCATTATAAAAGGCATAATGTACACTGTTTCTTAATATTCATGCTTTTTTAAAAAAAGGCCAATCACTGCCAGGTGGCCAACAACTACACTGTTTACCCCTACCTATACATACGGCAGCGTGTCGCGAGTCGCGAATCATCAGTCAGCCGTTCAGAACGCTAAATTCTTCTGAACCAGCCTTTTATATAATTTCTCGTCTGACGTTAAGGAGAATGGTATAGCGTTCAAGCACGAAGGTGGGATCTGATTAAAGTAGTATTATCGCGTGGAGGAACATAACGATTTTCACGAACACGCCGCGCGCTCACGAGCGCCATTAATTATAAGAATTAATCGGACAGAGTATTAATAATTAAATTCCCCAACTTTTCGTCGGGCAAATACGACTGAAACGAACATTCGCCACGCAGTAATACTGTACACGCCGCCTGTGGAATCTCATATAACAATTCGTGTTTCCACCGTGAAATATCACGTATTTCGCGGGTATCGCGGGGTACCTATGAAGAATCTTCCTGCGAATTCGCTTTATAAATATTTAATTAACGGGCGGAGTGTGGCACGAAGTATATTAAAGTCGCCTTAAATGACGTTGAGCCATTAATATGCACGAGCGAAGTGATGAACAGCCGTGATGAATGCAATATTTTCCTTGAATCTGCAGAAACGGGTGCAAGATAAAATGTGGAACTACCTACTCCATAAATCTATCACGAAGCGTGTTCCTCGACGTTCAATTATGGCAGGAGGGATTTATTCAAAGAGGTCAGTGTCTGAACATGGAATTATCACTAAACTCTCTGGACATTGGCGAGCATGGAATGTGTCGCCACGAAAGACATCGAAATTTAATAGCACCCTCGGTCGCCACGTTGTTTCGTTCATCGAACCAAGGGTTCCGTTTCGTTTCGTTTATCTTCCGTTTCTCCTTACTCTCTCTCTCTCCTTTTCTCGTCCCGATGGAAGAGGATTTGGGTCAGTGGTGCGGACTCGCGGGATATTGCTCGCGAACCGAGAACAGGGGATGCAATTATCGTGCCAGCTTCCCCAGCTATTGCGTTCTTACGAGCGGGCACTTTGTTTGGTTTTCGTGACCCTCCGGACAGATTCGCGGCTACGCGGAGGACCACGGTGTAACCGCAAATTACGCTCGCGTTACGCGTGCTTTTTGCGTGCTTCTCTTGGTGCAGCTTTGAAAGGACTTTACTTTAAAGTCGCGTACCAGAAAGAAGTTAATCAGAGAAACGGCTTGCCCGAGAAACTTTGTCAAATTTCTTTGGATAGCCTTGACCTGTGCTTCGATATTTGCAGCGACTACCTCGGAGGTATAATAAATGAAATAAACGAATCTAAACAGGAAGTTTGAGTGAGAGGTCCATTACATTAAGGGGGTATAGGACTATTGAAATCTCGAAAAATCGCTTTTTTTATTATTATTAATTCTGAAAGTGCCATGCTTTGTGAACATTTACAACAATGTATCGTGAGGAAATTCGAATAATTACGGAAATTATAGCGCTGAACGCAATTGAGTGCACCGTCGAGTAACGGCCTCGCAGAGCGGTATTGACGTATGGGACTTAACTTTGAAGCCATTTATCTCAAAACTACATTTTCAAACACGGTGTACATCATAACTCTTGAACGAATGAATATTTTCACTTAAAATTTTAACTGGAGCTGTAGAATTCCTTTCTCTATCGTGTGGAATTTCCGCATCAACATTGGATGTTTGTAAACACATTTTATAACTGATTAAAGACGATTTTTTTCAATAAAAGTGTGGAAAAACTCAATTCGTGTGTAACTTTTAGAATTTTTGATTGAATTCGCCACCAAAGTTCCACACGATATGTATTAGTGTAGAAACTAATCATCCCAAAGCATTTTGCGTTTAGATAGGGTAAATCCGGGAGACGCGGTCGGGCCGGAGAGTTGGTCGTGTCGCTATATTTCAGAGTCTATACGTAAAAATGCATTAAAGTGCAGACCAATTACTTCTCTAGAAGCCAAATAGTTGAATGAATAGCGTTATTTCGCTTCCTTCTGTGGTTTTCTGGATTTATAGGCTATAAAAGGTAAATTGATGTTACATTTAACCTCTTTTGTCAAACAGCGGTTGTACAGAATCGTATTTAAAATATACTTCTAAGTTTATTTTCCTTTAATGTTTGGAATAATAAGATAGTAGAGACATTGAGGGACAATGCAGCCAAAGTATTTCGCCATATTAACTCTTCCTCTCAAAGCTAACGAGAAGACCATGTCTCGCTGCAGAAAGGTGAGATGGTCGAGTTATGATTTTTTTATTATTTTTGTTTATTTTTTTATTTTTTATTATTATATTTTATTATTATTTTTGTTTATTTAGTTTATTTATTCACTTTTGTATTCATTTGCCTTGCTAATCGCCAGTAGGTAATTCACTTTTTCTTTGATGTGTTCTTTACTTGTTTAGCGTAAACAAATTAAATATCAATGAATCCGTAGTTGTATTCACTCATAAATAATTTTGCTTTATCCTTTGTTAATTTTCCATGAATAATTATGTGAGTGGACTCTGCCAACGACGAAAACCATTTCTCCCGGCACCTCGGGAGAGGTGGTCAGATGTCATGACTTCAGTTTTCAACCCGATTTACAGTAAATACTGTCTTAAAGCAAATATCGACCAGTTTTTCTGAATCGGCATACAATTCTGAACATATTAGGTTTGTTCTGATAAAATAAGTAATATCTATATTAGTTTTAATAGCCATTTTATATTAGGTCGACCGCGTGTCCCGGATTTACCCTAATTGGTTCACCTGAGACTATGTACACCAATTTCAGTTTAGCGTCAAATAAATTCAATAATTTTCAACATTCTGACAATTTTTTTATTTTACATTACTCGTTAATGCGTAAATAAAAAACTGTGAAAAGTGCCAGTATGGTGATTATTTGGTATCTAAGCAATCCAACCGACAAGAAACCGCCGATTTCAGTCGTTCAATAGTCCTATACCCCCTTAATTGCTTCACCCTCCAGTTGAAAATCTGATGCATCGACGCCACAGAACACGTGTAATTCCATTTTTATACTCGTGCGCCAACAAATCTCGACTGCCAGTCGGTTAATTCCTCGGTTTCGCGGTCTCCTCAATTTCCAGTTAAGCGTGCTCCCACACCAACGAAAGTCTTGGGACACCTCTTGGCACCGATCCGTTCATTCTCCGCTAAAGTAGTTTCAAATACGTTTAATATGCTGCCGCTGATACGCGCGCATAGTCGAAAACTTTGCTTGCGCCGTAGCGCTTCAGGAGTTCCAGTCTGCCAAGTTGACGCGCACAATTACAACTACTGAGATTGATACGGTTAATAATTCAATGATCGACCCCGCGAATTGCTGGCTGGGTCTGCAACGGTACCTGTTCACCCGCGGCAGCAGACAATTTGCGTAATGATGTTGATGCAGAATCTGTCGATGCTGCGAGTGAAGAAGCGGCTCCTCCAAGCTTAACGAGTAGGTACTGCTGCTATGCTATCCAGCAATCTGCCAGTGAAAGGAAAGTTTCTTTCGCTTTCTTCGGGGAATCTTTGTCGTTGCTCGAAGCTACGTTTCAAGCTGTGCTCGTCCTTTTTCTTCCACCACTTCAATTGCCATTCTCGTGATCCCTGCCTATATCTTAGACAGTACTTCGTGTCGTTTCGCCAGTTCGAGGGCATCGTAAAGATGAGGAATCGACTTATCGTTCGTGCTCGTGGCAAATTTATTCGAAGGCTGGCTCGAAGCGAAAAACAATAATATTACGCGGATATATGGCCGTGTTCCTTCGAATGAACGAGGAACAGAAAATTGGATTCCATTCCCCAGACAGGCTTTACCGTCCATCGCATTTGTTCTATCGATATTTCGTTTACTCCTCATTGCTCTCGATTTCCACGGAATACCTTCGCGCGATCTGCATCGACGTCGCTGGCATTCCGACGATCTACACCATCGCGGATAGCTCCTCCGGGTTATCTCATCCTAAATCGTCGAATTCAACCGGTGTCCCGTTCGAGTGACGAATTGCCTAGCGAACTTATGATTTAAGTGGGTGGAGATGTTTTTCTTCGCAGTGACGTCTACGAAGTTTCACCTACTTGTTCCGAGTCTCGACTTGCAGACATTCTTTGTCGATCGAGCCGGGAAATCTAAAGGTCACTCTTAAAATAATTTCCCAGAAGGTACATGGAAGCTATCAGTCAAGTTCGGAACAACTACAGAGAATCGCAATCCTAGGACCAGTGAGTGTGCACCGAAATGCACTCGCTGTCTGATCCATCAGCCGCCAAAGTCGTACTCAATTTTCCACGTCAGGACTTCGTGACCAGACTCCCCCCGGATTCATGAAAATTGTGGCAGATGTCTTTTTCGGGCAGGGAAACCCCTTCGAGCCGAGCACCTACTTCAAAGGGGCGGCGAGCCGACGACTCACCAGCGCGTTAATTAAGTTTACCCTGTACACCGAGGGTAATCCGCGAGACCGAGAAATCGTCTTAATAACTACCCGCGGCCAATTAAACCGAGGATGACTCGAGGGACTCGTCATATAGCTGCTGTAAAATCTAGCGCAGCCGTCGAAATGATCAAGAATCGACAGTTGGATTTCGTTTCCGCGGGAATTCCTAGATCTGCGCGCGTTCTGTGTTCCCGGGCGCGATGAAAGGGTAACGGTGAGTGTTTGCCGTTCGTACGAGGGATGAAAGCCCGAAAAAAGGTAAGAAAACACAAAGGAGGCCTCGACGGAACAATGGTTGTTGCTTTTACGCGCGGCAGGGCCAGGGGTGGTGTTCGAGTCTGGAGTGGATTTTTGAGTGTCCTTTGTTTCTCATTGATTCTGCGTGACGGAATATTCAAGTCTGCCATACGAGGCTTGATTTCGGTAACATGTTGCTGTTGCCTCTGGCGATGTAGGCGAGGGTTAATTATAATATTGAGCGAACAGGCACCGCAAGCTTCCAAAGAAGCCTTGGTAAGTGTCGATTCTAGTCAAGTTCTGGGTAACAGAAGCTATAAAATGTAGGGAACGACCTACAAGAAATTAAATCGACGACAGAAATTAGCCTTGAGAGAATTGCTCGACTGTGGATCGGCTTACGGCAAAGCGAAACTTACTGGAATTAAATGACAGCGGAAATGATAGGAGTCTTGTTCGTGGACGTGACGAAAGCAAGAGAGAAGCCCGTCCCGAAGGAGTTGCGTCGCAACGAGAAGCTGCTTTTAAAAAACACGAAACCGTCGCACGCGCGGCCTCTACAAAGCGAGGAATTTAATTAACCCGACCTTGCACCGAATGGCTGATTATTTTGCAGTTGCAGTCGCGTCTTCTTCGGCAGGATAAACTTTATCGAACACATCCGGAGTCTCCTTGTTTTTCTATTTCAATGGCAAGACTTTTCAAAGGGGTCGAGGCTGCCGCGTCGCTGCGACATTAATTAAAGAGTGACCCAAAAATGGGGCCCTTTTTAGCCTCTTTTTGGTTCCACGATTTTGGAACTGAATTTTGTGCCAAATGATACCTTATGATGAGGCATCAATCACACGAAATTTTCAAGTTGAGGTGACAATTTGTTTCTGAGATAGGGGAGGTCAAAGAAGTGAACATTCGTTAACGCCTCAGCCCATACTGTTCGATGTATGGACATCTATGTCAGTCCGATAATTTAAACAATTATTTCCAGGAGGTTGGCTGACTGCTAACAATACATTTGAACTCAGATTTTCAAAATTCACGAAAAAATATAAATGTCTGTGTAGTGGGTGCTTTTTTTTTAAATATATTGTCCACCATATTGAATCTGCCATTGTGAGTTTCGCTGACTGCTAACAACGAATTTGAACTTAGATTTTCAAAATTCAGAAAAAAAAATATAAATATCCGTGTAGTGGGTGCTTTTTCAAAAATATCGTCCACAATGTTGAATCGGCCATTGTGAATTTTCAAAATCTAAATTCAAATTCGTTGTTAGCAGTCAGCAAAATTCACAATGGCCGATTCAATATGGCGGACGAGATATTAAAACAAGCACCCACTTCACAGTCATTTATATTTCTTGATTTTGATTTTTTTTTTGAATTTTGAAAATCTAAGTACAAATTCGTTATTAGCGGTCAGCAAATTCTTGGAAATAATTGTTTAAATTATCGGACTGACATAAAAGTCCGTATGCGTATGGGCTGACTCGTTAAGGAATTTTCACTTCTTTGACCTCCCATATCTCAGAAACTAATTGTCACCTCAACTTGAAAATTTCGTGTGATTGATGCCTCACCATAAGGTATCATTTGGCACAAAATTCAGTTCCAAAATCGTGGGACCAAAAAGAAGTTATTTATTGGGTCACTCTTTAATTGACCTATCGTGAGCGATGTAACGAGTGAAAAGAACGAAACTTATATAACGTATACCGAGCCTTCGGTCTACACTAGAGTTTTTCGATCAACGTGAAGTTTGTCTGGGAATTTCAACCACGACTTAAGGAGTTATACCTAGTCAGGCGACCGAAAAGAGCCGAATGTTTGTGAATTTTTTTGAAGTCCCGACTTTTTTCGCGTGATTTTTGCACGAAAAAATCAAGACACCAACTTTAAATAGCCGCCATTTTGTTTTAAATTAATATTTCGGAAATTCCCTCCGTTAATCAGAGGATACATCAATGTACTAACAAAATCTTTTTTGTTGTTTGATTTTAGATAATCTGGTTCCATTTGCAGTACTCACCGCAAAACCAAATTTTTAAACCGGCTTCTTGGATGTGGGTTGTTACTTCATGTTATTATAAACATAAATATTTTTCTACGAAAAAATTGCCAAATGTTCTTTAAATGTTGCTCCTTTAAGTGCAAAAAGTTCTGTAAAAATATATGCTTCCGCCTTTTCAGAAAAAAGTCACAAACATTCGCCTCTTTTCGGCCGTCTGACTAGGTACAACCCCTTAATGAACTCATAATTATTAACGACCTATTGTATTCAAAGGGCATGCAAAGGGAATTCGATGTCCACTTCAATACAAGTAAAATGTAGTAAAATGTTTGAAAATAATTCTTCGATACGTAAAATGAAACTTAAAAAGAAGGAATCATCGAAGACCATTTCATACGACTTTCATACGGAAGCACCCTGTTCCTCGCACAATTAGCGCCCGCTACTATGAAAAATCTCCACCCTCCCTATTCTCGATGCCGCCTTAGGAACTCAGGCAGTCCCCCGTCTCGCGTTCCTCGCCGGGATAACGGCTCCGTGCGCGACATTACGCTAACAAACATTTCCGAAGTTGGAAACGTACATAGTACCTGGCGCCCCACGCTTCCCTTTCGCCGACGAAGTAATTCGAACGAGCGGCCTGGCTTTCAGCGCGCGGAGGGGCTGGAAAGCAAGGGGAAGAGTTCCTTTCCCGTTGCACGAAATAGGAATTACCATTCCGCCGGCATTTTTCCGCCCTCGACTAGCAGCGACTTTTTTTCCAGCCGAGCTGGTTGCTTCGCGCGCCTAACACAATCGGGCAAAGGCCGCTCCCGACGCGGCCATTGTGCTCGGACATATTGTGCGAGTCCCACAGCAGATTCTAATCTGCATACGAATGAAATCCGTTAGCCCCCCCGGAGCAACCAGCCGTCCCTCGAAAAAGGTAAATAAGAAGAAGCCCGTGGCAGTGGCGCCGGCTGTGTCCTCTCCGTTTCTCCCTCTGTGGCCGCGGCAAAGTGGCTCTCATCGCGTGTTCAACGGTTAAGTTATGCTCGATGGAGATCTCCTATTCGCTACGGACTCTCGGAGGACCCGAAGGATGACGTTCTTAAACGCACTTCTACCTCCTCTGCTTCCTTTCATTTCTCGTTTGCCGCGCTTCTCCACATTTCTCAGCAGCTGTTAAGCTCTTTTCTGCATTTTTTATGGCACTCTCGCTTCTTCCCTTTGTATATTACGATCGTAAGATTTGTAGGTACGTTTGACAAGAATCCTAAGTCGTTTCTCTTTTTTTACTATATCTGTGCAAAGATAGCGGTTTGGTATACGACCTTTAGGTTATTCGGTTGCCCGTGTTTATCTGCGTCTACGAATGTTTTATTCTCGTGTTTGAAAGAATCGAGGTACGGTGTTAGGAGATTTGTGTTATCTACGTGGCTCGACTGCGTGGACGAAAGTTTTCTCATAAGCTATGGGGATGATATTGAAAGTTCTGGGAGCCTCTCTAATTCCACGAGGTACGCGGTGAAATATTTGCTTCGGGTAGGGCGGAGGCGTGGGAGTTGGGTTCTATTTATGAGGACATCAAGAATACGAGAAAGAGAAGTACCTTTTACACAGACAAAAGACCGTAGATCACTCTCTCTCTCTCTCTCTCTCTCTCTCTCTCTCTCTCTCTCTCTCTTGCGCTATAATCAACGGAGCATTTCATAGATAATGCTTTAATCCTCATCCACCAACCGAAACGCAACATCCAAGAAACTTATAGTATCGCATCTCGCTCCGCTCGGTCCAGTCGCCAGTTCATCCCCATTCCGCTCCCCCAGAAGCGAAAAAGAACCTAAAGAGAAAGTCGCCGAACGTTAATATCGCTTGGCACCGCCGAAAACCCTGAGAATCGAAACTAATAAACTCGACGGGCGACAAGGCTCCGGAGGGTGGTTAAATTCCCCCGGGGGCGAAAGAAGGAAGCGTCACCAGAGAACTTCTCTGTAACCATCGTCAGCGAGATGCCTCGCCGATAAGCGTAACAGTGTTTCCGCGACCCTGTTCGCATCTCTCGTGTCCTCGAGCACCCGGGGGTGTCGCAGCGAAATGGTAAAACGTCCCCGTTTGTGCGCGCGAAAACGTTCCTCGGGTCTGTTTCGCACCCCCCCCTGACACTGGGAACGTGTTTGGACTGGGGATTTTAATCCTGGCCCGCAGCGACCGAGGCGAATCACCGAATAGCTTGGCACGAGGCGAGGCTTCTCTTTAGGCTTCTCTTACCTGGGCCAAAATTCACCACCTCGCTGGCCAGCCGCACACATGCACCGACGGGGGCTGTAGCGCAGTCGCGCGGGACACGAAAGAAATTCCGGATCATCTGGCTGATTGTCGCGAAGCTGAATGGACGAACCGGATAAATGGGTAGCGCGACGCCAAATAGACGGCCGGTCGCGGTGCACCGACGTAGCTTTGACCCGATATTAACTGGGTCCGATGGAGATTGCGGTACGAACGGGGTGGCGGGGGCGTTGCCTTGGCCGAAAATAAGGCGAAATCGTGCAATCGGTGTTTCTCGTACGGGGCATCGTTTTTGGGGACACAGTGTCGAGGAGACTACGAGGTTTCTATTCTGTAGAATTTTCAGTAGAACTTGGACCGATCCTCTTGGACGAGGATCTTTGATCCCAATCCAGAGCCCAAACTCACAGATTATTGCCAGCCTCCTGCGTGAGTCAGGATCGGTATTCGAATCGATAGCTTCCGTATGAACGAGGAAAGCTTGATGAACGAATCCGCGAAATGTGTTCCGCCAGTCCAGATTCACTAACCTTCCCAGTGTAGGCGCTGGGCGCTCGGAGAAGACGGCCTATGGTGCGGAGTGGGCCCATAGGTGGCGTCGGTTAAATAGGAGTTCGGAACTAGAGAGACCGCGGAGAGTCGGCGTAGCGGTGTGGCTAACGCTGCTGATGAGCACGCGGGCGGCCCGGGTTCGATTCCCGGCGCCGGTGGCTCTTTTTTTCCGGCTCCTACAGTTCAGAAGTGGGATCGACAGCGTTGTGCGGTGAGGTCACACTTGGTGTTGTCAAGATTCGAGATGGTTTTGGAATCCTCGATGTTTGACGTAGGGCACAAGTGACGCTCCTGTGAGATATTGTGGGGTGCCTCTCGTGCTTGGCGTGTCCGGTTCCACGGTGGTTGGGATTTTGAGGAACGCGGCCGAGGACGGCCGCAATGGTCAGGATGGCCGAACTGTAGGCGCTGGGCGCTCGGAGAAGACGGCCTATGGTGCGGAGTGGGCCCATAGGTGGCGTCGGTTAAAGGTCTTAAACACACTTGTCAGTTCCGTGTCAGTTCCGTGTCAGTGTGCCATTGGTAAGAAGAAGAGACCCTCTACGCCCCTCTTCTTCTTAGAACTGGCACACTGACACGGAACTGAGACGGAACGGATATGTGTGTTTAGACGTTAAATAGGAGTTCGGAACTAGAGAGACCGCGGAGAGTCGGCGTAGCGGTGTGGCTAACGCTGCTGATGAGCACGCGGGCGGCCCGGGTTCGATTCCCGGCGCCCCGGTGGCTCTCTTTTTCCGGCTCCTACACCAGTGACATTTACGTCTGTCGGCCAGCCTCCTCAAGTGAGATCCGTCGAGCCGGGGATGTCGGTGTCACTGTTACGCAACTCTCTTTGCTTATCGGCAGGATGCACTTCACTAAACGTACCGCGTTCCCTCAGCCGCATCGTGGCGTATAATCGTTTGTCAAGGTTCACTGATTCACTCATGTTTAAGGCTACGTTCCCACCGGTCACCGGTCAGCCGTGGGGGGACGTGCACGGGGATACAGGGCCCGCGTCACCGAGCAACACGGAACAGTCTCTCTCTCCTCCGAGGATCGATCGACGGACCTCCAGGAATCACGATTTCGTTCTGTTGAACGGGCCTCGTCTGTCTGGAACGACTCGCCGACGACGGTGGGCAAGCCGACGAGCATAACTTCTCCCCCGTTGTCTGGCGACCACGATTCGATCCGTCCCGCGGTCTCAACCTTCGCCGAGCTCGCGAACTCTGGCCTACAGTCGCGAGAATCGAAGACCCCGAAGCCGAACGATATCGATTCGTCTTCCGTGTCGTTCCCCGCCTTCTTTCTCCTCCGCTATCGGCTCCAACAGCTCTCCCAATGCCAGCAGCGTTCACGGTGAAACCGCTCGTCCTCTCTTCGATTCGCCTCGAACGTCGCGCGCGCGACGCCCGTTAATATTTCAGAATTTTATTGATCAGCGTCGCGGCACGACAACGCGTTGGCGACTCGCTGATAAGCCTCGGGAGATTCGCGCGGCAAAGTCCACCGCGTGGCTTCTCGCCGCCAGCGATGGTCTGTATTACACTGTAAATTATCGAGCCGTCAATCCTTCGTGACCGAGTCGCGGGTCGAGGAATTCGTCGGCCCCCATGCTTGTGAACTCGCATGGTCTATGATCGAACGGAGAACAGTGATATCGAGGTATTCCTTTTTGTCCTAACGATGTCGTTCGACGTAACGAGGACGTCTCGTCGAGGCATGCTTCTTATCAATAGTAGATCGAGGGGAGAGAATAAAGCGTGCCACTGTCGGCCAGCTGCGAGATTCATTAAGCTATGATTTATGGGAGCGCCGAGGTAGAGAATGGTTTAAAAGCTCGGGTAATCCTTGGTCCAGCGTGGCAGATATTGGGGGTGTATTTCATCGCCGCCCTCTTGGGTGTCTCCGTTATTTTACAGTACAATACAAATTGTTCCGGAAGGGTGTTCTTTTTAAAGAGACAAGTGTTATCAGCGAGACCATATTTCTTCTCAAAGGCATGGTTCTTGGAAAGGGAAGTGAAATCAGTTTTTTGCAGAGGATTGCGATATCGTTACGATTACATGCAAACTTCATTCGGCTTTCATTTCATCTGCATTCGATCGCAATGAATATGCAAATTATCTGCCTCCCATGTTGCTCGCGATTTGGTTTCGCCGCCGCGGAAAAGCAAAGTCTCCCTTTTGACTCGGCCGCGTTTTTATCGTAGGGTAGATGTACCATTTGTGGCCACTGTCTTATTTATTCCGATATATTAAGTATTCTTAGTTTACTTTCATTACAATGAATGAAGTTGTCTAAGGGTGGGTTATGTTGGCACCATTTCTACTACTTTCTACTGTTTTGTTGTCCCGTTTTATTTAATAATCATACGTGAATGTGCAAATCTTTGATAACTTTCCACATCCTTGCAAATGGTGCTTAGCATACGACTGGCAAGAAAACAATTAGTTACTGTATTTAACAAGAGTATGGAAGAAGTTTTATACATATTTATATTAAAAAACAAATATTTTTGAGATTTAAAAAATAATTTCAACGATATAACCTAAACTCTAGTGGAATTAGGCACTGACCAAAAATGGTACATCGAAAATGGAATTGTACCATTTGTGGCCACGTAATGGCCATAAACAGTCCACGGTACAACCATTTTTGGTCAGTAGGCAGTCTCATTAGCAACTTATCGTACAATACCTAATTATTGTAAAATTATTATACAATAGTTAGCGAAAAAATTCTTCTAAAGTCGAAGATTTTTACGATTCGTGAAAAGTCATTCGATGATGTCTTCAACGAAATTCTTTTATGGCCCGAAAAGCAAATCATAAAGCGAAAGCGGAAAGCAGTTGAACATTTACCTGCTGTAATAACATCAGACAAATGGATGGAGATCATGTTGGCCAAAAAAAAAGAAAAGGAGAACAAAGAAGATGAGAGAAAGATTAATAAAGAAAAAAGACTAGCAACAATAGAAGAAAATAAAAAGATTAAAGCCATAAAGTTAGAAGAAAGGAATAAGAAAAAAACAGAAAAAGCAAAACCAAACCTGTCGCTACCAAAAGAAAAAATAAAAAGGATATTGGCAGTTAATATTATTTTTGTGCAGCAAGTATTGTATTATTTGTTCAGTAGTGAACATTTGTAATAAATTAAAAACTACAATTCTGACTGTGGGTCTTTCGTATTACCAATTCTATGTATAAGTGGCCACAAATGGAAAGCCGGCTGGCCAAAAATGGTACTCTAGTGGTCACAAATGGTGCAAAACAGTCTGGCACGATAATATAATGATTTTTTAAATAATTATGTTTAAAACATTGTTCAACCTAGAATATTTTAATTATCTGTATATTTTGGATTACACTTATATATTCTTTACTTTTGTGTACGTATTCTTTTGTAAGTTATGTATCTGTGAATGGTACGGAAATCCTTCAAGTGGCCACAAATGGTACATCTACCCTACGTATCGAGTGGTTGAACAAAAAGTTGCGTGATCCGAACATAAATTGCCCGTCAGCGAGTCCCTCTCACTTTCGTGACGGATCAAATGTTTTCCATCGCAGGCGCACAAGCATGCACACCGGGCAGAAGATCCCACGGATTAACGCGAGCCGCTTTTAGAATGTACGGTCACGCGTTTGGCGGACGATGAGAAATTTATACGCGTCGGATCGTCACTCGTCTATCGCGAAATTATCTCTTCGAGGACGGAAACGTTATTCTCGCAACATCTTTCGCGGATGAATCCATCAGTCCCTCTTCAAATTCCTCCCCGCGACGCGAGCCTTGCGACTCTTATTTTGCCCACTGCTGGGAGAAGTAATTTTCATCGTGGAAGCAGATGCAACGCATGCGGAGGATTAAATTTCGCTGAAACTGTGCAACACTTCGCACGATTACCTTAAGAGGCTTTTCCACTTTAGTGGTACTTCCATTTCACTTATTCGGGATCATTTTTTTTTTAACTGGGTATTTACAGAGACGGATATAAATTTGTGGAAAAAATTAACGCGTCTATTGCCTCGAGCGAGTGACCACAGTTAAACGAAGCTTTCGAGAGGTACAGTCTGGGAGCTCCAGTCGGGACGTAAAAAAAAAAAAATTTAAGAGTTCCGAGGGTTAAGAGCTCAGCCTTATTTCGTCGTAAAGCGTATCGCGACGGGCTCACGGGATTTTTTTGCTGTAGATTGCAGTTAGATCGTCTCGCCGTTCGTCGGCTTTGCGCGAGCTTATTTATGCCCAGAACGGTATATAATGGAGCTGGGACATGAATTGTCTACAATTCCGTCGCGTTTTACGATCCGCCGCCCAACTTGCCCGCGGAAAATATTCCCTCCCGACTATAAATAAGGGGGATCGCGGAAACTAGTCGACAAAATTTACCACTGATAGCCTCCCGATAAACCAGAAGCGGGAGAAGAGAATGGCGACGATAGGCGACAGAGAGCGAAGCGACGGATTGCTTGACCGACGAATTCATTCGATTCCCCTCTCGCTTTCGTCGCGAAGCTCGTTCGGATTAAATGGCCGCGATCGTTTTAAAGCCTCCCGCGCATGATATTCCATCGCGGATGACGAAATCTCCGCGTCGAATAATGGATGACACTCGGGACGATCAATTTCTCGTTCGTCGCCCGTCCAGTATCGATAATGGCTCGAGCGCGACACAGGCGGCCGTGAAAAGCGCCCTTCCGAATTTTTCATCAGTCCCGCCGAATTTTACTGCCAGCCGATATCCCCTCGTAAATTGGCCTGCGTTTCGGGGGCTTCTCACGGTCCATCGGCAAACGCGTGTGCTCCAATGTCCAGGTCCCCTGCACATCGAGTCCCGCGCTTCTATTTGATAAATAAAACGGTAACAACAACGCTATCGATCCTGTGCCCTGCATTAGAACCGTTAAAGAAGCTTTTAACGCTGAATAGCTGGGCCAGTGGTATAAGCGTACCATAGTTCCTCCCTTCTCAGGCGCACCGATAGTATTCCAGTGCGGTAAGCTTCTTATTGTTAGTCTGCTGTGTAGAAGGTAAACAAAAACTTGGGAGCGATATGAAAAGAAAGTTTAATTGTGGCTAGTGGTAGTTGCGCGGGGAATTTTCTGTTGGATACTTCGCGGTTAAGTACGGTTAACGTATTCCTATCGCGTGCGTAAAGTTCAGCGCTACTTCGGGCTTCCTGGTTTTAAGAGGTAGTTCAGTTTGTCCCGTGCATCTGTTAAATTTAAATCAGCGCGAGGAAAGAGTGGCGTAGAATTCAGATACATAGGCGGGGATGTTTCTTGCGCGATGTACCCGTCAAATAGAGGTGAACGCGATCGGGAATCGAATGTTTTAGATTATTGGTGCCCAATGGTGCATGGAACAAGGTATTCCGGGGATTTCCCCAGACACCGCCACTCGTTCCTGTCCCAGTGGAACAAGAGAGTTCTATGCGCGTATCTTTCGGCTGAATTCTTGGAGAGGAAAGTCAAGGAAATTCTGTGGCGCCAGCTTTTAGAAGCTATTACTAAGCTTCTAATTCGTTCTTATAAATATAAGAGGAAGCACTCTCGCAGACTTTTTGCCTCTCTGTGGAGGGTTGAAAACCGGCGAAAAGTGTCGGCGCTTAGCAGAGGAATAAAGCCAGGGCCATATCTCTGCAATCTAGTTAAGTAATGAGAGAAAAACCTTACTTCGTATCGTAATAGAAACACTGCGACTAATGGAGGGTTAACGAGATCACGGTTGGTCTGTCTTTGGAGAACGGGGTCACCGATTGGAACACAGGCCCTCAAAGTCGCGTGGCACTAATTTCTCAGCGATTTATAGTGGAGCATTGACACCAGGAGCATTTTGTAAACTTTTGCCGCTCTCATTCTTTAAGCTTAGCAGTGAATAAGCGACTATTGGAATCTTATTTCTTAAGGGGGACTCTACCTTGTTGGACCGAAAAATTGCATTTTTTTTTTTTTTTTGCTTTTTCGGAAAGATATGAGTCTTGTGTATACACTCTGCAAAGTCCTTTATGGCCCTGGAATAGCTTAAATAATGGTAAGTAGTCAATTTCTATCCTTATACATAATATGAACTTTTAAACTGGATTTTCTCGAAACTACATTTTTCGACCTGGCGTTGAAGAAATCTCGACAACCAATGAAGCAAACAACTTGAAATTTTACATGCATGTTGAGCAAGCTTCTGTCTATCTATGGTAGTAGATTTATTGCCGTATTGTAACCGTTCCTAATTTTACTTAACGATGTTTTGCCGATTTTTGAGAAAAATTCGATTCATCATATTCAGAAGCCTGCCACTTTAACATTTCTTTGCTTATCTTAATGAATCTACTACCATCGATAGCCACATTCATACAGATTAAGAATCTCTTTCGTTTTTGTGTTTCAGATTATCCTTCGAGTATATTTCGTTAACGCCAGGACCACCCGATTTTTTTTCAACGCCTCAAGTCAGCGCTCTGTATCAGCCACATCTTTTTTTTACCGTCACATAAAAATTTATAACAAGAGCTGAAGATACAATAAAACAGCCTGTCAAACCGTTTTTGTACAAAAGATTCACCAAATTCATCGATTTTTCGGCCCAACAAGGTAGAGTCCTCCCTTAAAGAATACATACGAGTTACCGATACCCGCGTCATACCTGCGATTAACAATTTTCCTTCGTAGAAGATTAAACCGTTTATCAATAATTAATTATGCAATCCCACGCAACAGTGTCCCAACGTGTTCCAATTAATTCCCCCCCGGTTTGCTCGTGCGCCGTCTAAAAGTTGCAACGGCAAGTGTCACGCGATCGTAGATACAAGGAGCCCAAATCGTTATTTCTGACCAGGGCATCATTAAAGTTAATGTATCCCCGATACATCGATACCGGGCCGGCCATACTCGAGACGAGGCCTTCCGTCCACCGTCCCCCGGCCATTAGCAATGACGGGTAATGTTGCTAAAATCCGTCCCTGCCTGACGTTCGCCGGGATGAACACACGCGCGCGCCTCCGAAGGCCGGCTACGGTTCACCAATCAAGTTATGTAATGCAACGAGGGCGGCGGTGCGTCTTGATTTTCCCCGTAAATCGCTATTCGATGCCTTTATTTAGAGTCAGCCTCGCTGCGGATTGGATATAGGTAAAAAGCGACGCGACCTTCGTTGCACTTAAATCAATCGAATCCAGACCTGGTGGGCGAACACGGCTGTGGCCGCGGGTCGTGTTTGTATTTGAGATCTTGACCAAGCTGGCCAAACGGCGCGATGAACGCGGTGACCGCTTCCTCGGTCGCTGATTTAACTGACCACGAAAGGAAAAGTGAAGGCGATGGAAGGTCGTGGGTCGAAGTTTTACGAGCTTCCGTTTGCGTGGAAAGAAACAACGACCACTGCGTGCTTCTTCATTCAACGTGCAATTTTTCAACGGACAGAAGACACATAAAGTTTCTTTGAACAGCACGCGGTATGGAATTCTGTCCCAAGATGTTACACGCGGATACCGATAGATTCTAATTGATTAAACCGAGGAACCGAATGAGACTCGAAGCTGGGGTCTATTCGATTATTGAACAGCAATTGAACGAACAATGCCTGTTTCTTGCAGATATGATTAAGCTGAAACTCCCCATGCGGGGGTGGATCGCGAAATAAAAAGTAACGATCGCCTTATTAAGAACGTCGCCGTTGCCCAGCGGTGTTATGTATTCAGAGGTTTAGCACGCGACTCCAACTAATTAAAGTAGTTGCTTATTTAGAAGTTTCGTGGGTGAAGGGGGCGAGGCGCAGTTAATTATTCGTCGGCGGAAGACCGATCGCGCCGTTCAATTTCTGTCTCAATAAAAATTCTCTCGCCCTTGTTATTAATACTTTCAAGGTTTCGATCACGGCGAATCGAACTGCCGAGTTCCCACGAATAATTGATGGAATGCCTGACCACCAGTCCGTTTCCTCCAACTTTTAATTGTCGGGCGAGACCGTTTATAACCGGCCACTGGGAATACCGCGGCGCTGAATTATTAATCGACTCGGGCTCTCGACGGGGATTTGTCCCCCCAAGATTTCCGAAAGTCTGCGAACCTGGCATTAACGTAGCGTCTCTACGGAGCCGGGGGGGTACCGGATCAACTTAATATCCATACCTTTTATTCGTGGAATCGCTATTGCAGATAGCCATGAAGAGCGTAGTGCCGCCCTTCTCTAGCGCATCGAATTCGTTATCCTCGTTGCTACCCTTTGTAGCTTCTGTGCAATTACGATCGCTGGGATTTATCAGCATTCTACAGCGCTGGAAATTCATCTTCCCCCTTGGTGTGCCCCTTACGCGATCAAGTAACCGTAACCGCGAGAAACAATAAGAAACGCAAAACCGCCAGCCTCCTCTGGCACTTGAAGGTCGTCATCGTTACCGCTGTCCGCGATTTCGGCGACGAAAGAGAATCGTGTCGCGCGCGTCTCCGGGAACTTGTGCGTCGCTTGGTGCCCGAACTCCGCCGCGCCAAGGAACATCGGGACGATCGCGATATCCTTTCACCATCGAACCATCGTCGCACTGTTTCCGCAGCTCGATCACTGTTCTCTTTCAAGGTGGACCGAGAAGTTCCTCGGACCGTACACTCCCCCGAGGATCGGTTCCTTGCTTCCCACTTCTCCGGCTCGGGTGTCAAGCTCTCGGCGATCAGCCGACGTCTACCTCGCGCGGCAAGCCGGTGATCGACGAGCGGGGATCGATCCTCGCCGTTCCTTCTTCTTGTCGCCCGATAGATTGATCTTCACCCTCCACCGCGTGCCCAACGCCCGATCGCCGCGACCGATGCTTTCTGTCGCGTTGAAAGAGCGGCCAGTCGGCGTGGTCCTGTCAACCGCGGGGCGATTCCCGGCATCCGCGGTCTGGGTCCGCAGGGACCTCTTCGTTAACTCCTTGATGCTTCACTGACTCGGGATCACAAGTTCACTGGTCAACTTGGACGACACTCGCGGGGCCAACGGAGGCGGCGTTGGGCGCGCAACTCGGTACGCTCGCTCGAGATCGCGACACGTGAGGTAAGGGTGCGCTGAGCGAGACGAAGATTAAGAGGTAAACGCAAACGGAACGTGAAACGGGGGGAAAAGAAAGGGGTGAAAAGAAGGGAGGGCAGAGAGGGAGAGAGGGAGGAAGGAAGGTAAAGACGGGAAAGCTCCGGTCCGACGTGACGGGAAGGACTCGAAGACAATGGGAAGGGATGCGCCTTTGACAGGCGAACGAGCGAACGGGCGAGCGGAGGAGCGGACGAACGGGCCACGACGTATCCGAGCAACCGACAGGGTGAGGCTGATGGTCTGTCTCGCGGCTCGGCTGTTGCTGGATGGAGATGACGAGATATGGTGGCTTGGAGAGCGAAGGATTCGGGGGCAGGGAGGGAGAGAGAATGAGCGAGGCGAGGCGAGGCGAGCGAGAGAAGCGTCGGTGGTGAGCGTCCGCCCGCTGTGACGCTCCCGACAGGACTGCGTCGGTCCCCATTTATTCCTCCTTTCACCCTCCGCCCCAAACCACCCACCGCCCCGCCACCCCATCCCCGTGAACCGCTTTGCCCCGTTGCGCGCCCTCGCCAAGCCGACGCTACCCCTCTTTGTGTTGCTGCCCTCTCTGTGTACAACGCACACGCTTCCAACCACCTCTCTCGCGCTAACCGTGTCTTTCTCCCGCCTATTGTTTCGGCCTCTACCTCCCTCCGCTGCGCTCGCTTTTTCTCCCTCTTTTTGTCGTCCACTCCCCTCGCTCGCACATCCCTACCTTGTCCCACCGGCGGCATCCGCGTGTAAACACATCTGCGTGCCGGCTAATTTTGGTTATCGCCCTAAGTGGCCAGCGAAAGCTCCAACACCGTCGGTCTAATGGGCTAATAAATGCCCATGAAATCGCCCTGCCGCTTTTCTTTCCCCGTTTCGCAGCTCCGCCGCGGCGTGTCGGCTCGCCGTGCTTTACTATGAAACGAAAGGGGGTGGTCCGCGAGAGGGTGCGGTGTTGCTACGCTCCGAGCTTGCATTCCGGGGGTGGAAACTTGGTAGAGAGATCCCGATCGTTGGTATTAAGATTCCGGGGGAGCGGAATTCTCTCGTTAATGAGATCATCCCCCTTCTTTCGGATGTCGTCGAACCGAGCCGGTTCGCGTCTCCGGCAAGTCTCTCGCTGGAAATTCGATGCGATGTTCTTTCTTGCGGGGGAGTCACGTTCTCAATTGGAACGGCGCACCGTGTTAGTCAAACGGGCGTGAAATAATCTGGAATTCTTTCGCTGTAATCCCACTGTTAATCCGTTGAAAAGCTCCAAGTTAATAAACGAACTTTGCCCGCTTCTAATATTAAACACTCCAGTAGCTTGAGGCCTCAGACAACTTCAGTCACGTCCATTTCTCTGGGGTACTTGAAATAATGAGGTTGGAACCGAAACGAATTTTACTTATCCCCAGCCTCGCGGTCTCGAATATTTCGAGTACCCAGTCAGCTCTGCCGTCAGCGATTTATTTCCCTCGTCCCTCTTGGAAACGTTCCTCCGCGTTCCAATCGGGCAACCTCGCCTTTTGTCTCTCTTGGCCGCATTGTTTCGCGGACCTTCCACCGCCGAAAGTGCCTGAATAGGCCCCGCCTCGTAAACATCCATCGTTCGACGACGCAATTTCGGCTAACCACCGTCTCGTTTGTCTACTATGTGTCTCGGTTTTGCCATTTCCTTATCGAACATCCGTATACGTTGACCGTAACTACTTATGGCGGTACGATTAGCCGCGCGCGCGCGCTACCCCGTATATGTCGCAAGGGGGTGATCCATATTACAAGAGATGGTAGGTAATCGAGGGTCATGGGAGTTTGCTAAGATAACGCGTCCTGGCTTCCATTCACCCACATTCGGCGATTGTTAACCTAAACACCGTAGCACGTTCACTTTTAGTAATCTTCAGTTAAATGACCGATTTGCGAAATGATGAGTAAAAAGGCGGGGTAATAAAAATACCAGCATATGAAGTTGTTAGTCTAACCCTCAGGGACTCCAAAAATTCGTTGGATTCTTTGAAGACTATCTATGAAATGTCCTCGTCCAGAGCTACTTAAATGTTTCTTACGACCTCAGCTCCCAGGTCAAAACTTCTCTTTTTCACGGCCTTCCGCCGACTGTTTTCCCGCGACTAACCGCCCAAGACGCGAGTTTCCCCAAGCAGGGGTCCCTTGCAAGCCCGTTACTCCTTTCTTCCTTTCCCTGTTCTTTTTCCGCCGACTATAGCCTAGCTTCTGTGCCGACGTCTGTTGCCGCACTCCAGCGGACTTGTTTCTGTGATACATTTCTGAGAAATGTTCAAGTAAACCTATCTCAACATGCCGACGGACCATCGGCTAATGTTCGAGATAGTACATGGGGGTGCAGGGTATCGAGAGGATCGAAAGCTGGAAAGCTTTAAAAGGGGTGCCGGTGAAAGAAGGATAAATAAATGGGATCGAGGCAACCGTTATCGTTGGCTGCGTTAATCTGGCATCTGCTGTCCCGACATCGCGAACAACTTCGCTCTTTTAACGTCGCTACTTTGTCGTAAGCACGGGCTGCTACGTATGCGGATGTCTGGGACCAGGAAGGAAGCTGGGTGCTGATAAAAGAATTCCGGGCGACCGTCGGCGTCGATAACTCACAGACCTGGAGACTTCCACGAAGATAGATCCCGGGTGCTTCGTCAATGACTATAATGGCCGCTCATTCTTCGCGAATTTCTTGCGATCAAGACTGTTTGTTCGCTCGTTCACGATGACGAATACGTTTTCTTGCGCGCGCTGCAACCGATCGCGGGCTGTAATAAGTGGCGCGAGGGTTGCGGAACGAAATTGCGGGCAAAAAGAAATTGGGAACTCAGAATAGAGCGAACCAGGGGGAGATGGAACGAAGAGGTGATCCTCTTTCTTAAACAGTTATTACAACGTATTGGATATAAATTTGTTCGCGAAGGATTACGTTTCACAGCAGACGACTTAATAAGAGAATTATTAGACTTATTCGTTTAAGGGGGGTCACTCAAGTGAAAATGAACTACCAGTTATTTTACAGATAAATATTTGGAAATATGTATTTCCATATTATTTTTTACGCTGAAATGAATTATGTAAGAATTAATACAGTGACATTTTTTTTTTCAAAAATTAAAAAAAAAAAATTTCGAAAAAATTATTCGATTTTAAAATCCATACCCTTATCTCTGTAGTATTGTATACAAAGACTGCAGAAAAAATTTCAGCTCGAAAACTTCATTTTTGTCCGAGTTATAAAGTTTTTATGTTTTGGCGTAGTAACTAAAACGCTCCTGCTCCGTACGTTGGACCTTCTTCTTCTTCTTGAAATGCCTGTTCTCTTCGTGATTGTGCAGTTCGTATCATTTTTCTTGCACGTTTGTATCTTTCTGAGGCTTTCTGTTTATACCTGTGTACTCGTTCTGTGACGGTTTTGAACAATTTTCAATGATTGTTCGCTCATTTGCATATGGTTGTCCTTGAATGCATGTAATATTATTTTCGTCCATCCTTCATTACATTCAGTAACAGCTTCTGCGACTGCAGCTTCAACAAGATATTGAGAACCATACGCGACGATACACCACGCAGTTTCGACGGATACGAAACCACAACATTATAAATGTCCATCGGGTGAAGAATCATGGTGTTTCTACCAATCAGCAATTGCGAAAGGAAGAAAACCTGGTTCTCATGCTAAGAAAATAGGAACACCTATCAGAGAAAAATTTCTGGATAAAATATTACCAATTTATAATAGACTAAGCGATGAAAAACTGCTCCGTCGTTGTGCACAATGCCTTACGCAAAATTCTAATGAAAGTTTGCATAGCATGATATGGCGTAAGTGCCCAAAGGATATTTTTCCTTCCAAATATCTTGTTGAAGCTGCAGTCGCAGAAGCTGTTACTGAATGTAATGAAGGATGGACGAAAACAATATTACATGCATTCAAGGACAACCAAATGCAAATGAGCGAACAATCATTGAAAATTGTTCAAAACCGTCACAGAACGAGTACACAGGTATAAACAGAAAGCCTCAGAAAGATACAAACGTGCAAGAAAAATGATACGAACCGCACAATCACGAAGAGAACAAGCATTTCAAGAAGAAGAAGGTCCAACGTACGGAGCAGGAGCGTTTTAGTTACTACGCCAAAACATAAAAACTTTATAACTCGGACAAAAATGAAGTTTTCGAGCTGAAATTTTTTCTGCAGTCTTTGTATACAATACTACAGAGATAAGGGTATGGATTTTAAAATCGAATAATTTTTTCGAAATTTTTTTTTTTAATTTTTAAAAAAAAATGTCACTGTATTAATTCTTACATAATTCATTTCAGCGTAAAAAATAATATGGAAATACATATTTCCAAATTTTTATCTGTAAAATAACTGGTAGTTCATTTTCACTTGAGTGACCCCCCTTAAGCGGGTATGGATTAATCCGTACGCAACCCCCTATATGTATGCAACCCGAGGGTATCAGATAAGAGTGACGTTAGGGGTAAAAGGCGAGAAATGCTTTGAAGGTTGCAAACCGCGACGGAAATTCTTTTGAATCGCGTGATTTATGTTCATCGATAACTAACCGACGTCTGCTAGTCGCGCTTGCGAATGGAAAAAACGGCTGCAATCCCGGCGGGAAGGTAGTAATTCGTGGCGTCCGCGGCGATCGCGAAATCTTTTCCGCCCGGTTGCGTGACGTTACCTAACCGTACATTATCATTTCCCGCGCGAACTCGCGGAAAGGAGATTGAAGGATCGATCTGGAAGCGGCCAGGCGGCTCGAAACTTCCTGCTCGGCTGAGAATCTCTCGTTTCCCATTACGTGACACCGTAACCTGGACTTCAAATAATTGCCACTTGACATCCCGTCTCACTAATTCCATCGAGACCGTCGAGGAATCGATGTCTCCGCAGATTTCGTAAAGAAACATCAGGAATGTGCCCGCGAAACGGGGATGAAATCTGTGCGAGTTGCGAGGTCGATCTTCGAATAAAATGTTTGACGAGGGTCGATAGACCGGCAGCCACGCGTCCATGAAAGTTGGATGGGAGCAAAAAGTCACCAGGGCACACGCGAGCCAGTTATCCCCCTGATGAACGAGGGTTCGGGTTCAAGTGTACGGGGCGGAAAGATGGAAAGATAAGCGGGCGCAAATGGGGTGCATAATTGATCTCATCATGAAACTGCTCTGTACGAGTGATACGCTTGCACCCTACGGACACCTACGGATTTCATTCCCGTTTAGAAACTATTCAATTTCGTAATTCATTATTCCATAGGAAACGCTATTTGCTGATCGCATTTCGCGAGTTCTCGAAGCACGAGATCGTCGTGCATCAGGTAGAATTTCTTAAACAATGAGACGTGATATTCGTATCGTGCACGTTCGGCGACATCCACCTTCCGTGCCACAAACTCGGGTTTCCCGTTTATTCACACCAACCAACGCGCGTCCCCCCTGTCGTACCAACACGCTAGCACCACTGACTAATTCTCCTCTCATATGTTCACCATGTTGCGCCCCGTCGTAAACTTGGAATCACACGTGTATGTACTGCTGCTGGGGGATGATTTTCCACGCGCGCTGGGCGGTCCATTGAGCTGTGAACCTTTTCCCTAGCGCATGCAACGATTCGCACAGACTACCGCGCCGCCGTCACTTACATGCACGGTTTCAATGTGCCAGGTGCGCTGGCTGGGACAACTGAAATTGCAGCCCTGATTTATATTAATATTGTTCTTAGAGGCAAAGTGGTCACGTGAAAAGTAAATACTTTCAATGGGGGTGCAAAGTAATTGGCAACCAAAGAGCTATCGTTGCAGAGAAGTATTGAAATGTAATTTTATCATTTTGCACCCCTCTTTTTTAACCCTTGCAACCACTTCTGGCGCGCTAAAATATATTAGCTACGTTACTGATGTAATAACTGGACCTTTAATGCCTCAAATTTTCATTTCACGCTGCTCCTGCTAAAATTTAGGGAGTGATTTATTGATAGATTAAAAGCAAGTGCTTCGCGTTGTGCGTTTCAGTGAATCCTATGAATTTTCCTCCCCTGTCGCGATTAAACCTTTCCGTGTTTTTCTGCCGTTTGCGTGTGATGAAGCGATTTCAAATTCTGCCTAAATTCTCGTTAAATCGTATCCTCGAGTAAAACCATTCGCATTTTGTTTAATTGCTCTGCTCATTAAAACTTCCCCCTAGGTAGCACTAGATCCGAGTGCGTCAGATTTCTACTTTCTCTTTTCCCTGAAAGCGGGTGCATATTTTTGAGCGTGGCTCTTCGGTCTCTCCTACGGTTTCCCTAAAATTTTCTTGACTTCCCCATTATGAAAGCGGGTGCATATTTTTGAGCGTGGCTCTTCGGTCTCTCCTACGGTTTCCCTAAAATTTTCTTGACTTCCCCATTACGAATCGAATTATTGGAACTCGAAGAGGGCTGATGTTAAATTTAGATTCTCTGCCTGTGTTTCAAAAAAGCATCCACATGAAACGCTAGCACTGGTGTCTTTTCAAGTTACCCTTTCACGGCTCTCTCGCGACTCTCCACTCTTTCAGGGAACTGGCTCGTTACACTCTCAAGGATCTCCCCCCGACTAATTGACTCGTACGAGGCTCTTTCGAACTTTGACGTCCCATCGCCACGTGCACATGCTCGAACAGGATACGCGGAGGTCGCTTAAAGGTGGAATCAGACGGCGCGTGAATCGGCGATCTTTGCGCGTGAATCGCCGATCCACGCGCCGTCTGATCGGTCATGGCTCGGCTCGCCAAGCCGGCCTGCCGAGCCGAGCAAGCTCGCCGATTCACGCGCCGTCTGATTCCACCTTAACGCTCCACGTTGCAATCCTTGAAACCCGAAGCACTTGCGCTTTATGGAGAGCAACGAAAAGGCAAACAAGCCCTTATTATTCGTGACCACGAGGAAGGTATCCCCGCGATCCGCCGAATTTCACACACAAGAGTTTTTCATCCGAACGTTCCCTGCAATCGTCAATCAAACTGGAGCTCGGGTTTCAACTTTCGATGCACCGCAACCGAAAACAAAAGGAACGGGAACAGAACTCGTAAAAACAGCGACAGATTGGTTTACAAGCACCCGAGGAGGGCAGGAGCTACACTACCACAGGCCATGGTGTTCCAACAGGAACGTTTCACGTATACCTAACGCAACAAATGCGAGGGTGGGCCAGGGGCCGTTTAAACGACGCGTCTCGGTGGCCGTGGAGCTACAATTTCGCGAAACAAATTGGAAAGTGTCGTGTCTCGGACTGCTTCCACCCTCTAACGAACGAGGTTTCACCCTCGACGTTTCGTACGCCCACACGCCCCTAAGATAATTGGCTATTTACTTTTGCGACGTGGCTTAATAACCGACGTATCTATCCTCCCTTCGCCGAGGATTTGGAAAAATCACCTTGCGGATCGCCCCCGTTATTGGCTACCCTCTGTATATCTCACCAGGGAATTCGTGGAATGTCGGTTTAATAAAGGCAGGCCCAGCTGCGCTCAACAGAACGAATTTGGGTTCGCTTTATGCCCAACAAAACGCCTCCGATAGCAAAGTGTCCAGATCACGGACGCCAGGTTCTATACCAGGCAAAACGAGGCAAATTTCTTCCCCAGTGCCGTTTAACGATCGCCACGCGGCAGATGTTTCGGCGGAACATAATTTTCGACGCTCTGCGGCCGACGCACACCACGATAACATCGTGCACCGCCAAATTACACGAGCAATTGTGTTAAAATAGTCGTTCGCCTTGCGGTGGGTTCGCCCACAACTCTGCGGAGCAGCAGAACGCAGCATCCACTGCGCTCTGTGGCCGAAAACAAAAAGAAACCGCCGTGAATTCGATGGAAATTAATTTTACCCGGTTTTTCGGGCTTTGGGAATCGCGCGCGCGCGGACGAAGTGGGCCATGGACGTTGCTTTCCAATTAACGGTTCATCGAAACGTTAGAAACGCTCTTTTGAAGTGAACCTATGCAGTGTCGAATTCGACAGATTTCCAATTTACGTCTTAGAATAAAGATATATATGTTCCGAGTGAGTGTTTCCTCCCATGAACCCAACCGAAAATAAATCCGCTGCTCCAGACTTAATTAGGAGCAATGTCAAGGTGGCGTCTAATTAGTGCCACTCTTAATTAAAAAATAACAATGAAAGAAGCTAGAGGGATCCAACGCGTGAAAATAGACAGTACCAATGTCAAGCATGGCACATCAGCAAGTTTTTGACCTTCAGAGCAACGTTAGCGTACAAAAAATACTGTCTTTTTAAAGACAATCTCAAGGTTTACGAGAAACCGAGTTCTTCAGAGACGTGGGTAGTTTCTTATATCGAATCTGCAATGGCAATCGAATAAGCCTCATGAGCACCGAAGATGTCGGAAGAAAACTTTGACAAGCTCGTGATAAACGTGACGAGCTGTGTTATAAGCAGATTGACTGGGGCGACCGAATTCAGACATTGACGGGTCTATTGTGAATCGGATGCCGAGCAGGCACGTGGGGGGAATTCCAAACTTTCCGGATGCCACGAAGGAAAACCCAACTAGCGAACTTTCCTTGCCGCTTTTTACGAACACGTTGGTCCATTGAATGCGAGGCATCGTCAGATAAAATGGTATCGAGCCCCGTCGAACGCTGCCAACTGCTACGTACCAATTTGCAAACTCAGGAGATATCCAATATATTTATTTATTTTTATTTATTTATTTACGGGACGGGCCCATTAAGAACAAAATATACGACAAAGTAACAATAAAGTATCTATTTGAAAAAGCATCGCGATATGTGTATTTATTTTAGTAAAATAATTTTTTCAGCGAACCCCCTCATACACTCATTTTTATAAAACACTTACCCTAACGCCATAAATACCTATTCCCACGACAGCCACGTTTTCCGTACGCCCCTCAAGAGGCTGAATTTCCTCGCTACGTAGCGGGAGCCGCCAAAATTTTCGAGGCAACCCCTCGCTCGTCCCTAAAAAAGCACCCGATAAATTTCATAAATCGTCGAGGCGTGGCACACGGCAGAACCAGCCAGTCCTGTTCGTTTGTAAAAAGAGAATCAGCCGCGAGAGAGAATGACTTATTTCTTCGTTTCAACTGCGGAAGATGCGCGCTGAGAATTATTTTTCTGGCCGTGTTAATTGAGGGCTCGCTAAATCTCCCGCGCCAGCAATAGTCAACAGCCGCGTGTAATGGGCTATTTAGCAGTCTTAGCATTCGCGTTGACAGTTGGCGCCGTGAGAGAATTATATATATCGTCATAACTTCTACAATTATTTATTAATCAGTGTGAAAATTGGTGAAAATCTTCCTTGTATATTAAGGAAATACTTTGTCGCTGCAAGTTATATGTTCCTCAAAATTGCCTCGATTCTTTTTAACGGCGAACGTTGAAAAACATGGGTTATATCCAGTATTACCTTTTAATGAAATATTATTACATTTGTTAACATAAGGGTTTTGTGCATACATTTTGCGGCTTCGCTAGAGTTTTCTGAGTTTTATGTTTCAAGTCTCATAACGATCCCTTAATATTTACTCAAGTTATCGCAATTTATGTTTAAAGAAATAATGATTTTGGACGATGAAAATTTTTTCGTTTATAATTTTTACCTCGAATAGTAATGATTCGATAAACAAACTGTGAATAGAAAAAATGTGTGTCGTGACAAGCTTTACAACACTATATTTTTTAAAATACAGTTTAACAACATTTAATTTTCCAATATTTCATAGCGTTTGGACAATAATTTTTCCCATTTTCGAGCGCTAGTCCCCTTATTGCATCCAAGCCCTCAATTATTCCGGCCCGTATTATATCCGCCGCGATAATGAGCGAAAGAGGATAATGGCATTGATGGTGGAAGAGTTGTAATACGCGCGATATTTCCTTGTGTATTTTTTCCATCTGTGCGCCGAATTATACAGAAAAGATAAGGCATTAAAGGGACGCACATTCGTGTGAAGCATATGGTGGAACCAGAAGGCCTGCGCGAATATGTTGCCTCGCAAGGGCGAGCTGGAAGGTTCCCCGAACGTCCAGGTTTAATTATAACGATGGTACCCGGACATTTCGTCGTTTTCACCCGCGGGAAAGCAGTCCCGCGACTTCGAATCGACGTTCCCGCGATATCGGTATCAATAATTCATGAATAAGCCGACGTATCAGCGTTATTCAATGGCATATATGTACAAACAGGATTGTCACCGGGTCGAAATCTATATTGAGAGAGAGAGAGAGAGAGAGTGTGTGCATCGTCTATTCGTATTGGGCTCATCGATTTACATAAGTCGTGCTACGCGGCTGGTGAATCGATAACGAGCGAAAGAGAGGTGGATTAAGGCTGAACGCGAGACAGTATTTAGATCATATCGGGATCCGTTAAAAATGAACGGTGAAACACGTGTATTCCAAGGCATTCCGTAGCGTCAGCTTACAGCAATCACTGGCTTCGAAGGTAGTTTGCACATGCCGTTCCAGTTCAACCATACCTACTATTCGAACACTCTTGATTTAGCTTAGGCAGTCGTTTCTCTCGAAAGTGAAGCATTACTTTTTCAATTAATAACAAAGAAATAAATTGAAACTCAGACTTGTTCCTTGACAGAATGTTTATTAATTTAGATTATATAGGGTAAGTTAGGGAGAGTTCGACCACCGGGAGAGTCCGGCCAGTATTGATATTTTAAGACTGACGCAAGATAGGGCACTGTGTGTCATCGACACAAAAGAAATGAAGGCGCTTGTTGTTTATCTCACATTGACCATTGTCACAAATCCATATTTTAGTTATAAGATACAGTTAAGACTTTATGCGAGGCTGAAAGTTTTTAGACCAACTTACAGTGGTGGCGATATTTGAAAAACAGGTAAGTTTATTTACACTCTTCCGATATTGGGGATATAATATGCATATAACTACAGTGTAACACCAACAATACTGTTGCGAGCACCGGGTATAGGCCCGTGCATAGCCTACTGGTGCTCGCAGCCGAAGAGAGAAGACGGTCGGCCTCCGTCAAGAGGACGATCAGGAGGCCGACAAGAAGAGAGTCGATCACCGTACGTCCTGGCGTTAGGACGTACGGATAACATCACTGTACACAAATATAGATAACGGTCGTCTAAAGAGTATACGTGTGTAGTTATTCTAACCGTTGCGTCGGGGTGGCCGGTACTGGAAACGCCCCGGCGCAACAATACATATGTATTCGTTTTTAATTTTTTTTAATAAGGTGGTCGATCACTACCTTGATTACTCGTAGTGGGTGGACGGTCTAACCCCGACATGCGGGTGAGACCGACCAGTTGCAGTGCCAATGTTTTTGATTGAAAATGAAAATAAATATTTGAAATTATCGCACACTATAATTTATATATACCCTAAATTGCTTGGGCTTTGCTTTAATATGCATAAAACGACAAAAATGTGAAAAACAACGATGATACAATTTATTTTCCAAAAAGTGGTCGAACTCTCCCGGACTTACAATATATGACGGTACAGGTGGATCATTAAAGAGGCTTTTTAAAAAAGTTTATTTCCCTCATCAAACTGTGCTTTTAGCAACACGATATTCAACACCGAAATCCGATGTGTAATTCATCTGCGAGTGCTGCATCGAAATATGTTTTTCCATACCCGTATTATCGTGGCGCAATCGAATTCTCGTACAATCAGCTTTTCAATTTAAAAGCAGAACACACACACACATACGTCGGCAGAGAACAATTATATTCGGCGGGCCAGGCCTGGCTCGGAATTCGCGACGTCGGAAAGCCGAGGAAGTTTTATCGCTCCTCGTAGGGCGATTCCGCAATAGTGTTTCCTCTTTTTTCGTGCTTCGAAAGCGACCCTGGAAGGAATAACAGGGGAATGAACGGCTCTGCCTCCGGAACTTCCATCCCCCTGCTTTTTCAACGATCGTCCTCCCCGCCAGCCGCTGATCGTAACGCTTTTTTTTTCCACGCAACGAGCAAGAAAAGCGTGAAACTTTATGGAGTGCAGTTCCGGATATTCGCGCTCCAGACATTCGCCACTTCTTTCCTATCCTGCATCTGTCTTTGCCCTGTCTCCCACCTTCCTATTCCCTCCGTTGTTTCGCCCCGGTTTTGCGACGGTTCTTCCCATGGACTCATTTCAATCTCAAGACGTGACGCTGCTCGCAGAAGCAAACAGCTTTTTCCGATGGAAATAATAGCGACAAGGATCGTTATTTAGCGTCCATGCATTCATCGCTGATTCTTCGTAGTACATTGCACGAGTCCTCCAATTACCAGCGGGTGCTTGGGTTACAAAAAATTCTCACCCTATTCAGGAAGTAGACAGAACCTAGGAGCTCCAAGTTTCTTACAATTCTAGGGCGCAAACTCATTCCCTGCAACTTCCTATACATTCTCCATTCTTCTACTTCTGTTGCATCTTTTATTTACACAGGTCCCGCGTTTCGCCTTTTTAATTCAGCAGCCGCTTCTATCCTTTTCATGTGTCCCCTTTAATCCCCGAGGCTTCTTCGAGAGAACAGTAATCCTCACCCTCGCCATTGATTTCATTCCTCTTACCCCCATAATTTCCCGTTCCTTCATTTTTTCTCATCACGCCCTGTAATTTCTGCCACCCTGCCTTTCGACCTACCCGCACGCTTGTATAAAATACTTCCCCTCGCTCTTTCCTCAGTGCTCCCAAGGCCATTCCCGTACACACGCTTCTCTTCTCCTCGCTACTTCCCTTTATTTCCTTCGATGCGCGAAATGTTAAAAAATCTAGTACTGCAACCCTCTGGGACCGATGCCGTGCCGCACTCGAGAATCCAGCGAAACAAGTGCACATGTGCCCGGAAAACGCTTCCTTTTGCAGTCATATTCCGCCCGTAGAGACGCGCGTGCAGACGCTCGCAGGTGCGCCAGCTGGCAACGCGAGATTTATTACCGTATCTCGGGAACGAGGCGTTTGCGGGCACAAGTTTCCGTCCACATTTTTCACGGTTTTCGAGCGTGGAAACGACCACGCTAAAGCGCTCTTAATTAATATTAATACCTCGAGTGTATACCAGGCGACGAAGTAAGTTAAACTCCAAAGACCATCCGATCGCGACAGTTATTTCACGGTGGATGGAACGGAATTGGTGAACGAGCGGAGAACGAGATGGGACGATTCAAGGGGTTCCGGCACGAACTACAGAAACATCCACGAGCCTAGAGCCCTTACGCGTCAACTGATCCCGGTATGAAACGAATAACCGTATTAACGGAGAATTAGGCGGTGCAGCGGTCGTTTCGATCGTATGCAATCGAGCCTCGGAGCCTGTTACTACGCATCGCGCCGCAGCGACGAACGATACGCGTTTAAACGGGGAAACGAGGTTATCGGAGAAACAGCCTAACAACAATTCCCCGGGAAAACTCTCCATTCAGGCCTGATGAACGCGGCCCAAGTTGGCGCCGGCTGCTATTGTATTTGCGCGGGGTTTGATCAGATATCGAGCTTCCGCTGGATTACAAGGCAGATCAATGCGATACCCGCGTTCCAAAAGGTTGTAAGGGCGCGCTGCAAACGTTGCTTCCAAGTCAATCGTGCCTCTGTTCCATCCTTTGAATTTATTGAACGGGGAGGCGCGAAGAAGTACTCGTGTGATTGTTGCGGCACGCCGCGCTTCTCCTACCGCATCCAGTACACTACCGCGAGTTTCCTAATGTCCATAATTCCACATTTCTGCGTAATGCACAGAGCAGAAGAAATCCAACCCCTCGCGAGCATGTTAGAGCACCAACGATTTATGAGTCACTGCGATCTACCCCCGTGTCCATTAGCCAGCGCGAATGCTGAAAAATCGAGGCTCCGTGGGAAGCTAATGCACCTCGAGACAAAAGGAAGGGAATAATACCGGGAGGGGATCAAGCGTAACCGAGATAATGGCGTGCAATTTCTTCCCTCGAAGCTGTAACCCTTGCAACGTCCGAGATTTCCTGGTTCGAACAGGAGAAGAGCAGTGGGAGGAGAAAGCAGCGGATACCACGTGGAGAAAGTTGGCGAAACGAAGGTGGTCGAGAACTGGTGGAAGAAGCCGATCGCTGGAAAGTTCGTCCGGCTGCCGAGGGTACGAATTATTTTCTTCCAGCGACGCGGTCCGCCGCCATGGTTCATCAGTCGCCGATCGATTCGCCACGAGCAGTCGATACGCGGACGCGAAACGATGATGCATCCGTGCAATATATCATCACGTGTTGCGTGACAGGCCATGTTGATGTAACGGGTCCGGCGGTGTTACATCTGCCCCGCGTATCGGGGCGCATCGCTGCACGGGGGACATCGAAAGAATTAACGACCGTGACGGTGTTTTCGCCCGACTATTTCTGGCACGTTGTGATGTCACGCTCCAACGCGGCGAACTATGCATAATATACGGGGGTGTCACGTTGCTGGCTTCGCGCGGATGGCGGCGGAACGTTGACAGAATCGAGAAATATTTTTGGAGAGAAAGTCGAAGGGCTTCGACGGGGGATGTCGCACTGTGGCCCGAAGCTCGGTGGCACTCTGTGGCATTTCTGCTTCTACTGCACAGACACAATGGGGCGTAATTGGTCGAGGTTATTTAAACACATTTTGCCAATTAGTGTACCACGTATGCAGTAATGAGACTGTTCCTGGAAACGCTGACACGTGAAAGGATGATCTCCAGCTGGGCACAAAGGTTTCCTTGATTTCGAGGACGGGTGCTTTTGAAAAATTGTAGCAGTAATTGGTGGATTGTCCTTGGCGGAGTGGGAAGCCTAACGCTACCCTGCTGGAACTGCCAGTTAGAACCGCATAAAAAAAATTTTAATCCGGATTGATGCGGTTTTCTTCCCGCAAAATCCAGATTGAACCAGATGAAATATTTTCTATCAGTTTCAAACCGGATATGCATGTTAAAATCTTGATGGTATCTATCTGCATTTCCTAGCACAATTTGTCATCGGTTCTGCTCGGATTTACACGAAGTAACTCGCGCATATTACTAGTAAACTTCTTGAGTAACTTTGTTCATTTTGTAAGCTGGTTGGAAATCCAGATCCAAACCAAAATGGAATCTAGGGTAAAGAGTACAGTGGTTGGCCACCTGACAATGATTGGCCATATTTTGAGAAATAAATGAATATAAAGAAATACCAATGTTATGCCTTTTTTAATGAACATATTCATATTCCTTGTACTTTCTTGCTTCAGATGTAATCAACATTTCTCCACTCACTATATACTGTGATTATATATAAAAGCAAATAGGATGACTCGGCTTTGAAGCTTGGAAATTACAGCCATTTAATCAAAAAACCATAAGAGTACAGTTAAAAGTTTACGAATAGTTTAATGTATTTATGATATGTATATCTCTCATATTCGGTATATATCAATAAATAAAAGTTGAAACTTTATAAAAGAATTATTTATTTGTTAAAATTATACATATATTATGAAAAATACAGGGGGCCAACAACTGTCATATGAATAATGTTGAATGGCAATAATTGGCCGGGCGGCCGATGATTGTTTTATAACCTTAGTAACGGTAAAACGGTTATTGGCCCCCTATTCATTAGCGGTACTGAAACGGTCATTTGTAAGAAAGATTCAACATTTATATAATTATAGTATAATTAAATAAAAAGAAGAAGTACAATTAGGTATGTTACATTGTATAGTTATATTTTAAGTTTCCTGTGATTTGAATTTTAATTGGTGTATTCAAATTCAATTTGATTATTAAATTTATTTAATTAAATTGGAATTAAAAATGAAATTTGATTGAATTAATTAGATTATTCAAATTTAATTTGATTACAGAATTTATTTAAGTAAATTGAAGTTAAAATTTAAATTGTGCTTTCCTAGTAGATAAATTGTAAAAATTTTGAATTTTTTAGTAGAACTGAATTACCCCACTATAAAATATGCCAAAAGTGAAAAAAGGTGATAGGAAATATGGGAAAGAATATACAGATGAACACATTATAAAAGTTATATAACATTTTCTTTTAGGTTATATTATGTGTCAAATAGCGGCCAATCACTGTCGAACCGATCGGACAACTACTGTCGTGACCATGCCAATAACTATATTTTTTCGTAGTCAACACATTTTTTGTATATTTTTATAAATTCTTGCTTTTTTTTTAAATAAACTCCATTTATTTTTAGATTATTAGGACTTTTTTTTACTTATTTATATTGATTTCCAATGCAAATTTACTAAATTCACACTTATAATTCATTATTTATGTGACACTCTTACTTAAGTGGCCAACCATTGTACTCTTTACCCTATTGGTCTTTGCAAGTTATTTTACTACCTGGTTTTATTTGTATTCGCGACACATTTATGGTCTCTCGACCGATTTACTCATGTTATCAAGGAGTCATCGAATAACCCGTTACCACTTACACCGTGAGTTGAGGTTTGATATAATTTTATTCTTAAACCTACTATGTATATCAAGAGATTCTGCCGTATCAATCCTGCATCGAAGTCTCGATCACGGAGGAAGCTGCCTCGTTAGCTCGCGGCGCCGATTTTATGTCTCGCGGCGCACATCGCTGCCGCGAGAAGAGTTACCAGTATTGCGGCCACCTAGCGGTGTTCGAACCAAATCAATTATTTCGAAATATGAGTTTCGTAAAACCGGAAGGAACCGCATTAATTTTCTATCCGCCAATCCATTGGAAACCGGGCTAAATTTTTTCTCTTCGAACCCCATAATCATTCCGTGAATTATTTGCTCTGCCAATCCGGATCGCGACGAACTCGAAAGAGCTTGTGGATTTCCAGATTAAATCCGTAAGATTTTTGATTCGCAATTTCAGATACGAACCTTCCGGTTTTATACAAATGGCAATTGCTGATAGAAACTGATGAATTTTGGACCTGCAAATCCTGTTTCATCCATCGATCTGGATATCCGCATTTAACCGGATTCTTTTTTGAACTGCCAAAAATCATTGCTTGGAAATCCAGGTAGCACCGCATTGAACCAGATAGATCCAGTTCAAAATTCAATGCGGTTCTAACTGGCAGTTCCAGCAGGGTAGGTATCTAACGCAAGCTACCTGATCAGATCATGGCGAAGGATGATGTAAGTTCAATGACCTGGTTTCTAAGGTATCGAGAGACATCGGGATTTGCAGCTGTAAGCTTGTGATTTCAAAGTTTGCTATGGTTCAAGGTACTTTGCAGCGAGCCGAAATATTAGCTATATCATAGACGAGCCAGCTCTTTCGGCAAAGCACAGGAAGTAATGGAGAGTTACAGCACCTGGGGGAAGTTTAATGTCACGTTTCAATAAGAGCACTTAGTCAACGAAAAGAAATTGATTTCCCCGAAGCCCGCAGGGCATCGAAGGAGCCGCGGCCTTCGTCAGGCGCACAACGGGGAAACTTTTTTAATGGAGGAACTTGAGCGAACTCGCTCCATACAGAGTCGGATCGACTAAATCGTCGTAGATTAATAACGACACGCGAGAACGTCTCGAAATCTTCGCCGTCAAGTATTTAATACGTGCCGCCTTGCACGAATGGTTCTCTGTTCGAAACTTTCCTCGTCTTCTTTTGAACGTTAAGTAGTAGAGATCAACGTTTAAAGCGACAGGAGTCATACACCGAAATCAATCCTCTATCCACCAACCTCGCTGTGCATTTCGTTTTCACACTGACAAATAATCACCACACGCTCCACAGATGATCCCCAACCTTCTCTAATTAAGGGGTTAGGTTACTCTAGAATTCGGAAAAAAATCGATTTTTCTTTTTCGGGCTTAAACAATAGTTTAAAGTCTTAAAGCATTATGTAGAAGGTCCCAGTGTTCACAAATTTTTTTTCTGGAGATACAGAGCCCAAGGCGCAATCGCAAATTTACGTTTTCAAACTTTAAACACGTTTTTCTCAGAACCGTGTTTTTCAAAACGGTGTGCAGGATTGCTCGAGTTCTATTTGATCAATCGCTTTGAAAATTTACAATTATACTTGCTATTACATTTATTAAGCATTGACGATCCGTTTTTTTAAATTTTCTAATTGTTTTGCGAAACATAAACAATAAATTGACTCATTTTTCGTCGAAATTCGAACTCTAAATTTGAAATACCCGCCATTTTGTTAATTTTTACAAACATTGAAATGTTTGATCGTCAATGCTTAGGAATTTATCATAATTAATGAAATCTTTTCTCTTTTTGTTGCTAGTAATAGCCGTTTTGCCGGAATACTGCACACCAGTTGGACATTAAAAAAAAATAAAGGTGTTCCGGCAAATGGCGTCGTACGGACTTAGTTTTAAACATTTTTTAAATATTGCAGCGGCTTTTGTTAGTACATATTATACTTAAATAAAATACAAAGTTTCGTATTAATCGGTTGTTTACTTTTTTTTTTACAGTCACTTACAAATTGCCTAGTTTTCCGCATCCCTAAAGTAGCCTAACCCCTTAAACCATCACCTTCCCGAAATAGTTACTAGCAAACAACGGAGCGATAATGTTATCTCAGAGCCACCGCTGGTGCACGACCATTCCGCATTCCAAAAGGGAATCACAGAAGAGGGAAGACATTTTAGCACTTTCGCCGGTGACGCGGAAATACTTCATCATCCCCGTTCATCGCAGTGCATTACTCCACGCGCGCATGCCTCCAGTAACGTACTAGTCCAGTCTAAAGAGCATTAAAACTATGGACTCGACGTTCGTCCAGAACGCGTGCAACACGTGGGAGAGCATAGACGACATTATTGTCAGTTGAGTGCTCTTCAAATTTCGTGGCCAACGTGACGGAAAAAGTCAGCCACATCGACGTCTCGAAAGATACCCTACGTCAGCAGCTTCTGCCCTTCCGCTGCACTCGTGAAAATAGTTCAAATGAACCCGGAATTCTTAATCATAGAAGCGAGAATCTCAGCGAGAAAGCACCTCCGATTACGTCAAGAACTTAGAACATTCAGCGCGATAGAAATCGCCGCAAAACGTCCGCTACAATTATCCACCTCGTTCGCAGCAATCAGCCAAGATTTTCGCGGGCCGAACTGCGAAATCAATTTTCCGGAATAATTCCCAGCGAATGGAAAACGAGACGTTTCGACGGTACTCCATTACAGGCCCGGCGAACTGGAAGAATCGCGATCCCCGGCATCGATTTCATTGTTGAATATTTCACGCCGCGTATACCGGCCACTTTGTTGAATTCCTATCGATCAACCCGCCAACCTGGTATTTAATGGAACGCGGGACGCGACTTTAAGAAACATCCACTTAATAATTTATCAGAAACCGTTCGTCGGGCGAGCATGGTGGACGTGGTAGTTTACGACACTTCCTACGCTTCAACCAGCGCCAGCTTCGTGCTGCTTAGCGGGAAAATAAAGCTGGACAGTGCACTTAGAGGGCTTTGGTTGGTGGTTCGCCTTCGAAGAGACATAAGGCACGGCCGTCTCCCGCGGGAGGGACGCGAGACTCCCAGGCAAGTGAATTGTGTCGTTTTTGGTCAGACCCTAATGTGCAGTCGCGATGGGCTTGATGGATCTTGCGGGCCTCCGTTGGGTCACGTGGCTGGGAGGGTACCGGGTCTCGTACATTTTCATCGCAACTTCTGGGGAGACTGTAATTTTCACTATAATCGTGACAGAATGGCTGGCCAGTAGAGAAACCCGTGGTTGGTCAGACGATACACGAAGTCTCGTGAAAACGGACACAGACACAATCTTTATCGAACAGTCTAGCTATGGAAACTCGCAACAAACAATGAAGCAGTGCTGGAAAGACTGAAGCACGTAGTTGACATGGTTACGTGAACATGTTTCCCCTCTGGCGAAATAAAAAATTATAATTCACCATTAAAAACGAGCCACGCCTGCGTGCGTTCAACGAACACGAGAGATTTATTCGATTTATGTGGCGCGCTGTAATTCTACCTGCAAACGTCATGTACGCCTCGGAATGCAGCAAGCGGCGGGGCCAGTATTTCCCTGGCGCGTGCATGTAATGGAACGTGATGCAGTCGAGGTTGCACTCGTTCCTGGTCAGTACAGTGCCTCCGTAACCATAGCAGTCGTTGACTGTACAGGACAGGCACGTGTTACATGTCCTCCGAACCGCCATCGCCGTGCGTTAATTTTCGATCTAGAACCTTTCGTTCGAAGCTATTTCGTGAAACACGGGACCTTTGGCCAGTGTAACGCATCGCTGGAAGCGATTCAGTGAAAGTCCAGATTGTTTGATTAAAAAGTCAGTTTTTTCGATGGTTGAAAGTTCTTTACTCGTATCTTGCCCGAAAGTCCACGGTTTTGGGGAGGATTGATCGTTTGGTGGAAATTAGATTCAGCCGAAAGCGTTGGAACGATGATCGATGCGTGGCTACGGTAGGCTGGCGCGCCGGAATGCAGCGCAGTAGATGCTGTATTTTCCGGTCAGCCAGTAGTATATCAGGCGACGTGTCAGACGCAGGCTACCTTCGTATCATGGGCGAAACAATGATGTGAGCCGCCGAACAATAATAATGCGACTCGATCGTGCACGCATGGCTACCCTATTACTCACGCGACACGACTAACAATTTCCCCAGCAGCTGCCCTTAGCGTCAACACGTTTCTCATTTATGGACGTCTCCCTTCCCTGTTCACGCCGATGCGAGTATTTGCAAAATCTGTCTGCCTGGTATCACCGATCCAGGGCATCCAATCAATGCGCGTTATTAAAGTCGAGCCTACTTAAAAGCGACTGCGGTCTGTTAAAATTCAATTAACGTAATTAATCACTTTTAATCGCACATAATTGATTCGCGAATTCGGCTCAATAACCGTATGCCAATTTGATCGACTGATGTTCGACTGTAATTACTAAATATATTTTCCACCACTCCACTCTCGTTCTGTGTCAAAAGTAAATCAGTGTTTATTACCACGTCTACAGCAAGCCCTAAATGGAAACTGAGCGATAAACTGATTCTGTTCTAACGAGAATACTGATTAAAACCGTGATAATGTCCTCGTTTGTCTCTAGATGTGAAACGAATAAAATGTCGTTGTAGCACGATTTCAGACGACACTGCTGCAAAACCTGTCTCCCCAGGGGGGAACGCGAAAATATTTCGAAAGAGCGGTGACAAGTTATAAAAGTCCACGGCGCGAAATATGCCGCAGGAGAGAGGGATTAATTAACTTTAAATAGGGGTAAACAGTGTAGTTGTTGGCCACCTAAGTCAGAGGTTCACATAAGCGTTGAATTATAAGTCTTATTTTGCTATCTTTAGGAACACAATTAGTGTTAATAGCTGTAAACGACTCTAATAGTCTAGAAATAGAATTTGTTTAAAGAAAGAGTAGAAGGATCCACAAAAATTTTACAGAAAATACGTTTCCTATCAAAACACATAGTTATTGGCCAGACGAAGGCAATGATTGGCCGATCGTTTGGCAGTTATTGGCCACTATTTCATAACCTATATGTAACATATATCCTACCTAATTCTTAATGCTCTAATAAGACCTAATTATGAAATAATGTAAATGTAAAAAAATGAATTGATTCTTTTCGCCATGGTTTAAAATCAAAAATTCCTAAATTATATTCATAAAATGAAACTAAATGTAATATGATAGTATTACATTATTAAAATATGTAAACTATAATACCTTTTCTATTTAAATGTTTCTATATTAGTTAGTATTGTAGTATTGCACCTCCTTTTACATCGTATTAATAGCATTTTCTTTTAAAACATAACCTTTTGCAATCACAACCCTGAAACGGCCAAAGCATGGCGAATGATGGCCAACAACTCTTTTTGTGTCCCGAAGTATGATCATATCTCTCATCTACATATATGTCAAAACGTCTTGGTTACGTATGCCTCAGCGCTGGATTTTCCATTTATGTTGTATCGTTCACAAAATACTCTCATCTCATATCCCGCCTTATCTCTATAATATTCTTCGCAATAATCTTTCTTACCATGGGCCTAATTCTCTTTCTACCCGACACCAAAGTCTCCTTTCTATACCGACACACTCGACATCTAAATTTGAATCATCGTTTGCTTATATTTCGGCACATTACTATAATTCCCTCCCACCTGATATTCGAGGGCTAAATTCGTTTCCTGATTTTAAATGTAAAGCTCGGCGTTATATATGGTTACATTATGCGTCACAATAACTTTCTAGTTTCTCTATGTTAGTTATTTAGTTATGGTTAGGCTTCTAACAGTATTGTACTGCAGCCTCGCCATTTACTTCGCTTGTCTTTATGTATTATTTCTTTCTCTGTATGTGTCAAGTAATAAAGACGAATAATAATAATAATAATAATAACTATTTCACTGTTTCTATGACTGTCAGCTACTCATTGGCCTCGTGGCCAATGACTGTCCTAAACCATTATTTACATTACAGTTCTTGGCCACCTATAATTTCTGCAATAATGTATAATTTTAATGAATAAATAATCATTTTTTATAAAGTTTAAACCTTTATTTGTCTATATAACGAATATGAGAGTTATATATATATATATATATATCATAAATGCATTAAATTATCTAAGAATTGCCTGATGTAACCGTATGGCTATTCAATTCAATCACTGTAGTTTTCAAGCATCGATTTCAAGTCGTCTATTTTTTACACGTAGTATAACAATTATTAGCGAAATAGTGATTGCATTCGACGCATGAAAGTAGAAGGTATCTGAATATGTTCATTATAAAAGGCATAATGTACATTATTTCTTAATATTCATGTTTTTTAAAAAAAGGCCAAACACTGCCAGGTGGCCAACAACTACACCGTTTACCCCTATTGTCTCGTCGAAGGGGACAAGCTAGAGGAGAAAGATTCTGTAGGCAAGAAGGGACGCTTCCCTTTGTCCTAGATAAAGTCGTCGCGTTCGGCTGGCCGGTGCCTAGAGAGATCGTTTCCACAAATCTTTTGTCGTCGGGGCGTCGCTTGTCGGAGGATAATAATCGCGGGGCAGCTGCGGAGCGACGCGACGAAAAAAATGAAGGTGGTGCGCCGCCAAGAGACGAAGAAAGCGAGAGAGTAAACGGTGAGAGGAAACGAAGAAAGCTGGAGAGAAGGCAACACGCGGCAAACCGAGCGGTGGATCGTTGCGGTAAATAAAGGAACGCGTGGAAACCAAGCACACGACGCGACGAGGTCAACCTACACGATCTCCGAAGACGCATGAAAATGGAGCAGCGACCCTTTGCATTCTCGTAAAGATAGAATTTCCTCGACCTCCTCGAAACTGCCCTTCTTAACGCAGCCTACACTCAACCGCACAATGAGTTATTACCAAAAAACGATGTTCATTCGCCCCAACATTTTAAGGGAGGCTCGACTCCACCCTCTATTCTTTCCACGTCGAACGATTTTTCAAACTGCACCCACCAACGCTCGAATCCTTATCAAACACGTGAACCTACTCAGCCGGCCCGTTCGCGCTCTATCGCCCCTCTCGAATCCCGCCCCCTATTAAGAGCACCACCCTCCCCTCCGTGCCTATTCACACTTTTCACTTCGATCCGCACACTCGCGGGCGCGTCTGAAAAAGTTTTTTTATTTCTCCCCTCGAGTGGCGCGCGAAACGCCGGATTTTTCAGTCGTCGCGGGATCCCTTTATGCGCACCCTCGCTATGTTTTTTCTCCCCAGTCGTTTTAGGCGTTGCTTTTCGCCGAGCGGAGGTATCCTTGAAATTTGCCCCGCGTAAAATTGAACGTCAAAGTGGCCCCCTCGCCGCCCTTGTTTCTGCGACGGCGATAAAACAGTCTCAGGCTCTCGCCGGTTTCCATTAACGGGGTCTCGAGCGACGCTCGGTGTTAGTTTGCGCGAAATTGTAATGAGCTGCGGTATGTTACCGGCTGCTCTAATGCATCATCGGCTCGCGTTTATTATGCACGTGGCGCGGCGACGGTGCTCCCGGCAATTTCGGTAATAGACCGGGCACGGATTTTATCGGCAAGCAATTTCCACGGGGGCCGAATGTAGCGGGCGCGAGGCGCGGCCCGCTCGTAAAGCGGCAAAGCCGTTGAATTTTTGTGACGCGTCGTTATCGAATAGGCGAGAGGATTTTATGGAAATTTTCGGGACATCCGGGGCGACGATTTAATGGCGAATCACTGGCTTCGGTTTTATAGTGTTTATACTGGGACCGCCGACGTGAACGTTCACGGATTTATAGGTGTCCTGTGACTGGAATGAAGATGCTCGCGTCCCTTGTGCTTCGCGCAGAACCATCTTTCACTTGCCTGTGAAACTGGATTTAATATAGCGCTGTGAGAGTTATTAGTAGTTGGTCAGTGAATTGAAAATTGAAGAATCTTGAATTACAGTCGAAGCGCTGGTCGAGCAGAATTTTCCTCGACTCGGCTATTCAATTAAGCAACAGGAAACGCTTCGCTAACCATTCATCTATTTAAAAGGCCGCAGCTACGCCATCTCAATTAATCAACCGATGCCGTTCATTATGTTTGGTTACCTAAACAACGATTAACGAATCGATTAGTTACAAGCAGACACCGCTCCCGATTAGTTTAAATCGCAATTCCGTGTTCCCGATGGCCATTGAACAGTTGCATTTTCAGCTGATTAACTACCAATCGGGCTGCCATATCGAACCTGCAGTACCAACACAATTTGAATCTGGAAAACCTCGCGACGATGCAAGTGCAATACTGTTGAAGTAATTTTTAGGGGGAAAGAATCGAGTGTCGGAGCAGATTTTTCTACATGGAGGTAATATCTATTTTGATCATAATAAAATCTCAGAATCAGGCCCAATCGCACGTAGCGTCAGTTAGTTTTCGAACACCCGCCAACATTTTCCACGGGAATAATTTATCTAAACCGAATTTCCGGGACGCGACAACGTGTCTTTGAGACAGATCGCTTCTAATTAATTTCTAAAACCCACGGTACAAAGGGCTCACCACGTCTCTTTGTTCTTGCACATCGCGTTTCGCTCGATGTACAGAGAACGGGCGCACGAGGAAGCGGACATACTTCTCGCGATAAAACCCGATTAAATTTCCACGGTTGTACGTGCGGTTCTCGCGCCACGACTGCTCCTAGTGCTAATAAACGAGACGTGATGTTTGCACAACGTCATCCAAAGGTGTTTCCTTCGCCGGTGTTTGCGGCTGTCGCGACAAAAGCGGCGTTCCGTCAATTGAAAGCAACTGGTCTTTGAAGTCGACAGCTGTTCCATTCGAAACCTAATTAGTTCCATTGGATATTGTGCTCCGAATACTTTGAAAGTTCGACAGCTCTAGCTTCACAGTCCCGTTGATATATACTGATAATAATAACAACCCGTAAAAATGCTAATTAACAGAGAGTGGCAAAGAATACAAGACGAGTAGCCGTTTACTTTAAGGGGGAACACCACTGTGACGGCCGGAAATGTAAGCCATTTTTAAGAATTTTTTCTCAGGAATAATTTACAGTTTTCATAGAAAATTTTTATTATCTATCTTTAGTATGCTGTCTTAAGAGACTATACAAAAAAAATAAATAGAAAAACATGCATAAATTTTAATATATTAATTAATCTTCTAGATCTTCCCACGCGAGCTGATCGAATGTGTAACTATGGAACAGCATGTCCGAAATTAAATTTCATTTTTTTTTTTATAAACTATATGAGTGTAGTTTCCGTTGTGCGTACGGATTCTTTGATTGAAAACCAATTTTTTTAAATACGCTCGAAAAACTGTCCATCTTATTCGCGGATTTTCGAAAATTTTCTTCTAAAGCGCACCATTTTTACAAAAATAATTTTTTTTAAAAATCGGTACGTACAACGGAAACTACACTCATACCGATAATATTAAAAAAAAAAAATTTGATTTCAGAGTTGCCGTTCCAGAGGTATCGTTTCGATAAGCGACCTATGTTTTCTTGTGAGGGGTGTAGGAGATTAACTGTATATGGAAATCTATGCATGTTTTTCTATTACTTTTTTTTTATAGTCTCTTAAGACATTGTTCTAAAGATAGGTAATAACAATTTTATAATAAAACTGTAAGTTATTCCTTAAAAAAAATCTTAAAAATGGGCTCATTTTTCCGGCCGTCACAGTGGTGTTCCCCCTTAATGCCTGTTTTACTCCTCGGGCTCGTCGTTCAATGTCGGTTCGGTAGGCGATCGTCCGAGTTCAGTCGCATAACAACGGTCAATATTGGGTCTCGCGATCTCAGAGGACTGGCAGCGAAATCCTTGATGTTAGCTCGTCAAACAACAGAACGGGGATTCGCGGTGACCGGGGACACCAGTGCATACCTACTTTGCGCGTCTTTCGCGAGCTGACGGGCTTTATCGCAGAACTTCGGATACGGGGCGCAGCATGCCCTGCAGCTACCGCTTGTAAGTACACGTACGTTCAAGCACGCGGCCCTGTAGTTCACCTGTGCTCGGTGAAAACTCTGCCTCGCGACAGGCTCGTCGATCAAAATTAACTGCGCCATTAAGCTCCGCTGCGCTCGCCCATTAGGATACCAGACGCGCCGCACAGATTCGAGTGTTAATTGCTGGATAACGGAGTTTTTTTTTTAGAACGGCACTTGGCAACTTCGAGGCACTTTCGCCAGGCAAACAGCGGTCTTTAACAGCGATGTGTAACTGCGACGAAATATGAGCAATGGAGCGTGCGAACGTTGAATATCAATCACGATCGTCAGATGGCAACGCGGTAATTAATGGAACCGATCGATCAAACGCGAACACGTACCTAATGCCTTCGATGCAGTTGGTTTCTCGCGATTCGATTAAGGGACAATTAAAATGACCATCAGACATCGACTACTTTGCACGAATTTTCCCCGTGGAAATTGAAAGGCAGAAGCTAAGTAGTGCCTATATCGCGAGGGTACAGTCTCGAGGATTTTAACGCTGAAACAGTCCAGCGCCCGAGCAGGGCGAACCTCGAAGCGACCGCGTCCGAGAGGGGCGTTCTAAATTACGGTACGCGAGCACGTTTCGGTGGAATCGTTCGTTTCGAAAAACGAGTCGCGAGAGTTCGTTTGGTTGACTGTCCTCGGGCAGCGGGGGGTAAAACGCGCTGGCAAACGAGCCGAATAGACGACGCCAGTAAAAGACGCGAGACGGTAATCCCACGGCGTTATGCCGGGGAACTTTACGATGTCCCTTTGCCGTTGGCGGAGTAAAAATTCTGCGCATCGTAAATCCGGCGGGCGCGGGCGGAGTCAGTTCCACAAAGCGCGCGGAAAAGCGGCGAACAAAGGGGACGTGTGCGAGCGAGCGCGGCATTAAATCCCGCCACGCCTCGGATACGCGTTGCCGCTTTTTCTCGCAACAGGCAGTGCATGCTGGTGTCTGTACAACTAATTACAGGGTCCAGTTGTCGCGTGGGGCGCGCTAGCAAGCAGCTGTTCCGGGGATGGACGCGTCCCTTTGGGCGGGTGGCTTCGTTCCTAGATAAAAGATAAGACGATTTTGCATGGCCTTGGTACTGTCTCCGTGGGTGATTTTGCATTAATCTGCATCGAGATCTTCAAGCCTGATGTCTGGGCGATGCTTGTTGCAGTCAGCTGGGCAAGATAGCCTTACCTTTCGACGCCGAATGCGTTCATCCTCAGAGAGCTTTAATAAAACATGAGACGCGAAATTTCACGGACCTCGCTTTCGATATATCGCCGGTTCGAGAATGCAGATCGTGGTTGGGCGAGGGAGGGTTAGCTGCTAGATTGGCTAAATACTTCATAGCGTGGTTGGTGAAGAGTGGTGAGAGGCATCTTCTATGGGTCAGTGACGCTAACTACGTGGTCGGAGACATAATCGCAGCGTACGCACGATAAAATGCACGTGCTGCGTTAATATCGCGCGTACACGAGCGTCGAGGGTAGCATCGAAACCGTGACACGATACCGAAACGGCTCCATTGCGGGGCAGTTAAAATTTGATCGATGAAAGTATCGTCAAACTCGATCCTCTCTTCCTAGAGATGGAGCAACTCAAGCCACGCTCTTACCTGTGCAAACAATTATGCAAAACACATATTCTCACACGCCTCTAGCATATGGTTTATCTGTGAAGATCGACCATATCTGGGGTGCTTCAAGTGTGCTCTCCACTTACCACTGCACGAGTAGAAGCGCGGCTTAATACCGAGTGGCAAGCGTCTCATTCAAATTTAAGATCGAATAGACAGTCTCCCTCGTCTTTTAACTGTACCTTGCAAGGAAACACGTGGAAGCCATACCATAGTTTCAATCTCACTGCAGCTGTATTCTTTTGGTACCAATGAAGTTCACGCTGATACTCCGCGAAGAAACTATATTCCAAGTCTATGAATGCGGAAAGAATTTCATGCCAAGTCTACTTTAATTTGAAATTACTAAACCACCCAGTCTCGTAACCCTCTCCTAAAGAGGAACGAGCGAAAAGAATCCCAAAAGAACACAGCCCTCGACGAGTAATGGCGACGCGGGTGGGTGCCATTTTCTCCTGTGGGTGTACGATGCAAATAGAATATATCGTGTGTGGGTGGTATAAGATACATCAGGCATTACGGCTTATCGGATAATCGTGCCCACCGTCTTGACGTAGTTGACGGTCTCAGCGGTCGCCTCGGTGAGGGCCCTTCGCAGCCGTGATCGTCGGACCTGCGACAGCGTACGTGGACAGAGTACGACGCCCTGCGTACCGGAGCCAGACCCAAAACCGGAACCAGAGCAGACCAACGTGGCCGTGGGCGGCGGAGGCGTCGTCGGCATTGTCGTCAACGACGATTTGCACCACCACGGGAACTGGGCGTGTTTTCAGCACGTTGTTATTCGTCACACAAGTCTTACATTAGGCACAGTGGTAGTGGTACAGGTGCAGGGTGTTTTAACGAGTGACAAAAGACTGGGCTGGCTATGTATCAGATGAGAAGAGACAAGGTGTGCACGCCGGGTGATTGGGGAGAAGGAAGGATCGATACTTGGAGGGTTGATGCGGCTCGTTGCGAAAGGAAACGTTCGGCGAAACGTGTGCTTGATTCTGAACACTTGGGGGGACGAAGCTGTTCGAACGCGGGGAAAGAATGTTTGATCTTTGGATAGAGAATCGCTGAAAGTGGTTGCTCCGTGGGCTCGAGAAAATCACTGAACCCCCGCACGGAACTATATAGAATTATTAGCCAAAGTTCGATAGAGAAGGATATGATTTGGAGGACTTGCAAGTCTCCCACTTGTGAATTAGAACAGCTTCATCGCGATAGAATTGGAAATTAGGCACTCGCTCGTCCGGGCTCCCTTCGGTGCTAACGCCTCGCAAAGTATCGAGGTTCCCCTCTGTACCACCCGCATACAGGACGATCCGCTCGACTGGACGGCATCGAAATACACACGGATCACGAGTCGATTCCAGGGCGTCCGGTCGAACGGATCACCTTGCACATCGTGCGAAAGCCGGACAGACAGACAGAGACAGTAAAGAGAATGTTCATAGAGAAAGCAGACGTGTGTCGGGCGCGTGATCGTTGCTATCGATTCCGCCTCGTCCCTCGTCAATCCTTCTCTAGGCCTGTCTTTCTTTACTCTTCGATCGCGGTTTCGGCGGCGAGGGGTAGGTTGAGGGTGAGTGGGAAAGTGAACTGGAGGCACGACAAGCGTGGAGAACTTAATGGCGTTCTTCTATCATCTATGCTTTGACCACTACGCTCAGCGCTACCGCTAGACTAAAGGGGACGCGGTTTGGCTACAACTAAAGATTTCTCGGGGTTACTTCGAGAGGGTGGTGGTTCGGGGGTGTGCCGTGGCCAGGGGGCGGGGGCGGGGGGTGTAGGGGAGTGCTCGGGCGAACAATCGAATGGAAAAGCTCCTCGGGGTCGCGGCTACGTTTCCGGGCATTATGAGGTGAACCAGCGTGCTGGCGACCCGCTCTCAGGAGCTTAACGATGCAAAAGAACGCTAATGGATGATGCGAGCGGATTGCGTGGCAGACTCATGATGTTATTCCTATTGTGTTCTACTTAAAGGTCTGCCAACTACGTTGCTATCTACCGGCCAGGGGGGATGACTCGCTGACAGAGTGAAAGAGTGAGAGAGAGAGAGAGAGAGAGAGAGAAAGGGGGAGCGACAGGGGGAAAATAAGGGAATAAGGGCAGCATGGGAAGATCATCGAAAACACAAGCGAACGATTCTGCTGAAGTGGACTGACTGTGTCGCGCGGAGAGATTTCTATCGTTGGTGAATTCGCTGGCTAATAACGAGAACGGATTCAAAGTTTAATCCTATCCGAGGACCTGCTAGCCTACCAACTAAACTGGATGTAAGGTAAGCCGATTGGCTGGCTAGTCAGCGATGGCCTAATGATCGCCACGCTCAGCCACCAGATCTAGAAAGCTATTTGCTGCGAGGGTTTCCTGCGTGTCGACTCGACTGTGGTGAATTGTTACAAGGCGAGGGTGCTCTCTGGCACGGAAACCCGACGAAGCTGCCGGGGGGGTACATATCTCGCGGCAGAAACCTTCGAATATCTGAAGACGCAGCGAAGCAAACGTGGAAGTTTGGAAATTCTGGGACACGAGCCGCTAGCTGGCGCGCTTGTAAATTACAGCGTTAAGGGCAACGCGGAAGAGTGGACGTAGACCCGTTGCAAAGTAGTCTCTTGGACGAAAGATTGCGCTGGTGTTCCAGGGATCTGTGATTCCGATAATACTCGGGCCACTTCGCCGCAACCGGCGGATTCGCAAACCTGCAGACAAGCAGCTGGTAGCGGTTTTTGCAGTGGCAACTTCGGGGAACTGCTTCGAGGGCATTCTGAGGAGGAATTCGTTCAAATGCACGCGATAACTTTCCACGGATTTCCATTGTTAACTTAACTCTATCAGCCGAAGTGTCTTCACCATTGGAAATCTGCGGACGCTGTGTGTGTCACCCACCATGGGGTTGGCGATAGTATGTCGTCCCATCTTAGGGATCACCGTTGTCCGGAGACATGCTCTGGCAAGCTCAATATTTGCCCACCTCGATTGCAAACGATAGGTACCTTTCTCGTGTGCGGCGCGATGTCGTCAATAGGAAAGATAATATTTCTAGTGATGCAACCCAGAGAGGGCGGTAATTCTTTGGAGTACGATCCTGTTATCGCAGGGGAAGCGACAGCCTCGCCGTGGCAGATGTCATCAACAAAGTTCCCAAGGAAATGGTACTCGAAGATCGGAGATGGGGGAAACAGTTCGCCAAGATCAGAGGCATAGGAACGATTCCAAAGAAACAACTCAGCAAATTTAATTCCCCCGTTCAGAGATCGACTCCGCCCCGGGAAGTGGCAGTGAGAGATAAGTATCATCGCTTTGCCTCGCAATCTGAGATGTCAAGATGAAGAATCACGAGGGTTCGCGCGAATGAAACCACCTTACGAGATAGAAGGGGCTGGGTCGCTTCTCGCCCAAGGATCCGACTTTTTCCTTACAGCTGAAAGTCGGGCGATCAGGGAGACTCGCAGAGAGGGCTCGAACGATATTCGAGACGCGATTAGTTAACGTTTTTGCCTATGGCCCTGTATAATCGTGGCTCTTCAGTAGCAAGGTAGAAAGGCAATCCAGGTTAACGGCCTACGAGTCGACGCTGATACCGCCTTTATGACCAACTACTGAAAAGGTGCCTCTAATGAAGCCATGATTACATCCTCATGAGGGTATCGCTTCCTTTTCTCTGAACTTCGGACATTTCGCGAGGCGAAAAGTAAGTTGGAGGTCCTTAGATAACGTAATATGCAACGCAGCAACACACAATTTTATTCTTGGCTACTTTTATAAGTTGTAGTCGGACTAATTTTCCTCTGTAAACAGTGACATACTCGTCCTTTAAGGGGACCTTCCGGTCTAAAAGTCGATTTTTTTTTATTTCATTTTTCGAATGTTCAACCTTTTAGGAATACGTGTTTAAAAGGATTTGTTGAAATTCGTAAAATTCCAGAAGTTATAGGCATTTGAGTAGCGGCAAATGCATGGGCAACAACCGGGCACTCGGCGCTCACGTAAACCTTTAAACGTGTTTTTCTCGAAACAGTGTTCTCAAAACGGTGGGACCTGTATCTCCAAAAGTTATTATCCGATTCGACTGAACCTTTTTTTATTTTGAAGAATATACTTCTGGCTAGGGGCGGGGGCTAAAAAAATTACAAAAAATTGAAAATTTATAATTTTCAAAGGCGTTGAAAGGACGAAAAGTACAGGGAAAATTGATTTCAAACTTCAAGTGTCGTTATTTTCTAAAAAAAAAGTCATTTTTTTAATTTTTTCTAGTTCCCCCTAGCCAGAAGTATAATCTTCAAAATAAAATAAGTCCCACCGATTTGGATCAATTTTTTGACGCCTTGACTTTAACGACTCCCCAGGGCCGTCTGCAATAATTAAGTATAAAACAAAAAATACATTTCTATAACTTAAGACATCCTTAATACAATGCAAAAAGTCCCATTAAATTATATATAGTAGTTTTCCTTTAATTAATTCCTAAAAATCACCTATTTTTTTTGGGCTCTAGACCGGAAGGTCCCCTTAAGTCACTCGTCGGTCAACACGTAAATGAAGGCAAGGAGATAACGATTCTACCTGGAAGTCTATACTTAAGACTTTGCACGCGTCACGATATTGCCCGCAATTTGATCGAGCGAGTTCCACCGAACAGATTGCCTCGAAAGCGGAAAATATTTCTCCAAGAACGGAGCGGCGTGCTTGGGGATGCCGAACGAACGGGGTAACGATTTCTTGGAAACTTTTCGTCCGCAGTTTCCAGACGCATTCAAATAGTTTCCATTGGTCTATTGGAAGCGGGTCGCGGTGACGGCGCCGGATCCTAAATATTTGAAACCGATCCTCGTCTGTTTCCGAAAGTGCAATGCACCGCGGTGGAATCGGAAGTTCCGCAGCATGACGACGGTTGTCGCTGATTTCCGGGGCGAAATTTCCAACAGAACTTGCCGCAGCTGGCAATGAGAACCGTCTGAATTCGAAACGGCAGCCCAGGCGTACTTTCTCGGCGTATAATTTTTCGAGATCCTTGAAAACGAAGGGC